>JAOQMM010000003.1:13336842-13349751 GCA_027563515.1 Erythroxylum platyclados | reverse complement strand
CTTGAGAATTTCCCATAATTGGTGAGGTTAATGATTAGAATCTACTTCACTTAGTAGTTTATGCAATGATGTATTCCAAGACATGTTCTCGAATTTTAACTGGAAGAGATGGTGGATTTGAGAAGTTGTTCGCAGCAAAAGATTATAGCTCTTTGGAATCTTCAGGCCATCTTTTCATAGACAATGATTTTTAGCAAAAAACTCTTGGAGATGGACACTTCTATCAAACCATATTTGAATGGATCAACTTGGGAAGTATAAACACCAATTTAATATCCCTGGCCATGGCCTGTAGGTGGAGACTTGCTTGAGTATTGCTTGTTTATACCTTGTCCTAAACCATTTATCTGTTGTTGTTGCTCTAAACCATGGATAATTTCTTTCAAATCCAAAGTCATTCGGTGCTCCAATTAGCTAATCTTGCTATTAATAAGTATGCTAATATTATAAAGGTCACACTATGATTTGCAAGTTGTCTTTTACATTGCATTAAACACCTAGCCTTAATGACATAATCTACATGTCTCCTTTGCTTTATTGTATTTCTATAGTCCTACTTATACCAAGTTTGTGCTATAATTCTCCTTGGGAGCTTTTATAAATTAAATTTATTTTATGAAAAACTTTCTAAATGTATTCTATTGTTAATAAGTATATAGCATCGGTGGATTTACAGTGAAAGGGCCTATGTGTTTTATGAACAAGTCTTGTAATTTCTTTTTAGTAAATTTCCTTCAATTGAACCCTTTTTGATATCCCAGCCATAACAAACCTAAGCCCCATTACAACCTCATAAAAAACTTTTGATTTTTGTTTCTAGTTCATACATAAGAGGTGGAGATGTGATATTATTGCAAGCTTATATTATGAGTTCTATTATGCATTGATTGAGGGTTTTGAAATTTTTACCCTAAAACTTGAGTGCCATGAGTGAAATCTTAATGAGGGTGTAAAGATTAATGCTTTTGATTTTGATTATTGATGTGATTATTATTAATATTGACTTAGAAAGTTAATTTTAGGATAATTTGATTCCAGTTGTATGTTAATTTGATTCAATAGGTTATAATGATGTATAGTATGAATAGACAGATCGAAATTGATGAGGGATTGATTTCGTAAGATTATAATTTTGATATGTTTTGCTTGAGGACAAGTAAAAGTTTAAGTATAGGGATGTTTGAAAGATGCATATTTGACTATATTTTTACACCTATATTTGATGTATTTTGCTTCATATTTTATACTTTTATCGTATATTTGGTACTTAATTCCTTCCAAGTGTGTTTACAAAGTATAATTGCTTTCACAGACTTAAAGGAGAAGAATTCGAACGAAAACACAACATAAAATGAAGATTCGAAGCACAGAAAGGATGCATGGTTGTGTATGCATCAATCCGTGCACATTTTCCAGGTTGTGCAGATTCGCGATTTTCAGAGATTTTGGTTATGTACGACCGTGCATCAACAAAAACCCTAGAATTTAATATAAAAGACATTTTTTGGAGGCAAACGGGGAGAATAGACTTTAGGAGGCAATTCTAGACATAGAGGTCGTTCTTAATGGGCAATTTTGATCTAAAAAAGCATAAAACACGAGGAATTCATCTAAAGATCCATCAGAATACAAGATCAAATATCTACATCACAAGAATACTCAATAGAAGACAACCAGGGAGATTTAAAATTATGAACCCATTATTTTCAATTCTTTTTTCTTTCAGCGTATGTTTGATTTCGTGTTCGATAATATGTAAGTATTTAGGTTAGATGAACCCTATGTTAATACTTTGATATGATTTGATTTTTTTATTAATGCAATTGGTTTGATTGTTATATTGTGATCTGATTACGTATTTTATTTATGTTATAATAGACCCGGGAATATTATATCATAATATGATTTCATACATAGAGATTGAGAAATCCTATTGATGAATAGATCTACCATAATTGGAAGGAGATGATTGCAATTCTAGAGATGGGATGACATAAATTTTCTGACTTAGGGTCAAACCTAATAAAAGGATTCACAATTCAATAAAGCAACCTTATAAACTTTAACCTGATTCATTCGGTTGAAAACCTTAAGATTAGTTGTTAGTAGACTTAAGGTCAGCTATTAATATACCATAAGAATCTCCATGGTCTAATAAATCAATAAAGCAATTGAGTAATAAAAGATCAATCTGTTAAGGGTTTAGTGGGATTCAAAACCTAGATACTATTTATTGATATCAGTAATTTTTCTAAGTGAATTTTCAATTCTTCGTTCAATATCATTGTCTATTTTATTTTACTTTTTAAGTTTTTATTTTCTTTATTCAAATCCAAAATCAATATATAGGGTAAATAATAGGAAAAAGTTAATTACTGGTAATCACTATCTTCATGGGGATGACCGGTACTTACCGGTACTAGTTAAATCTATGTTGTGCACTTAAGATTATTAAAATATTGACAAACTCAGAAAAAGTCAGCCACTTCTCAGCAAAGAATCCTACTAATGTACTTGACTAATTAGCTTCTCCCTATTGAAAAACTTCTATGGGAGGATCCTTACGAAGAAGAAGATCCAACCGACGCAGAAAGGAATCTTATTTTATCAAAAGCCAAGGAATCACCCAAAACTTGACTTTAGGTTCTTTTCAAGGCTATAGTGAAAGGGACCGAAGAGACCAAAATTTCTTGAGAAGTTATAGAAGGGGCAATAGTAATACTTGGGAACATTCCCTCAGCTCCCTAAGGAAAAAAGCAACCATAGGTGAGCGCAAGGAAGTAACCATAATGGTAGTGCAACAAGACAAAACTTGAGCTTCCTAAGCTTTTTACGGGGTAAATAGAGCTGGTAAGGATGTTGAAGAAGAAGAGAACAAAGGTTCTATATGAGGGAAAAAGAAGCAACCACAGGACATTAGAAATGAAGGGAGGCTAGGCCAGAGAAATAAGGTAATGAAGTAAGCAGAGGTATCCAAGGAAAGACTGATGGTTAAGTGAGAAAGAAGTCTACCTAAATAATAATGACAAAAGAGGCAAAGAATTTAGTTTCACAGGCTAAAGAGAAGTATAGAAAGTTAAATGGGTAAGAAAGAAAAAAGAGCATGAGTTAGAGAAAAGGGAGAGTATGAGTTTTATGTACTATTGTTGTTTGTTTACGAATCGTATCTCATGCTTGATATACTAATATAAATTAAATTACTGTTAGAAGTCATTTCAAATTAATTATATTATATCCTTCTTTTTAAAGCACCATCTTCTCTTTACACCATTGCATATTTCATCTCAATTGTATCAAGCTCTATCTCTTACAATGAAATACAAATACAAGTCTTAATATTATTTTTAAATACTTTTTGTTTTTATTTCATGCTTCTCGATTAGATAAAAAACATTATTAGAATGCTCTTATAATATGTAAAAATTACTACATACTCGATATTATTGTTTTGTTATTTATCAATTAAATAAAATTATGCACATTATCCTAACTTTTCCAAAAGTAGTAAACGAATAAACTTCCAAACATTAATTTTAAAGCCATATCGACTATTATAAAATATGGTGCTTCCCTTTAACATTAACTAACTAGCTTTAACAGTATATCATATTTGGTATCAAGCTTTTCCTATTTTAATGAGGCTTATTTTATGCAAAACATTATCCAATGAAGCTTAAATATGCGAATAAGAATTCATCATGTTCTACAACTTGTTTTAATTTTTATAATTTATTATTAAGGTATTATATTTTTATAATTCAATATTAAAATTATTGAATAATAATAATATAGTATGGCTAGTACACTATACAAATACAAAAACTAATGATAATCCATCAATTTATTCAAATATACAAGAGATTCATAAATATTATTGGAATAAATATTGTGTAAACGAAAATATTTTGGAGCATTTGATAGGGTGGAATGGGTTTAAATGGTTAGGTGGAATTCTCTTAATTTCATGGGTTTACTGTCTTTTTCAATTTTTGTATTGCATTACTTATTTTTATTATTAATGTTACTATTGTTTCTATTTATTATTTATTTGTATTTATGTATTTAGTTATTTTATTACTTTTTATTAAAGATGCCAATGAGTCCGGCTGGGCAATCCGACTTGCCTTATATATATTTTTTAAAAAGTGTCTAAAATAATGTCGTTTTTGAAGTTACAGGCGGGCCAAGGGTAGGCCTGCACCTTAGCCCGTTGCCTGGTCAGGCCAACCAACTTTGGCTCATGGTCCGACTAGCCTGGGCCAAAATTAATATCCCTACTTTTTATGTTTATTTGACTTATTTACTTAGTTATTTTATTTTATTACTTTTGTTTGACATATGTATGCACATCTATTTTTAACTTTGTAGTATTTTCATGACATATTACATGTAAATTTATCAGAAATAATTTCTCTATTAAGTAAATTTTTTCAAATTATGCCCTAAGTAAGTTTTCAATTGGGCAGATAATAACGTGTTTTTCAAATTCCAAGTTACTACGACTGCAAGATGGGCAAAAGGGGTAAGACACCAAAATAAGGGTGAGAAGATAAAAAGATAAAAATAAAATATATTAATTAAAATTAGTATGATTTTCAGCTAAAATATTTAAATAAATACTAACCACAACCCTAACGTCTTAGTGCATACCCTACTGTTTAGAACAGGGCTGAAGTTGAAGCCGAAGCCCGCATAAGAGGCCCCAGAGAGAGAATTGCGTTGTGTTGTTCAACTTGCCCAAATAACAAAAACAGAAACGACCCTTTGTTACTTGTCACACCATAATCCACCAACAAAATCAAAGTAGATCTTTCTCTCTTTCTGTCAGTAGGTTTACTTATGGCTTTGAATAACAGTCTGAGATCTGCCACCAGGCTATTGAACGCCTCGGAATCTCTTTTCTCCAAATCAGGTTGGTTCTTTTATTTTTCTCATCGTTTTCATTTTGGTCTGTTTGGTTGCTGAGAAAGTATGTGAATTGGAAATCGGAGATTCTGGGTCTTTTTATTTTTCTTTTTCCTGGTAGATAAATGAATGGCTCCTGTGATTTGATTTGGTTTTACTTTACTTTAATTTCGTACTGATGAAGACAGTCAGTGTTGTTCCATATAGCTCGATTTTGAAAGAATAATTGCTAGTTTCTAATCTCTAAATTTTTAATAAAATTCGTGGTTCTCTTGCCTTTAATATTTCATAGCTTTTGCATAGAAATATTGTCCCTTCGATTTTTCAATATTGGTTATTTGTTATCTCATTCTTTTTGTCGAATTAAATTGTTATGGCATTTGGGATTGCCTTTTTTTGTGAAGCTGGCTTCGTGGTGAAATTAAACTAATGTTTTGCTAATAAATTTAACTTATTGGTTTTCCTTCTGTTCTTTTAGCAGAGAGTTTCTTGTTTATGAAAAAAAAGGATCTTGATTCATTGAGGAAGAGAAATTCATTATTTTTTCTTGTCCATATGAATGGGATACGTTAGTAAGTGACTGGATGGATAGTGGTTTTAACTTAACTGTCTTTACTGTAGCCGAATCCTTACATCTGAGAACTCCAAATATACCAGGATGGAGAATATATATTAGTTTATTATTTTTTTAGTTATTAGTTTTCCTTAATTAGAAAAGAGTTGGAGATATATTTATTTTTGGTTTGTCATTTTTTGATTTAGGATTTTAAGTCTATTAAAAAATAATAGAATCTTTATTAGAGTGAGATTCAATTTATATTTAAGTATTTTGTTTAAGAGTCCTTATTTGATTAGGATCAATAGGACAAAATGTATATAGCTCTGAATGTTTTAATTATGAGGGAGAAGAGGGCATATTCATTTTATGAATTTCTGAAAGTGTGATGCTAAGAGTAATTTCTAGACCTTAGGAGTGATTTCTAGTTCCCTAATCCTGGAGTGATTCCTAGAATTACCTGTCTTGTTTTCTTTACTAAAAGACCACACAATCCTAATCTGAATTTCAGCAACCCAAGTCTGAAGTTTTAGCAGCCCATACCAAAACTTCAGACCGGAAACTCGAATGGCAGCAACTTAGCAAAAAACCAGCAGCCCAGATTTTCTAATTTTCATGAGTTCTATTAACTAGTTGACATATTTTCTATTCACCCTACATAAATTTGATATCAGTGCTTGGGTTCAGCAATGACAACAGATTACAAAGAGCGTATAGGGGACTATTCAGCAACCAAGGGCAATATGAAACTTTGAAAATTCTAGGAAAATTATATGGCCTTAATACTCATTTTGAAGGTGGTACGAAACCTAATGAAGAGAACCAAATTGGCCAGAAATCTGAACTTGCAAAGATGGGAATGATTCTAACAACAGGCTGAAGTTATTGAAGGACAAGCAAGTCAAACAATCTGGAGTGCAAGGAAACCAGTTTGGTGTGCCATAGATTTCCAGCAGCAACTTATAATCATTAAAATTGACTCTCGTCAAGCCAATAAGAATGAAAATGAGTTTATTATGTTCTTAGATGTTAATTTTCCTTAATTGGAAAATGGTTTGAAGTATATTTATTTTTGGTTTGTCCTTGTTGGTTTAGGATTTAACTCTATGGAAGAATAATAAGAATTTTTATTAGCATAGGATTCAAATATAGGATAAAATCCAAATATAGGATCGAGTGGGTTTCAATTATGAAGGAGAAGACATAATTTTCAGGTTATGCATTTGTGGAAATTTGATGCTTTCTCATCTAAGAGGGATTGCTAGATCTTACAAGTGGTTCCTGTCCTGCTTGTCTTAGGAGTGATTCCTAGAAATATCCTTGTCTTGTTTTCTTTACTAAAAGACCTCACAAGTGAAGCCTGAAGTTTTAGCAACCCAAGCTTGAAGTTCTAGCGGAACATACCAAAAAATTCGGACCTGAAACTCAGCAGCCCACATTTTCTAGTGTCATGAGTTTTATTAACTATTGACATATCGTCTAATTCTTTCTACATCACCCATTTTTTCTTTCTTGCTTTTTAATTCTCTTGCTGTATAATCTGCTAGCTGTTTATTCCCGCTACTTTCCTTTGTTTATTTTCCCCTTTTTATAGTTTTATTTAATAATTTTTTCTTTGATTTTATACATATTTATATCTAAATGAATTTTTAGTGCTGATCTGATTATTCTCTTTTATCTTTTTTCATAGTTAATTTCCAGGCAATTTACTTTTTTTTTAAGTGATTGGACTAAAAGCCTTGAACTGGTTCTCCTTTTGTTCAGTTCCTTTGTTGTTGCCCTTTCTGCTCACCTGTTTGCCAACTTCCACTGCTGCCATATATTGGCCCTTATTTTGATATATTTTTCTCTTTCTTTCTCATGTTTCTAGCTTCAGTAACATTGTTGGGGATCCACATTTATTTCTTTCCTCTGTTCTGTGTTCATTTCCACTCTAATATTTTCATGCTTAATTATTGCTGGGTTCATTCTTTAAAACAGGAATACAAGATGCAGATTATTTTTCTTTATATTTCATGCTTGGATCTTAATCTCCGTTAGTGGTGTTAAACTAGAAATGTACGAGAAGTTTTAAACGATTGTATTAAATATTAAATAGTTCTATTCATTTTGTTAGGTCCTTATCATATTTACATTTTCACCGTTTATCTAGTTGTTTGAGTTCTTCAAGATATTTGATTGTCTGTTGTTCTTTTGAACAAAAACATCTATTCGTAGACTGTCAGTATGCAGGCATATTAAATGTCAAATTGTCTGTTTGCTATCTTTCAATGCATTTGCACCTGCCAAAATGAAGATGGCGTTTAGTTTCTATAATAATATGTTGACATATTTTGAAACATATATAAGAATTGTGTTTAGCAGTTGATATCTTTAGCCAATGTTGCAGCAATTTTCTGGTGGAATTGTTTTTGACGTACTCGAGCATTTGTCTGATATGTTGGTAGACCTTGGTAAATGCTTTTTTGACCCCTCATATTACTCTGTTCATGAAAAGAGAAAGGCATAGCTAACTATAAGCTCGTTGGTTGGGTGCTCTGTGATTTTTTATATTAGTGATGCAGGAAACTTAGTTTTGTGCCGCTTTAGCCTATTTTGTCCGAGATTGTTGTCAAATTCATTTTAGATATAAATATTTTCTGTGTTCTGTAAAGTTCTAAATTACCTTTAAAGACTGTAATAGCCTTGGCATTTCTGGAAAACATCGAAGTCAAATAGTTTTCAGTCCGTTACATATTGTAGTTATAACTATGATTTGAATGAGAAACTGTTTTCCAATATTTTAGGAGCTTTGTTTTAATTATGATTATTTTCAAGGCATTGGGATGAACTTACAGAATAATTACTCGCTATTTGAACAGTGAAAAGAGGATTTCACTCAACGGGAATGAAGAGGATGAGTGGAGGTCATGGTCACGATGAACCATTTTATCTTCATGCAAAGCACATGTACAACCTGGATAGAATGAAAGGTCAAAAAATAAAAATGCCACTTGCTGTCTTCGGTGCTTTCAGCATTGGTGTTTTAGTTCCTGTCTATGCCGTCATTTTTCAACAGAAGAAGACAGCTTCTGCCTAGGTCAGGACATCACTTGTCGTGCAATAAAGGATCAAGTTTGGATGGTTTTGTTTTTTGTTGTCAACTGTTGGTATGGATTTGAGATAACAATTTCTAATATTGATTTGTTTTTTGGTTATGTTTTATGTTTACTTTCGCCGTTAACCTTGTGAAAAATGTTTCACTGCTGCATTTTAATAAAATTTTGGACTGAACTACTTCTCATCCAGTTTGGCCCTGAGGATTGTTTTTAGTATGAAACTTTTACTTTTGTTGACACTAATAATTGTACGATTCCAAAATGAGAAACTGCCTTCCCATTTAATCGAGTTGGGATGTCCTGGATCAAAACTTATTTCTTACTAAGATATAAAGGGCATTGAATTCTGGCCAAGTTGTTTCGTGGTTGAGTTGTGATGCAATAGTTTCCGCCATGAGAACTGTTTGTTATGACTGTTTATGTCTATTAGACTAAAGACTAGCTTTCAACTATTTATTTCTTTGTTTCCTTGTACACTTTTTACTGTTCTTTTTTTCCTTGTTTTTTTTCCGCTTTGATTATGAACAAGCATAACCCCCGCAGGTTGTTATCATAGGGTACCATTTCGTTTTTTAAGATGATTTTATTAGTTGAAAAAGATGTAAAATACATGATTGAAAAACAAGATAACAGAGATTGACCTCATTTCAAAGCAACACAAGCATCGACAATTCAAGCTCATAAGGAGGACTATCCAAACTTGCCTAGGCACTTCTGAAATCTTCATGGTCGCATGGAGAGAACACGAGTTTTAAAGCTCTCCTCCTCAGCATTGGACAAATTATCTAATTAGGAACTTTGTTGGAAGTTACTTTACTAACGCTCAAAATAATGCTAGGCAACACTTCAAAGCTACACTTTTGTGGAATTAAGTTTCAGAGTAAACTTGAAGGGATGTCAATTGTTAAACCACAACAGGATGCTCTGACAATTCCTAATTATTCTTTAGGAAAACTGTAACTTGATGCCTTAGCTTAAGCAACTTTCTCCAAGTATAGAAGATACGTGAGCTTGCTTTGTAGTTTTAAGATGTAATCCAATTAGCCAGACCTGTATCAATACAGGAAATCAAGAATATAATCGCATCTCTTCACCCTCACAAAGCCCTTGGGCCAGATGGTTTCATTGTCAAAATTTTCAAGGAAACTTGGTCTCTCACTGGTAACATGGTTTCAGAAATTATGATGGAATTCTATACTAAAGGTACACTTCTCAAAGACATTAATAAGACGTTCATCACTCTTGTACTAATGAATGGCGAATTGAATAGCTTCACTAACTTTCGAAAAATTGCTTGTTGCAACTCCCTGTATCAAATCATCTCCAAACGTATAGACCAAAGGCTCAAAGTAATTCTCCATAAGCACATTAGTCACACTCAAGGTGCTTATATACTTAGAAGACTAATTGGTGATAACATTTTGTTACGTCAAGAGCTCATTACCAATCATTCCGAGAAGAAAAGCAAACTCAATTGTTGTATCAAAATTGATCTCAGGAAAGCCTATGATAATGTTGATTGGAGTTTCATCACAAATATACTGCGGGCTATGGGATTTCCAGAAATATTCGTAAGGTGGATCGAAAAATGCTTGACAACTTCTTCTCATATCATCTTGATGAATGGACAACCAATCAGGTTCTTTCAAAGTAGCAAAGGGATCAAGCAAGGAAATCCTTTATCTCCATACATTTACAAAGTCTTCATAAAATCATTGAGCATGTTGTAGCACAGACAAAAGATTTCAAATACCACTCTAAGTTTAGTAAATTTAAACTAACCAACCTTTGTTTTACAGATGATGTGATCTTGCTTTCAAAAGCTGATGCCACTTCTATCTCTGCTTTGATTAAAGCTCTAAAGATTTTCCATAGAGCTTCAGAACTACAAGTCAATTGTTCCAAAGCAGCATACTTCTGTCTAAGAGTGCCTCAAATCTGCAACAATTAATCACTACCTTAACTGGATGTCAGTCACAGAAGTTCCCAATGAAATAGGCATCCCCGTCTCTCCAAACAGATTAAAAGCAAGGGATTATACTGTTTTAATTGATAGAATACAAGCCCCAATTTCATTTTGGAGCTCTAAACATCTTTCGTGAGTAGGCAGAGTCCAACTTATTAACTCAGTCCTATTGAGCTGCCCACTTGTCCTTTCTAGGATTAATTTTAAAAGCTATAAACCATCTATTTAGCAACTTCTTATGGACAGGTAGCGAGGAGAGAAGTCACAAAACCATGGTAAAACGGAAAGAAATTTATACTCCTAGAAACCGAGGTGGTTTGGGGATTTATTCAATCAAAACTATGAACTCAACTCTGTTCACAAAAAGGCTTTGGAGATTAATGGAGGAGAAACAATCTCTATGGTATAAATGGATACATAGCTACTTCATCAAGAACAAGAGCATATGGTCAATAGACTGTTCACACATTCCCTCCCTCTAATACTCTCAAAGCCATTTTAAAGATAAGGGACCAATGCAAAACAGACTTTATTGCGCTCATAGGTAATGGGAAATCCATCAACTTTTGGTATGATAATTGGCTATCAGTGGGACCTTTGATTACCTCTAATACTGTTGGATCCCTAAAGAGTTCCATCCCTTTAAAAGTGTCTATTGTTGCAGCATTACAAGGCAAAGATGAAGTTCAGAACTCAACAATCCCCACCTCCCTAGTTGTTAAAATCTGTGGCATTTATTGCAACACTGAAACAGAAAAATACATTTGGAGACATGCAGCTGATGGCAGATATTCGAACTCCTTATTCTTCAAATAACTTCCCAAGCTGGCGTAGACTAAATATACATGGTCCAGTCATCTTTAACCTCGGGCAGTATTCACCCTGTGGCTTACGATGAAGGATAAATTAAAAATAGTTGATAAAATCACCAAATACACTTAGCTTACCAACTGGTGTTATTTATGCAAAGAAACGGAAGAAACTTGACGAATGAACTATAGAAACAACACCTCGTGTAAATGATTTTGGATAGCCTTATCCTCGATAATCACTGCTATATGGGAACAGAGAAATTTTAGAACATTTCTAGACAAGAGCACCACTCAAGAGCAATTTTATAACCAATTAATATAACATATCTGGCTTCAAATCAGCTTACAACGAAAAAAGCTCCAGCACGGACAGTACCTATTTACATACTGGAATGTGTGAAATGCTTAGAACCATGGTGAATTAGTTTAATGTTAAAGTCAGGACAGATTGTGTATGTTGATGAAGGGTTCCACGAAAGCGTGTTTTGACACACCAAAGGTAGCTGCGACTTTTATGGTGAAATCGTCATCATCCCAGTTATGCTTTATACTATTAGCATGCAAGTTAAGTTGCTAACGGCGTACATGGTGGACGTATAAAGCGGAGGAAAAAGAGACATGGTGAGCTGAGTTTTAAGGTTATTGTATGCTCCTGGAATTTAATCACGTGGGAATTTTCTCTTGGCAGTTCAGATGTAGAGATTTTCACTGTTTTGAGATGTTAAGTTGCTTTGTAAGTTGTAACATTTTGATTCGCCTTCAAGGCTTAATACATTAAAAATTTTCAAAAGAAATTAGTGATTAAAGCAATCTTGGACTGGAAATCAAAAGAAGAGTTGCAATTAGACGAGGAGTAAAGTTCAAGAATATAGGAAGTCAATGATAATTTGAAGAAAATTAAAAAATAAAACGCATAAAACATGGGACAAAACTACATGTAAAAGAAAAGAAAGGCCTAAAATGACTTACAAAGGAGAAAGAAGCAAAAACAACTAGAAAATGAATGTCAAAACGGCAGGAGGCAAGGCTCAAAACATGACTAGAACTTATTTCTGGAAAACATGCAGATCAATGACATAAAGGAATGCACCAACATAAAGCGAGACAAAGTGCATGCCATTGACAATGTGAAATGACAGTAAGCATATTCAAATAATAGGGGGACTGTAGGGTCCAGCTGATCCAGATGTTCCTCATAGGCTGAAAATCTTTCACCCTTTCTTTTTCACCTCTATGTTTTACTGGATTATGGGCTAATTACATGTTGATTTATGTACTATAATCAATCTATTAGTTAAAGTTTAGTGATAAAATAATTTAAAGACTTTCTTCATCTTGTACATATTTAAATATATGATATAACAAATGAAATTATGATGAGATCATAATTATCATATTCATATTATATTTATATATTATCCATAATGTTTCATAGTTATTAATCTATTAAGATTAGACATTAATAGAGCATAAAAAGAATAACATATATTATTTTTCTTTCTTATGAAGGAAGTAGTCAATCTTATAGAGTATGGAGGTATTTAAAAAAGTTTGAGAGATTGTTAGAGAACA
>JAOQMM010000003.1:13283952-13295617 GCA_027563515.1 Erythroxylum platyclados | reverse complement strand
TAAAAAACAATAAAAAAATTCATATGTTATTTCTTTTTATTTTTTATCAGAACTCAAAAATAGGCAAAAATAAGGGCAAGAGTAGCCGCCCAAGGTCTATCCTCGTAAATAGTAAAATAGGATTTATTTTTACTCTTATAAAAATAAAATAAAGTAAAATAGGATCTCATAAAGAACACTAAAAAGACTTATATTTTATTTCTTTTTATTCTTTATAAGAACTAAAAAAAGGCAAAAATAAGAGCCCTTTTTTTACTTTATCCAAAGCCTATAAAATATTAGAAACGGACCTGTACATAATCAAATTTGGTTTATGGTGCCGTTAATTTGACTGTAGGCACTAGTTTATCCACAATCATGATATTTAATTTAATTACTTTCTGAAAATAATATATGAATCAATAGTTAATTAATTATCATTATCTAAACTACTAATTGAATCATGGTATGAAATTTTCAGGTTTATTATGTTATATGTATACAAATAAATACATTTGCGTAAACATAATAATAGATTTTATTAAGGAATATGATATTTTGATGATTACGGCAACAACAACCTCATTAAATAAGGCTTTTGTTTTGTGAAAGTTGAGGGAGGGATGTTAGCTGTATGTAATCTTCTCTTTATATTTTTACAAAGAAGTTATTTCTGTAACTCGAATTCGTAATTTTTTTGACTATCTTCACCGCAATTTAATTAATTTGATAAGAAATAAGGAGTCCAGACTAGAAATGGTACTATAGTTTTATGATATTTTGTAATTTATCTAGAAAATCGAGTTATTCCTAATTGAACTTGTAGTTGTCATTTACACATTGTCTTACTCAAGTCAATAACCCCAGCTGGAGTTGAAAATATTACTGGAAATATATGAAAAAGGAGCCGAATAAAATGAAGTGAAGGGAGGATTCCGTATTTGACTGGGTCAAAATTTGGTGACAGTCAATTTAAACAAAACAGAGAATTTTTGGGAGAGCGAGGGCGATAAAATGCAGCAACTTAAATAATCAATAGAAAAAAAAAGAAAAGTAAGCAGCTCTTAGGTTAGGTGAAACAAAAGCAAGAGAGAAATAATATAAGATGGCAGTGACGTTGTTTAGTTTAGGGCATATAATCTACCCTCTTAAGAGAGTATACTCTACTATTTTAAAATGGCGAGTCTTGGAGCAATCGGTAAAGTTATTCTTTTGTGGTTTTAATTCATCGAAATAGCTTTTTTTAGAAAATATAAAAAGAAAGTTGCGTATATTATGACCCTCTTCAGATCTCCGCAAGACAGAGAGTCTTGTACACCAGATACGTTAATTTTAACTCTACTCTCATAAAAGTTCGAGCTTAAAGGCTATTCGTCTGACTTTCCATGTCTCTTAGGTTATCTTCTTCTTCCAATTTAGCATTAATATCTAACAAAATGAATTTGATTAGTATCTCTATACATTAATGGGGAGAATTCACTGCTCGATTTCTTATTCAGTTCTTCAATTTTAATTTTTAATTGAGGCCTTGTATTAAATTTTCCAATTAAATAATTTTGTCAAACACAAACTAAAAAGGAACCTTTTATGTATCCTCTTATATTCTATATTTCTATTTTAATTCTATGTTAATTTTAAGCTAAATCTCTTTTACTACTAAAATATAAAAATAAAGTTATGTCATCCAAAAATATAGAATATTTTGGATAAATTTAACGTTGATAACTTTATTAAGAGATTTTAAATTATAAAATGAATACAATAAAAAAGAGTATCGAAATATAAAATTGATATAATTTGTAAAAATACAAAAACGAATAATCAATACTATTTCAATAAGGTCCCATTTGTCGACTTTAAACCTTTCTAAAGTTTAGTTTTGAGAATAAAAGCTTTAATTTGAAGTGGATCTCTTTGTTTAATAAAAACTTAAAAAATATGCAACTAGATTACTAAATATTGTCTTCATTTGATTGAGATGGTTAAAAATTGAATTTCAAATTAGGCCTCTAGATTACTTTCTTTTGTAGGAAGACTTCAACCCATAGTCCTTGTCTTTCCCAGTATACAACTATTTTGTTCTTCTCATCTACACATTTCCCCAAGGTGTTTTTGAGCATTTATAAGCTATTAGGAATTTTCTCTAGTCAAGCTCCCTCCACATAAGTGGATTAGGTATTGTAACCCTATAATAAATGTGGAATAAGGTCTTAGAAAAATGTACATTTTAGTCTCTAGAGTTTGCACTAATTTTTAACTTAAATTTTAATATTTATCAGTATTAAAAAATTCTTAATATTTTTTAAAACTATATTAGCTGAATCTCAAACTAATGAAACCCCCAACTTTCATCTTTTTTCTTTTAATGGAATAAGCGTCAAATTTATTATCTTTTTCTCTTTATTTATTGTTTTGTTTATAAGAATTGTTAAAGTTGTCATTAATATCTTGTATATTAAGAATATTCTTTTTGTTGGTATAATTTAATGATATTTATATAATTTTACTTTTTATACACAATGCTCAATATTTTGAATTAATATTATTTTTATTTGTATAATAAATTCACAATAAAAAATATATCGATGCATTATATACAAATTATATTGTTCAATAATATGAATTAAAAATGTAATAAATAATATATCACAACATTATATAACATTTGGCTACGTTTTATAAAACGTAATTAAAAACATTTAGCTACGCTTTTAGAAACTTAGTTAAAAACATTTGGCTATGTTTCTGAAAACGTAACTAAAAAAATAAGGCTACGTTTAGAAAAACATAGGTAAAAGGATTTAACTACGTTTCTGAAATCGTAAATAAAAATATTTGACTATGTTTTTGAAATGTGGCTAAAACATTTGACTACGATTCTAAACATGTAGCTAATAATATTTAGCTATGAGAAAAAAACGTAGTAAAAAAATATTGGCTATGTTTTTCGAAAATCTTGCTTATAATTTTCTGCTACGAAAATTTGACGATATTTTACGCGACAAAGAAGAAACATAACTAAAAATTATAAGCAATGTGTTTTAGACATTTAGCTACGTTTTTTTATAGCAAAATGTTAACTTTGTTATCGTGTCATAAAATCTTACTATAGGCATGCTGTTAAGAGTTATCAGAGGTAGTGACAGTGCCGATTGGGTAATGGCCAATTGGCAAAAAGTAAGACTATTCCTAATATTCTTATGTGTATGTTTCAAAATAAAGCGCAATAACGAGAGATTTAATTTGGAAGTATATAGTTTCAACCCCCTAAATCCTTAAATAAAAAGGTTTTGTATGATGGGACTGCCACCTAAGATACTAAGATCGCATTAATGGACCTAGTGAGGGATTAACCCTAAATCTCTAAATTAAACGGCTTTATATAGTGGGATGCTGCTATGACATCAGTGGAACTTCCAAACTTCAAAAAATGGGCCGCATGAAAATTTGGAATTTCATCCTCAAGAGCATTAATTATTGGACATCAGTTTGCCTTAAGCGCGACGGCAAATAGGCTGCAGGATAAGTTGGCAATTTTTGAATACTGAATCAGCAAATACTTGTGGACCATATTGGCTGCGCATTTATTTATGCAGACCAGGACTCGTATTTAGATGGTTAAGAAAGCATTAAATGGATTGTCTTAATTGACAGGCACTTACACATTCAACTTGGTAATACAGTTAAATCTTTGTTTACAACTGTGCCTTGCCAGGTGTATATTTGCTTTACCAATTGTTGATTTTGGGTAAAGCATTCGTAAGTTTTTGTTTCCTATAACTGGACAAGGTAGGAAAATCTATTAGTTTTATCACGTTTTCTGTTTTTAATTGGAGAATGTAAACAACTCCAAATATAAAGGAGGGCATGAAAATCGTGGACCCAACACCATTGCAGGTACATTCGCATTAGTCCTGACAAGCCCTCAGTATTAGGCCTCCACTAGCTACAGTCCAAATGGTTAGCCACCTAATGAATTTACAGGACCATGTTCTCAGATTTAAGCGTTAGATAGATACACTTGGTCCACGTGGGCTCCAAACCAAACCCTAAAATTGATCGCAAGTGGCATATAAAAATAATTCTTTTTTTTATTTAACAGTGAAGTCCACTCATTAGTTATTGATCAGATAACTAGTCTCATATATATAGTTATGCATAATGCAAAATCATTATAATTAGTTAATGGACAACATAATATAATTAAGGTTTCATTATTAAATTGGACATGGACATGATTATATTAAAATAAGCACCATTTTTACCAAAGCCAGTGCATGTTTAAGAGGATCGAAACTTATATGCATCACATATATCAATAGAAGTTTTAACAAAAGAGTTCTAGTACATGCATGTATTACAACTTGGTGATCAGGGATGTTCATGCCCAACTGTACGTGCAATACAACTCAGCAATCAGCTCTGCCTTACCCTTACCCTCTGGCATGTAGGCAGAAATTTTAAGCATTAACTGAAGTGCACGGCAAACCCAAAGAACGGCATATAATATGGAAAGCTATGGAAGTAGCTAGTAGTGGTTGGCCAGGAAGGTAACGAGTCTTCTAAAGGTATTCTCATCACATGGTAAAACTATTCCATTGTGATTGTCGTATCCATATTCTTCTGCTGCTTTGTCAAGCAACTGTTGGAAAGCTGGATTTTTCAAGTAAGACGTTGGAATGGCAAACCTTTTCATTTGACAACCCACGTACACCACAAAGTGTCCCTTTGGCGCTCTCTTCCTTCCTTCAACCTCTACTCCCTTTGTCATCAAGAGGATTGAGACCCAAAGATATATGCATAAACATATGCTGTACTGCGACCTATATATAAAGCTAGGGAAGTGTGCCGTCATATAATTCATCAAGATAAGGTATCTAGGTGTATAGATGATCGAGGGATGTGCTCAACGTGGCCATTTATAGTTCCGCAAATGCACAGTAGTGTATATATGAATTTACAGAGAACTGTTTGGATATGAATACTTAGAGGTTTGCCACGTGATGTAACCCTAAGAAGTTTGAGTGTGAAAGACTACGTTCACATGGATAGAGATGGAGATGCCTGATTTTGGGTTTTATCATTAATGCGCATTTGGTATATATAGCTCAGTCACTGAACTGGGTTTTTGTGTTGGTTTAGATTGCACATGGGTTCTGCAACTCGCAGCAGAAGTTTCCATACCCACATTATGACGAGGAATTGAGACCACTGAGTAAAGGGAGTAGAACGGAGATTTGGCTTAGTGTAGTTGACTGGAGTGTTAAATTGTTGGTTCACTTTGACCCGAAGCCTTCAATAAATCTAAGAGATGTATCCACGTGGCACGTGGCACATTTGATGCTATTTTTTTTCTTTCCAAAATTTACAAGAGGGGTAACCCTACATCAAAAAGAGACGTAAGAATAAAGTAAGTTATATAAAAAATATGACTAAAAAAGTTTTGAAAAGGCTTTATAAAAAATATCGAATCAAGTATGATTTTATATTTTATGATTTGAGTATTTTTTAAGTTATTTAATTATTGAGATTCGATAGAAAATTGTAAAAATTTATTTTTTTTGATGCACCCTGATTTGATTACGGTTAATTTCCTAGCAGTGGTATTAGAATCTCTTTTAATTATTTAAGTTGAATTAATTACTTAATTGTTATTGATTTGATAAAAAATTAAGGCTGAAAATCTTGATATTGTATTAAGGTTTATGATTTAAAAATTAAGGCTGAAAATCGTGATATTGTATTAAGGTTTATGATTTAATTAATTTCCAAAACAATTTTCTGGCAAATTTTATGTCACGTCTTCTTTGTTTGTTATCTGCTTCTGAAAATTATTTTATTCTAAGTTATTGTTTCTAGAACTTGGCATGTATTATCTATGCTTCTGCGCTAAATAGTTTTAAAAAGGAAGAAAAGTTAGATTATGCATTTTTTTTAAAAGTTGTTTTGGTTGTTTGTTCTGAAAACAAAAATAAGATCTATGATGATTTTGGGTCATGGTTTTCTTGTTTTTGGGTGGAACAATGGCACGAGACGTATGTGTCTCCTGCGATGGTTTTTCACCTGCGACGAACCGCCACTGGTGAGGGATTAAACTAGTGGCGAATCGCTACTGGTGAGTTGCCCTTAGTCACTATTGGCTCTGTCGCCACTGGAAAGGGCAATATTCGCTCACAACTGAAGCTGGATAAGGGCGATGGAGGGGCTCCAATAGACGAGCCTTACGGACGAAAAATAGGAAGCATTGGCACGGGATAGAAACAAGAGGAGGTAACAGCGGCAAAGCCATAAAAACCTAATATGGGAAAACGATAAGGCGCATGTCTTGGGACCAAAGCGCTTGCTAGCAGCATACATGCGAGTCAACGATAGAGGTGATTGAGGCATGTGCACTCACAAAAAGTATTCTCGCGCCCCACTTTTTTAATGTAATTTTTTATTTTTAAGCATTAATTTTAATTAGATTAATTTAGTTTAGATTAAATTGGTTCAAGTTTTGAATAAATTGAAGAAGTGTTTTTTTAAATGTTTGAAAACTGTTTTCAAAGGATAATCATTATTAGAAATATTTTGAAATTTATTTTAATGTTTCAAGAAGTTGAATTATTGAATTAGATTAGTTATCAAATCAATAATTAGAATAACAAATGTTTTAAAGGGTTTCTTTCATAATTAGATTATGTTAGAAGTTATTAATATATTGAGATTATATTATGTTGATAAGACCAAATATTTTTGAAATTTCAAATCTCTTAATTAAATATTAAGTACATGTTTAGAATGTGATAGTTTCCTTCTATTATTTAAGAATAACATCATAGTTCTACTTATTGTAAGGCTTGCTGAGCAAACTCAAGGCTCCTTTAACCCCGAATATGTTTTATCTTAAATTAATGAGTCATATTTAACTAAATTTGTATGATATTGATGAGTAAACTCATGATCATATGAATTTAGAAGCAATGTTAGGAATAATATATATGATATATTTTGGCAAAAAGTTTTCAACTAACAGATCTAGGAGTTACATAAGATATGATTGATAAAGTTGTTATCTATTTGATTTAAATTTAGTTGTTTTGTTGAATAAACTGAAGATCAACTATTTTTGAATGGGATCCTAGCCTACTAGGAAATTACTTTATAAATTTTTTGATTTAATAGGAAGGGCTATTATTTTGAATAAAATAATGAGAGTACTCAAATATTTATTAAATTCCTTATTGTATTTGATTTTATGACATAAACTAATACTTGCTCTTTTATGTCTTTCAGTTATCAAAAGAAGATGAATACCAATTTGACGCTAAGTAGCATCGTCGATGCTAACTGGACCTAATTTCTTGGATTAGTTTGACAACTTGATAATTTTTCTCATACAGGAAAAGAAGTTGTATGTTCTTGACACTACTGCTCTACCAGAGCCTAGATCAAATGCAACTGATGAGATTTAAGAGAGATATCAACTTTATATTGATGACGTTGAACAAGCTACATGCGTGATGTTGGCTAGTATGTATTCAGAGCTTCAAAGGCAACATGAGAAAATGGATGCTCCTGCTATAATTTTACATCTCAAGGAGTTTTTTGCTGCACAAAGTAGGGCATAGAGGTATTGATTCTCCAAAACATTATTTCAGATCAAGATGGCAAAAGGATCTTCAGTGAACCTACATATGTTGAAGATAATTGACTATTTTGAAAAATTAGGCCAATTAGGTTTTATCATGGATTATGAGTTGAACGTTAATTTGGTGTTGCAGTCTTTTAATTCGAGCTTTTCACAGTTCATTATAAAATTCCATATATGTCATTACCTGAACTGCTGAATATGCTCAAGACTATAAAGGGGTGCCTTAAGAAGGAAACTAGTTCTTTTCTAGTTGTGGATTCTTGCAATAGTAAGATAAAGGTCTCTAAGAAGAATAATAACAAGAAATATAAAGCTTCTGCAAGAGTAGCAAAGTTAAAAGGTGGTATTAAGAAGAAGAGCAATGACAAGGACACATGTTTTGGAATTAATAGACACTGGAAGAGGAACTGCCTAGCTTATCTTGCTACCTTAAAAGAAAGAAGCTTAAGGAAGCTGTTTCTTCAGGTATGTTTATAATTAAGATCAATATTTCTACTTATGTTCCATATTCTTAGGTATTAGATATTGGATGTCGTTTTCATATTTTTAATAACTTGTAGATGTTAACAAGGAGTAGATCGTTGAGGAAAGGTGAAGCGGACTTGTAAGTTGGTAATGGAGCAAGAGTTGCTGCATTAGTTGTAGGAACTTATAGTATAGTTTTGCCTTCTGGTCTTAAACTAGAATTGAATAATTGTTATTATGTTCCAATTGTTCCTAGAAATAACATTTCTATTTCTTATTTATGTTTGAATGGATTTATCTTTATAAAAAATAATACGATTTATTATTTCTATAAAGATGATGTTTATTATAGATTTAGATTACTTATAAATGGTTTGTATAAATTAGATCTTGAAAGGTTAATCCTTAACGTAAATAGCAAGAAAAGAATCTTAAATAACCAAATCCATCTTATTTATGGCATTGTAGGTTAGGTCATCTCCATGACACTAGAATCACAATGTTACATAAAGAAGGATATTTGGATCCTTTTGATTATGAATCATATGAAACTTGTGAATCTTGTTTGTTGGAAAAGATGACCAAGCTACCCTTTAGTGGAAAGGGAGAATGTGCCAATGAGTTACTAAAGCTTATACATTCAGATGTATGTGGCCCTATGTCTACTTATGCTAAATGGATTCTTATATTTCATTATGTTCACAGATGATCATTCTAGATATGGT
Organism: Erythroxylum platyclados; assembly: GCA_027563515.1. Taxonomy (NCBI): domain Eukaryota; kingdom Viridiplantae; phylum Streptophyta; class Magnoliopsida; order Malpighiales; family Erythroxylaceae; genus Erythroxylum; species Erythroxylum platyclados. The sequence continues at coordinate 13,286,815 of JAOQMM010000003.1, read as the reverse complement.
TATGTGTACTTAATGGAACAAAAATCTGAATCATTTAAAAAGTTCAAAGAATTTAGAGTTGAGGTTTAGAAACAAACTGATAAAAGTATTAAGACACTTAAATTAGATCAAGGTGGTGAATACTTGGACCACTAGTTTCTTTGTTACTTCAAAGAGAATGGGATTCTCTCATAATAGACTCCTTCTGAAACTCCACAACATAATGGAGTATCTGAGAGGAGAAATCATACTCTATTAGATATGATACGTTCCATGATAAGTCATGTAGTCCTTCTTGTGTCCTTTGGGGGATATGCCATTGAACCTACTACATATCTTCTGAATAGAGTTCCATCCAATTAGTTGACTAGAAACCATATGAGATATGGACTGGTTGCAGACCAAGGTTATCACACTTAAATATTTAGGAATGTGTGATTATATGAGCATTCAATATCTGATAAGCTTCAATCTAAATCAAATAAATGCAAATTTGTGGGGTATAAGAGAGTATCATATATCAATTTTACCATCCTCTTGAGCAAAAGGTATTTGTCTCAAGACATGCTATATTCTTAGACAGAGAATTTATTCTTAAGGAAACTAGTGGTAGTGAGGTAAAATTTACAGAAGTTTAAGAGCCACAAATTCACATATAGATGGAACAAGAACCTCAAGTTGATACATATGATGTATAACTGAGAGGTCAAGAGACGCATAGTCCACAACACCCTAGTAGGATACATTGTCCCCCTAATAGATTAGATCTATATATTAAAAAGGGGAAGGATAATGTATCACTCATACATGATGAGCCTACTACTTTTAAAGAAGCATTGTTTGACATTGATTTTTTAAAATGGCATAAAGCTATGAGATTTGAAATGGAATCCATGTATACTAGCCAAGTGTACATATTTAGTGGATGCGCCTGATGGTATTGTACCTATTGGGTGCAAGTGGGTTTTTAAGAGAGAAACTAACATGGATGGTAATGAACATGCATACAAAGCAAGGTTAGTGGCTAAAGGTTACAAACAAAAACAAAGAGTTGATTTTGATGAAACTGTTTTGCTAGTAGTTATACTCAAATCCATAAGGATTTTATTGACTATAGCCATATATCATAATTATGAAATATAACAGATGGATATCAAAATAACATTTCTTAACGGGAATTTAATGGAGGATGTGTATATGACATAACCTGAGGGTTTTGAATTAAAGAGATTTCCTAATCAAGTATGCAAGTTGCGAAAGTCTATTTATGGACTTAAATAAGTGTCACAGAGTTGGTATATCTGTTTTGATGAGACATGCAAAAAGTTTAATTTTATAAAAAAATGGATGAACCATATGCCTATAAGAAGGTTAGTTAGAGTGCATTCATTTTCTTAATGCTATATGTGGATGACATATTGCTAATTGGAAACTGACATATCAATGCTTCAGTTTATAAAGATTTGGTTATCCAAGAACTTCCTTATGAAGAATAACAGAGAAGCAACCTATATTTTAAGAATAAAGATCTATAGAAACATATCAAAGAGGTTACTTGGGTATAAAAAAGGTTTCTTAGGTTATCCCAATCCACATACATAGACAAAGTGCTAAAGAGGTTTAGCATGGAGAATTCCAAGAGAAAATTCTTACCTATGTTGCATGGGATTTCCCTCTTATAGAGTATGGGTCTTAAGACACAAGTAGAGAGAGATAAAATGGATTGTGTTCCATTTGCTTTGGCAATTGGATCAATCATGTATGCAATGCTATGTACTAGACCAGATATCTTTTATGCTTTAAGTATAAAAAGCAAGTTTCAAGACAATCCATGTAAGTATCATTCTTGGTTTGTGGAGGAGCTGAATTGAGAGTTCAGTGGTATTTTGATGCTAGTTTTTAGTTAGATACAGATGATAGTAGATCACAGTCAGGGTACATCTTCACTTTAAATGATGGTGTGGTAAGTTGGAAGAGTTCTAAATAACTAAGTATTGCATATTCTATGACTGAGGTAGAGTAAATTTCAGTGTCAAAGGCAACAAAAGAAGCAGTTTAGATCAAGAAGTTTGTCAATGAACTTAAGAGTGGTTCCTAGCATTTTTAAGACTATAATGTCGTATAGTGACAACAATGGACACTACAAGAAATTGTATTTTTAGTGAAGGTAAAAGTTATCAATGAAAATAGTAATATTAGTCACTATTATTAATAGTGACAAAATTTTGAAGTCGTCACCTCCTGTCACAAATATCTTCGTCACTGATAAAACAATGACTAGTTTGAGAAAATGGTCACAAATATGAAATGTGTTTGTGACAAAAATACCGACACTAAAACCTATGGAATATGTGACAATACTATATGGTCACAATAAGTTAACATATTTATGACAAATTTGTGGACACAAATAATATAAAATAGTGACGAATAAATTTGTAACAGAATGTCAATTTATTGTGACAAAAGTACCGACACTACAAACTATGGAATGTATGACAAAACTATATGGTCACAGTAAGTTAACATATTTATGACAAGAATTTCGACACTAATAATATATAATAGTGACAAATAAAGTTGTAACAGTACTTCAATTTATTGTGATAATAACACCAACACTAAAAATAATGGAATCGGTGACAACATTATATAGTCACAATTATTGTACATATTTATGACAAGTTTGTTGACACAAATTGTTTAATATAGTGATGCATAAAGTCGTAAAAATGTTTCAATTTATTGTGACAACATTATAGCCACTAAAATAATAACAAATAGCAGTAAAAATTTGACACTCATGTTTTTTAATCAGTGTCCATTACTTGGTCACAAATAATTAAGAAGAAAAGTGTCAACAATATTTTGCCACAAAAGTTAG
>JAOQMM010000003.1:13259021-13275380 GCA_027563515.1 Erythroxylum platyclados | reverse complement strand
GTTTATCATGATTTAAAGATTTGGTGTTGATTGAGAATATGTGATGAAATAGGTGTAAAGTTTCTGTTTTGGAGATTAAAACAAGCATAAGGCTGCTAGCACTTCTACTTATTTCCTTTCAAAGAGTTAAGTGTCTTCTGACTACTCTGTGAATACTATTAGAGGCTTATGATCAGCTTGTAGTTGACGTATTAAAAAAAGTTTCAAAAGGATTTCATCAGGAATATCGAATCAAGTACTATTTGATATTTTATAATTCAAGTATTTTTTAAGTCATTCAATTATTAAGATTTCATTGGAAACTATAAAAGTTTATTTTTCTTCTATACTTGTGAATCGATCACGGTTGGTTTCCTAACACTTTCACTCTCGAAGTATACTTTACAATAGCAACTTCATTCATGTTCTGGCTGTAACAATACGATGAGACCTGTGCAAGGAGATGCTAATGAAACCAAATCTAAACCTCACAAGGCAGCGAACCTGAATAAAGCAAATATACATGACGAAACATAAGCCACCCATGACATTATGAGGCCTGGGCATTTAGACATGGAGAAACGTTACGCCAGTTTGCGAGAATATTCAGTTTGGAAGTTACTCGGATACCTAACCTTAATTTGTCCATCATTGTCGTCGCATTTGAAAAGGGATTTAAAAGACACTAGCCTCTGTGAGGAGCTTTATAGATAGATAGAATTCCAATTTTCGGACGAAGTAAGTGAAAGGGCTCAAAGGTACGTCAACATAGAAGAGACGGAGTTTTTTTTCCAAAAACTTGTAGGGAACAAGTTGCCAAAACATAAGCAATATCATACTGAGAGAGGAGTCGAGACGAGGCTACTACCGTTGAAATGACATCCTAAATTTCATCATAGATAAAAACCTGGATAACCCTCCCAAGACCACGCCTTAGGGACGCAGGTCTGCGGCTATATATTGTAGGTTTCATAGAGATTATGGTCATAATACACAACTTTATAGAAATTTAAAGCGTACGGTAGAAGAATTATTGCTATGAGGCCACTAGGGTCAATTAGCTAGACAGCAGCATTTGGATGTCCCTAACAGTAGAGCTAAGGAGGAGAGTGCAGTAGATCGGGCCATGGTCGAAGAAGATCACCAGCACTGAATGAGTAAAACAAATAAGTGTCCTCTGTGGATGTTATCAACGTGATTGTTAGGTGATCCCACCTCAAACTCTTAAAGAAGTGCAAAGAGTAATAGGTAAAATTGCAGGTTTATCTTTCTTTCCAAGTCTGTTGAGTTGATACTTTTCTTTCTTCAAAATATTGAATGGAGCCAAAAATGGAGAAAGTAGCGTTGGCAGTGGTGACATTGACCAGTAAATTAAGACCATACTTTCAGATGCATGTAGTTAGTGTCATTGAAAATCTGCCTCTTTGCCAAATCCTCTCCAAACCTGAATCTTTAGGAAGGATGATAAAATGGTCCATCAGGTCAACCAATATTAAGTTTTTCAATATTTTTTTTTTATCAGTGTCAAGTTTCTGATCGGTATCACTTAGAAGAAGATGGAATCTACTATAAGTTTGCTTTTTTAATCTCTAGCAGTTTATACAGATAATTAGTTATAAAATGTATCGTATTTTGATAAGTTTAGTATAGAACAACCTTGTACTATTACTCTATTACTACCCTTTAGGGCTCAAAAGGCTCATCAATGTATTCATTTTAAATTCCAAAAAACGTCAAAATTTTTAGTATGTTACTTGACTGATGCAAGTGAGTAGTCAATCTTAGAACAAAATAAAAATGTGTATCATGAATTTGTAACTACACTAATAGCAGGCCTGTTCCCAATATTTTATTGGCCCTTAGCAAAATTAAAAAAGTGTCCTATTTTACTTCCTTTTGTTTTTTATGAGTGTCAAAAATGGGTCATCATAAAGAATAAAATGAAACAAGATAGGGGTAGATAAAGAGTGGTCCTTGGGTGGGTGCCCTTCCTGCCCTTGCTCAGGACCGGACCTGACTGGTTGATACATTAGTCAACTAGTATGACATATTGGTCAACCAATGTATCTGTGTGGTCGACCAATATGGTTTTAAAGACAATAATGTGAATTGTTCATGCTTTAGTTGGTATAATATAATATATTAGTTGACCAATATGTATAATAGTCTACCAACGTTACTGTTATTAGTCATTGTAATGACTAGTTTTTATTTCTAATTAGTATTTGTTTTGAGTATATATAAACCATGAATGAGTCATAGGGAGTTAGTTAGGCATATTAAAGAGTTATTAAAAGCTTTGAAAGGTTAGGGAATACATGATTGCATTACAGAACATATATTGAACCTTTATTAATTGGTCTAAGTAAAAAAGAGAATTCTTGAGTTATATGATGGTTGTACTTTTAGAAATTGATTAGAATACAATTTGTGAGGGTTACTCTTAATCTTTAATAAGAGTTATTAAGGGTTAGTCTTCATCCTTGGCAAAGTAAGACGATTGTAAGGTGTTCTTCTTCACCCATAGCATAAAAGATACTGTATGGAGAGTTGCTTTTTATCCATTAAAAGAAAAAGATTGCAAATTCCTAAGTAGAGCTAAGGAATTGGATGTAGGTTAAGGGTTGTTTGGTGGATATTGAATTACTAAATAGAGATTGGGGAGTGGATGTACGTTAAACGTTGTTTTGGAAAGAACCACTATAAATTATTTTTTCTCTCATAACCTACTCTCTTTTATTATTGTTGTGTTTATATTGTAATTATTTTTCAAATTTATCAAAAATTTTATTGAAGTAAGTAATTCATTAGTTAGTTTCAAATAGGATAAAAAGAGAACATACACAATTCACCCCTATCCTATGTCATCTAGGGATCAATAGAGTCTTTTATTATGTTTTCATGTTTATATCTTATTTTAATCATTTTGTGCTATAGTTTAACTAAATGGGAAGATGTTACTTTGGTGTCAAGGATGGCAGTGGGCACTCCACCAATTTTTTCAAAATATATTTTTTAAAAAACTTAAAAGTATAAAATAATGTTTTTTAATTGGGTCTGCCCCTAGGTTACTCATACCCAAGCTTACTTGAGACTCAACTCTTTTAAGCAAAATGATGTTGTTTTGTTTAGAATAATTGAGTCTCAAGCTCGCTTGAGCCTAGGCTTGGCCCATAGACCGGCCCATTGAAAACACTTAAATCTAAGCCCATGGGCAGTCTATTGCCATCCCCATTTGGTGATGATTTGTATAAGAATTGAAGAGCTTTACAAATAAAATTAAGGAGAAATTACAATCTTAGCCAGATACAATTTTAGACATAGGCATATTGCAACTCACGTCATTTTTGGAATGAAGAATTGCTAAATAAGGTTGGGCATGACTTGGAACACAACGTATGCAAACCCACATTACTCTCTAAAACTCAATTTTGAAAATATGATTATATAAACGGGTGGATGAGAGGTTGTGTTACATAAAACTAAAAAATAATGTGAAACACAATACAAGACACCATGTGTTAGTGCTTATGTTTTCCCTAAAAATCTAGTAGGAGAACAATAAGAAACATAACCTAGGGCACTAACGTTTCAGTGCATGTGTCCTTCTTTCTAAGCAAATAATAAAAAAATAGCATGGAATACAAGCATGTTAGAGCTTGTGTTTTTTGTAAGTAAGAAACAATGAATTATATGGCATGGAAAAAGACTGTGTCCCAAACTATATTTGTTAAAAAAATGATATTTAAAGATGTAAAAACCCTAAAAAAATTATGTTTTTTTAATTCCTTTAACTTTTTAAAGTTAGGGTTTGCCACTAGAGGAGAGAAAAAAAAAACTTGAAACAAGACCTAGTAGTCATTTTCAAGTAAGAAGGAGATAAAAAATAACAAAGTAGAAATTAGAATATCAAGATTACATATGAAATTCTCTCTTTTTTAGTGACCAAATATTTACTATTTCTAAATGATTTTTTTTTAAAAATACTAAAGATCGACTATACACTTGTTGTCCTTATAGTATAATCTATTCAATACAAGTGTCCTTCATATAAAGACTACAAGTACTGACCTTCCCCCAAAAAAGAAAAAAGATTGCAAGTACCAGTTTTAACTCTCTTTTTATTATCTAATTTAATAAAATATATAATTGATTTAAAAAGAGTGATTAAATAAATTGGAATTACTAATTAAAAAACTAAAGTAATAAAATATTAATCAAGATAAAATATATGCAAAACATTATAAATTAAGTCAATTTAAATTAATTACACTTTTTGTATAGGTCTATATATCAATTAAAAAGATTCAAATTTGTAGGATGCATAACCCACCATCAATAAATCCATGCATCCACCCATGTAAGGTATAACAACTTTGGCCTCTACAGATTGGCAGAACTAACAAACATGCTTGCAAAGATAGATCAACACGAAATGTCCCCCAATTAAGCTGCTCAAAGTCATCAGCGTTGACTATGATATCTGGCAATGGTGTGATACCATAATTGATATTTGGGTACAAAAAACATCCAATGCATATAGAAGGAAGTTTCATTGATAATATTTCTTTATGTGTGCATTCTTTACTTTATCAAATATGCATTTTATCACTATTTGGTAATATTGACTTGTACTTCTCTTAAATCTCATCACCTTAGCCTCATCAGTTTTATTTATACTTATTTGGTTTCATCTAAAACTCCTATAATCTATGCAATAGTATCACCATTAATTTCCTCTATTTGATCTTCCCTTATTTTCAACAGTAATTTATTTAAGTCAAACTGACTATACAACCAATAACACATATCCCTCCTAACCCTAAACCTCTCCATCTCTTAAAGTTCATCAAATTTCATATTGGTAACCAACTTCAGTTACTCTAAAATAAGGCTCTGTATCAATTTGAAGACCTTCTCCAAATAACAATACATTTGAAAATTATATAAATACTCATAATCAAATAAAAGTAATACTTAATCAACAAAATATGTTAATTTAGTTTAATTTAGTGCAAATATCATATCTTATTCTTTGCATCCTCACTTTACTGATTTGTCTCACACATGAAAAGTTTATCCTCGTCCTAAACTTTGAAAAATTAGAATAATATTACCAGATTCAGTATGCAATCACTTCCTATGCTTTACCTAGGTATTCCCATATCCACTTCTAACTTATCCTTTAGAGACTTCAGCTTTCTCCTGGATAAGAGCAACAACATAATTTCCTATTGGAGTGCAAAAATTCTTTCTATGGCTAGAAGGCCCCAAATAATCAATTTTGTCATTAAATCTATCAATGTATTTTAGGCTGCTTATATTTCTTTCCCTAGGAAAATCATTAAGATGATTGAGATGATTTGTAGCAGATTTCTCTAGAGTGGAAATTATGTTAAATTCAGAAGGGCCAAGATGCAATGGCAAGACATCTACATGCCTAAAAATAGATGAGGGCTTGGGATCACTTCCCTAAAAGTAATGAACACTGTCATGCTATCAAAGACATTGTAGAGACTTATAACAAATAAACAAGCTTTATGGTGTAAATGGGTGCATCATGTTCATATAAAGAATAGAAGCATTTGGAGTTTGGAGATCAATTCATCTGCTACTTCTTCCTTAATAGCAATGCTTAAAATTAGGAGTTCAATTTGGAATGAGGTCATTCACTTAACTAGAGATGGGAATTAAATTAACCAAGTTCTGGTTTGATAATTAACTATCTTGTGGTCCCCTATATTGCTTACAGGATATGGACATTCTCAAGGCAGTTATCAATCTGAATTCAACTGTTATTGAGGTTTTAGCTGACAAACAAATATTTAGTCGATATTCCAATTCAAATTCTATCACTACTGAAATCACTCATATTTACTTGAATGATGTAGAGGACAATGTTATTTGGAAACACACCACGAATGGGATCTTCACAAATCAGCCTTATAGGAAGATTTTGCAAAGTCATTCAAGTATCTTATCTTGGACTCAAATTGCTTGGTGCAAAAATTTTTATCCTCAAGCCTCCTTCTTATTGTGGCTGGCTATAAAGGACAAACTACAAACTGTGGACAAGCTGAGGTTTCTTAACATTCCAAATAGATGCACTTTATGTATGAAAGATGAAGAAAGTATTAATCATTTTTTTTTTCAGTGTTAATTTGTCTCTAGCATTTGGAATTCCTTACTACTCAAATGATGCATTCATCATACTCTAGGTGATTAGGATTCTATCAAAAGGTGGTGTACAACTATTAATCATCTTAATAGTAATATCAACTGTTGCTTCAGTTTGATTATGACTTTTCTAGCCAAAGTTATCCAGGTTGAAAGAAATTATCAAATTTTCAAGGATAAAAGTCAATCATCACAAAAACACAGCAACAGGAGTTTTTACTAGATCAGAAGCTTCATTAGTTTACATCTCTTTAAATTTCACAACTTAGATTATTGTACAAGAATATGGAATGTATGAAGTGATAATGTTTACTAAATTATAGGAGGTTGCAAATGGGGATAGTCCACTAGATTAATTCCCCCTTTTTTTTGGTAAACTCTTGTACAACTCTTTCAGCATTTGTATTTTTAGTTTTTGCCTTTCAATGGCTAAATTCATTACTTTTTTCTAAAAAAAAGCAGGCTAAATTCATTACCTTTTTCTAAAAAAATGCTTCCTTATTACCTTTCTTTTTGCCTTTATGCTCTTGTTCTCTCCTTTATGTGCATGATATGGTGCTCTAGCTATAGGTTTTTCTCCTTCTTTTATTAAATATGATAGTAAAAAAACATCTCAACCATACTTAAACAATTACCATAAACAAATATAGCATCCATACAAACCAAAAGCATATATGATAATAAAGTCCATAAAATTCACACTATACAATAAAAAGATACGTAATTTAAAAATTAGATTTAAAGTTTTTTAATTTTTAATTTATAATATTTAACTAGAGAAATTTTATTAATAGAGATAAATGATAGTGTTATATAACTTTCACACTGAAAAAAAGGTCAAATTAGATTTGATGTTTTTATTAAAATTTAATTTAAATCTTAACGTTTCAAGACGTTTAAAAAGAACCCAAAATTCTATAAACATTTAATTTGACTCCAAACTTAACATCCCTATCAGCTCTCCAGTAAAAAAATTTCTATATTATTTTTTTATTTTTATGGTTGATTTTTTAGATAGACATCTTACGTGAAAGATGGGGCCTAAAAAATAAAAAAAAATTGTTTTTGGATCCTAGAACTAAATAAACTATATGACAATGCCTTCTTCACAATCCCTAATCCCTCTTTGCTTCTCTGTTCCTCTATTAATCCTTTATACTTCTTTGTTCCTTTATCAATCCTCCATGCTTTTCTTCTTCTTTAACAAAATTATCCTCAATGCAATCCATTCGCTTCTTGTTTTGGTATCATTGATTCATGTTCTTCTATATTCCTCTGACAATCCCTAACTCTATTATATTATTCTCTTTTGCTATTTGCTTTTGCTAAAGTCTGCACAATTTTAAGTTTTCTTTACAAATTTTTAAAGAAAAGCATGGGAATATGTAGTCAACGAAAGCTTGAATTCATGCTTATGAATATGGATATCATAAAATTATGTGCTTACTTTGTTGATAACTTGATTCTTTTAAAATTTCGTGTTATAGGCCAACCTAGAGACTTCATTAAAGTTCCAAAAAGGGGATTATATTATGATGACAAAGGAGAGTGTACCTGAGGAAAAAAAATCTCAACTAATGGGACTTTCATCAAGTTTACATTGTGAATAAAATGCATTGGTAGTTGAGATGGTATGGAACCATTTTTACATCCATTGATCTATCTAGTTATGCATAATTTATTTAAGGGCCCAATTAACTCTTAAGATTTGATTAAATTTTCATAAAAGCATATTTTAATCTTTCCCCACATATGGGTATATGCGTTTGCATCTAGCTTCGTTTGTCTATCTCCTTTTATTTATGTGTTTGCATCTATCTTTGTTTCTCTCTCTTTCTCTATTTCTCACACTTAAATAGATGATGTTTAACACAAATAAATATCCTTTTCCCCTTAATGTTTCACATTGTCAATTCTTCATCATAATTGTCACTTTTTGCATAATTGCTCTAATCTCTACCCTAATTCATTATTAACATGCTTTATTTATTACTCCTTCCTATATTTTCTTGAAAAAATAAAGAAAATTGTGTTAAAATTTTAAAAAAAGATATAAGGATAGTAACCAAAATATAAGCCCTTGTATAGGCTTTAACTATTTACATGACCAAATTGCATTCTAAGAACAACACTTCGCTAAGCTTATTATCTTTGCCAAGTGTTTGAGTAAGTTTACAGCTTATATTATCCATGCAGCAACTATTTTCTCCATACACCTTCTCGCACTGTTGTTTATCAAGTATTATTTTATGGTCCATTTTATAATCTCATCTTTGACCCCTTCCTTTGCTTTTTCTTCTCCTATAAATAACCTACTATTTCTCTCTTTCTATAAGGTATACGAAGTTGATCTAAAATCTACCAGCATAACTATTCTATCCTTAACCCATTGTCTGTTAAGGGATCTAATCCAGTTAATGAAACACTTCAACTTTAGTTCATTGAAACCCAAATGATAGATATTCAAGATATCACTCTATGCACAACCTTTCAAGGACCAAAAGAACAATAGTTACAAAATATTAAAGAGCTAATCTTCCTAGTTACAAGCTGGTTCTAAGGTTTTTAATCTAATAGCCACCTTTCCCTCATATTTGTAGAGAGTATAGCTAGTCCTCTTGCTGCTAAGGATAGTCTGCACTAGAGGAATATTTTCTGGTATAGTTACTCTTTGCTTTTAGCCTCATTCTTGAAGATTCTATTATTTCTTTTTTTCCATATGTTATATACCATTGCTGCTAAGCTAATTTTCACTATCTTGTGATCTACCTTGTTTTCCATTCTCAAGGTCCCTATCCAAGCAATTAATTCATTCCAAGAATTGACTGATTTTCTAGTATTAAAAACTCTTATAATCTTTTACAAAGGTTAAGAGTATATTTGTACTTGACCATGATATGGTCCAAAGATTCCAGGTAGTATTTGCACATCTCATTTCTATATGTTTTCACTTTGTTGATGTTCACATAGACATGTATTGTATAGGAGCCAAGAATTCAAATATATATTTTTACTATTAAGTATAGATTCTAATTATTCATGTCGTTGTAATCAAAGAAACAAGATTAGAAACATAGAATCTAAGTTTCATTTAAGGATGCATTTTAGTATATACCCAAAACCTTTTTTATGCCTTTCCAATTCTACTTTCTTGTTTATGTAATATAAATTTAGTTGTTAGATGGAGATATTTAATAGGTTATCTCGTTTACATTGATTGTCATCATTGAGAACTAGAAATTTTGATAGTTTTATTTTATAGGCTTTAGAATTTTGGCTTTTTGGGCCTATTTGGGCATGATCAAGCTCTGGACTGCTCGTGGGCTAAAATAAAAAAGGTTGAGCTAAGTTTGACCTAGCCTATTGTCATCCATATCTTTTTCTATACATGTTTATTATATAATTTACAATGTGCTTAGTTTACTAACTAATTTAGAAGAAGGAGAGAGAGAAAAAAAGGAGATAATTTTTTTATTAAAGTTTTTCCTAAAAAGTTTAAGATACATTGAAAGAATAAAAGGTGCTCCTAATGAGTTACAATTCAAGATTTAAAGTTTTATATAGACATATGCTCGCACCAATTTGCAAATCAAGCCAGTTTGTCTAATATTTAGCATAAAGAACTTGATTGATATCTAACATAAAGAACTAAGTCTTGCTAAAGCTGATTTCAACTTATGTCTATGCCATTTTTTTCACTCGGCCTTACAATAATTCAATAAGGTATACATCTAGACATCAACATAAATTAAGAAGCTTGTGATTCCAGTTCTTGAATAGTAGAACAATATCTTCATATGGTATGCTTCAATTATGGTATGGAAGTGTTGTAATTAATTTCTAAAAATTGTTACAAATCTAATTTATCTTATGAGTGATGATTTGCTCTTTAATAAGGCTGGTAGTCTTTGTATAGAGCTTATTACTTGTTATTGTCTTACCCTAGAAGATTCTCAGATTTCTTTTCCTTCTAAACATCTTAAGCTATATTCCTAAAAGCAATTTAGTAAATCAGGAAATCTCCTTTGCGATTCATATGCCTTTGACTGAGATTGTTGATTGTTTTTGACTAATTTGATTAAGTTTTTGAGAGATTAAACATCTATTGTAATCTCAGCCAAATATAAGAGGAGAAAGTGCATTGAAAGAATAATTAACTGATAGTCTCAGGTTCTTGCTAATAGAGGGTAATGCTTTGGTCAAATTGGTAATACCTCTAAATCTATCAAGTGTGGATAATCACATCTTAATAGACAGTCATAGGATGAATAAAGCTTTAGGAAGAGCCTATTTGAACCATAAAATTTTATACTATTTGACAATTAAAGCTTAAGTTGTGATCAGTTGTGAACATGATCAATTTGTAAAGATCCTTGAGGCATTTCTTAATTAGAGAGTTGTAACCTTCCTACTAATGTTAAGGTAGTAATATGGGATTTACCTTATTATTACAAATCAAGCCCTTATATTTTCCTCCCTTTAATTAATCTTTGTAGCCTTTTTTATTGTTGCTTCTTTTGAAATCAATGTTCTAAGACAATTGATTTTATTGATTTTGAATAATGGTCCTGTGCGACACCAATTATTGAACCAAAAGTAATTGAAAATTCCATCACCTAGTTCAGATTTGAATTCTATCCTTTCCAGCTCTCTCGACTTAAAAATATGGAGCATGGTCCATAATTTTTTGGTTCTTGGTGTAACAGTCTAAAAATTCTTCTTTTAAGATAATGTGCATGAATCCACTTCACCATAAGGCTTCTTTATCAGCCAAGATTCTCCAATTCTTTTTATCTTTTGAACTTTATTTGTGGTTCTATTGGGAATGATCCCTAATCTCCCCTCTTATTTCTTGGCAAGCAAATCTCATTCGATTTTAGTTTAGTAGTAGCTTTTCTGGAGTGATCTCCTAACCATAAAAATTGTCTCATTATTTTGATCAGGCTCTTAAGATACACCTTATGTTAGGTCCAATATACATACAAGTTATTGAGGATTGAATTAATAAGTGGAATTGTACCTATAAATAAGAGCCTTCTATTACATCCATTGTTGATTCTTCTTTATATCCATTTAATAAGGTAGAAAATCCTTAAAAATTGGTCTCCTGTAGATGAAAGGTATTCCTAGATATTTAAAAAGCAACTTCATGATCTAAGTAAAGAGGTGAGCAGTTCTAGCTAAAATAAAGATGTGACTCTTGTATTTGTTGATAATAATAAAGAGCTCTTTAAAACTTCGATAGTTATCATTAGGGTTGTTATTGAGTTAGGATCAACACCTGAGAGAATAAGTAAGTCACAACAAATGATAAAACTATAGATCTTGAATTTTTTGCATTTATTATAGTATTTGAATCTCCATACCATGCTTATAATATGTCTAATTAACCTATTGAGCACTTTAATAATCAAGATAAACAAATAAGGAGAAACTGGGTCACTTTACCTCAAGCCTTTAACCCTATTGACTAATTTAGTTGGTTCCCCATTCACCAAGATACGATAGGAGATGAATGTGATACATTACTCTATCCAAGCTATGAATCTTACTAGAAATCCAAATTCTTGTAAGATATGCAATATAAAGTCCCATTTGATGGAATCAAAAGCTTTGCGAAATTCAATTTTGATTGCACAACTTTTAAATGAATGCCTTCCAATATAGTTCTTAAAGAGCTCTTGAGCTGGCAAGAAATTATCTCCAATTTTTCTACCTTATATGAAAGCTCCTTTGTGATGGATTGATGTATATTTTTAATGCTTCCTTAATCCTAAAGTAAAAAGGAGTTTTATTTCTTAAGCTTATAAACAAGGAGTTTGGTAATGATCTTATATATTATATTACAACAAGATATATGTATGAAATCCTTTTGTGATATTTGATTTGATAGTTTTGGAATAAGGCTTATAAATTTCTTGTTAATTTCCCTTAATAGCTTGCCTTTATTGAAGAATTCTACTACTACATCAATGTCTAGTGTGACTTTATATCTTTTAAAAGAAATAAGCATATCGGGTCAATGAGCTTTTATATGGATAAGTTCAATTAATGTTTTTTCCGCATCATCTTCATTAAAAGGGTTGAGTAGTATATCTAATTTTTTTCTTTATAATTTTTTCTTTAATAAGGGATTTTAATGCCTACATAAATGAACAACACTTGGAGGAATTAACAAGGGAGTTTAAGAAATTTGTATGTATTTCTTGAACGATCTTAGCTTGTATAATTGCTAGCTTTCCATTTTATTATTGTTTCTCCTTGAGAGACAAACTTATAGGAAAAAAAACTAGAGTTTCCTTCCTTATATTTAAACCCTTAATCTCTTTATCTTTACTTTAATAGAGAGGAATTAACTTCCTAAGCTCCAATATAGTTATATAAGTTATTTTCTCTATTCTTATTTGTCCATATCATCAGGTGTTTAATATAAATTATTTTAAGCTCAACCAGCTTGTCCTTGGTGACATTTACTTCATGTTGAGTGTTGTTAAATCTATTATGATTGAGGATCTTAAGTTCCTCTTTCAATATGGGGTTTTCTCATGTAAATGTAGGATTTTTGTCCTTAGAATTTAGATAGTCCTTTGGGGAGAATTCTTCAAATCCTTTAACTTCAACTGAGAAGTTATTAAAACAAAAAGGATTTCTCCTTTGATATACCAAGGACAGTTACGAATCTCAATAAGGGTATGGTCCAAAAATAGAGAACAATTGAATACAACCTTGATCTCTAGGAATATGGATAACCAGTGATCATTCATTAAGGCTTTATCGAGTTTCTTTCTTATAAACCATTTTCTACTCTATTTATTACTCTATGTGAAGAACTATCCATCCATCTTTAGGTTAGTTACCTTAATTTGTTAAGCAAAATTTCTGAAGTCATCATTTAAGTTTCTCAAACAAACATTTTCCTCAACTTCAAAAGATGGAGTGTGCTAGTCAAATCCCTAAGGATTAACCATAGAGTATTTATGCTTTCGTGAATATCCATCAACTTATTCCGTAGAGAGTTCCTTTATGAACCCCTATTAAAAGCATAAACAAAAGTGAACTAAATATTAAATTTCTCCTTTAGGGTTCTTATTAAAAGATGTATGAGTTGATCAGTCATTGTGATATATAAGATCTCAATTCTATCATGATCAAATGTTATAATGATTCAGCCATAGTAATGCAAATGATGATTGGAAATTATTGACCAGTTTTGCTCAAGAAACTATTCTCCACTTTAAATTTAGTTTCCTAAAGCCCTATTAGAAAAGGTTTGGCCTTCTTTAAATAGTCACGAACTACTTGTTAGCATTCTATGAGATGATAAGGTAGTAGGAGGGGAAATAGGTTAATAGAGTTTTTAACTCCATTTTTCCTATTATAGTTCCTCCTAGCAGTTACTTTGAAGTTATTACATATGTTGTATTCTTCTAATTGATCAGATGGAGCTTCAACTTTGGGATCTAATTAGCAGTATAAATTAGTGAATCCTTATCCTTTCTCATTCCCTCATTTATCATTATCTGCATATCATCACTAGGTTAGGGATTTACTTTTGTTTCTAATCCTTTTTATGAGTTTCGAATGGCAATATATCATATTGCTTTAATTTTGAGGCTGCATTTTGTTTAAGGTTTCTAAACCTTATAGTAGGTATCATGTTTGGTAGCTCTTAATCTACCTTAACCATCATACAAATCCTAGCATAATTAACTCATTTCATACCTAATATGACCTCATGCATTTATACTAGTTTTCTAACAAAAGTTATTTGGAGGAGAGTTTAAGTTATTAAGGCTATTTGAAGGAGAGTTTAAGGTATTGGGTAAGGGAGGCTAGTGAGGTTTATAGAGAAAGTTATCAAGGTTTATATTGCCAAGTAAGGAATGGTTTTGGGACTAACCAATGAGGGGGAAGTCTTGTGGGACAAGGTTAATGGTTTGGTTAGGACGGGAAAGTGTTTTAGCCATTTAGTAAAAAAAATAGTAGGAAAAGAAAATAGGTAATAATAATCCTTGTGATTCCATGTTCGTTTATATTGTACTCTACTGATTCATTTAAATCCGTACAAAGTATTCCTGTGGTCAACAAATTTCAAATAACAAAAAGAAAAATGGGGAATGCTTCGATGAGAAGGGGACGTCTAAATCTAATATACATATACTTGTTGTCGTTTTGCGGTCAGTTTGGGTACAGCGGCAAGAACAAGTTGATGGAGAGAGAAAGGTGAGTGTGACTAATTTAAGTAACATCCCGACCCTTCTTGTCTTGTAGTAAGTATTACAGATAATCACAACGCGCATTATCTCATATCTACCCATAAATTTGTGATTATGATTGAATAATTTTTATTATATCTGCTTATAAACAGAAAAATTGTTTTAAAGTCCCAAACCGGAAAAAAGAAAATTTATTAGTCCAAAAGATCCAATCTGTTCTGGTTCCAAATGGAAGCTGATGTATCCATTCTCTTCACGATCAAAACCCTAATTCTATCATTCTAATCCCTAAATAACCCCTTTCTCAGTTCTCCTCCCCTCCCCTTCTTCGTGTATTTGGTAGAATCAATGGAACGTGTTGTGCTTGTTGTTTGGGTTTTGCACATTTCTGTCTTTGCTTGCTGTTTTGTGTCTTCAGCCAATGTTGTTTTGATTGGCAACAACGTCACCATGTCTTTTGATGATGTTGAAGCTAATTTTGGTGAGTTTTTTTGTTTTCCATCTTTTCTTTACTTTTTCCTCATTTCGGTGCTGTTGGACGCTTAGAGGCTGATTGAACACTTCAGAAATATTATTGGCTTTTTCCTTCCTTGTTTATTAGTAGGGTTTTAAAAGCTTTTATGCCCATCTCTTCAAGTTCAAATTTGAAACTTTGGCTCATCTCCGTCTTAGAAGTACTGGTTAATTAGTTTTGATTTCTTTGGCTTGGTCTTCTCAGTTGCCACTTCTTTGCAGTAGTTTTGGTTCCATCTCGCGTTGATGTTCAAAGAGATGTGATAAAAATGGATTGGTTTCTAGTGTGTAAACTTGGTTACAGAATATTACTTTTATCTTATCCAACTGTCTGGGCACTGAACCATGCTTTTACTTGCTTACTTTCAGCTCCTACAATAAAGGGTTCAGGTATATGTGGGGTGTTGTATCTAGCTGATCCATTTGATGCTTGCTCGCCCCTGACAAATAAAGTCGATAAAGAAGTGTCAAATACCAGTTCACCTTTTGTGCTGATTATAAGAGGAGGATGCGGCTTTGAGGATAAAGTTAGAAGGGCGCAAAAGGCGGGGTTCAAAGCTGCTGTTGTTTATGACAATGAGGGTGACGGCATGTTGGTTGCAAGTAATGATCTAACTAGGTGAAATTTCAATTATTTTATTTCATTTCTTAATTTTTTACCGTTGTGCAAGTGTAGTTTTTGTCCATGGGAAATTTGTCTCTAATTGTAGGGTTTGTCTTTAATTTGTCATGTTATTATGCTGTTTTGACCTTCCCCTCATTGGTTTGCATAGGAGTTCCGAGTTTCTGCAAGCTGTTTTCTTAGGGCTAAAACAGTTTCTATTTGTATAATTCTTGTGCTTAAATAAATCTAGCACCCTGGTTCCTTAGTTGACGCTCATTTACAAACTTCTTTAATGCCCAAAAAATGCATATCTTCTATAGCATTCAGATATGTCTATTATCTGAAATGTGTGCACTGAAGTTCAAGGTGATGGCTATTCACAAGGTTAGATGCTAGGATGTTAAAAATGATTGTAGTTGTCGATAAAGTGGATGCCAGATCTTGGTTCATTTATTCAACAAAGATTTGCTAACAGGTTGACATGTCCATGCATTAACCTGCATATAGGATGTGGGTTGTGATTTGTTGATATTGCTAAGGTAAACAACACACAATTCTCTAGTTATCCCGTTAGCTTATCCCTTAAGAGTAGCATCAGATCCCAAATGTGGCAAGTAGTCAATAAGTGTTTGTGTCCTCCTCTTCAACTGTCTTACAATAGGGAGAGTGGCCATATACCTCAATTAGAGAATCTAATTAAAGAAGCTAGCCTATAAAAGAAGCATCAAGTTTGGTACTTTGAACATAAGAATTTTGTTAGCAAGATTCTGGAGATTGGAAGTACTATGGGTGCTGATAGGAAACTCTGTAGAGATTTATTATCTAGAAGTATAGGAATACAAGATATCTGGAGCAGAGCTCCCCCTCCTG
>JAOQMM010000003.1:13183414-13220378 GCA_027563515.1 Erythroxylum platyclados | reverse complement strand
ACCGGCCCAGACCGACCCATTGCCATGCCTACTTTGGACTACTTGCTATACTAATATTCAATGAAGACATAGTTCTTTTCTTATAAATAAACTACTCTTCTTCTAAACCCTAGCCTTTTAATAAAGGTATATGATAAATCAACAATAGTTTTTATTAAGAATTAATAGGTGACATATATCTTAAAAGTCCAATTTTTTGAGGTTTTTTTTTGAATATTTCAAAAAGAAGAGTCATTATCAAAAAAAATTAAAGTTTATAATTTAATATGTTTAAAATATTTCTTTAATATATCACTATTAGTTTCTTTGAATAATCAACTAAAATTATAAAATATTTTTTTGATTTAAATGAGGATTGATTATAAAGATGGAAATTTGCTCATACATTCAAGAACTTAAAGACTACTAACATGGGACCTTCTACTTAAAGCCCAAACAACAGGCCATTATACTTTTATTATTTAACTATAAAAGTCATTTTCCATCTGTCTTCACATCCAAAACATGTGTCCTACCATCCTGCCATTCATAGGAGATCTTTGCATGCATTCCAAGAGGTAATCTATATACATCAGAATCTTCCAGGCGTAACATGGATGGGAAAAACATAAAATTATAAAATCTTCATGAATGTTATCTATATTCTAGAATATAATTCAAATGTAATTAGATTCATACTGAAAAAGTCAAATGTAACATAAGAACTTAATTTAAAATAAAAAAATGGGCACTTAAAACTTGCAATAAACTAAAATTACAAAATAATGCCTTTTGTTCTTTTCAAATTCCTTTTAAATATTATAGGTGAAAATGATATTTATTTTCATTTTTTAAGTACATTAAGTATTATATTAATTTAATTTTTAAAATATTGACAGATCAATATCGTAGATAAGATGAATGATGAACAATTAAAGGATTATTTAATAAATAGGCCTCAAGAGTTGAAGACCTTAAAGATTCAAAAGAACAAGAGTAAGGAAAATGTAAGTCATGTTTGCTTTTATTATTGATTTACCTATAATTATTCTCTTGCTGGATGAATGTGTTTCGTGTTTAAATTGTCAAAGGCTATTGATTTATTTTATTGTTTGCTAACAATAATTAATGTAGGTACAAGTTAGGAAATCTAATTCCTCAACTTCAAGTGGAATAATGGCTTCCGTATGGAAATTCCACAAAGAAGATGGTGAAGAGTGTTTGAAGAAATTTAATCTTTGAAATATAAAACATAGTTCATCTAGAAATTATTATAGTACCATCAAACTGAATATTATGTATTATTGATGTTTGTTTCAAACCTATGGCTTGTTATAGTTTATTCTATAAGATAACCAATGGTTGGCTAACTTGTAAAACTATAAAATAATTTTATATTATCCTTTTTCTTTTCTATTCACAACTATTTGCCATAATTGAAAAGTTTATGGGTTTTGTTAATAGAGTGATGATTAATTACTGAAAACGATAGTTTGGTAATATTATCTATTTTGTTGAGATGATGGTGGTAAAATTTTAGAAGAGTAAACAAAGGTGTTGTTGAACCAAGAATATATTTTTATGATAATAATTAGTGTTTTATTTTTGGTGATTCAAAAGATAGCAATGCGACACATATTCAAGAATTTATTAATGGAATCAATTTAAGCAATGGAACATTTCCTCAAAGCTATTCATCAAGTGAAGCATTAAGTAGTCTTTGAAGATAAACTAAAGAAACTAATTAATTTATAAGTTTTAAGACCTAAGTTAAGAACAAACTTTTATGGGCCAAGAATACAAAAGATCTAAAAAATTAAATGTGTAAAAGTTAAAGTGATCTTTCTTTCTTTTCCAGAATTATAATAATAATATATTACTAAATGGCGAAGCCACAAGTACAAAAGCATCAAATAATGGATCCAATTTGGTTCCAATTTTAAGTCACAATCTTAGAAGTACAATTGAATCTTAAGCATTATTATAGCCAATTTGGATAACTAAAATCAAGAGTATGATAACTAGAAATGAGGCTATAATTTGTTAATATCACAAATCTTTAAGCTTTAAAGATTCTATCTACTAATAATACATAGAGAATAACTAAGGCCTTCACCTCTGATCATTGTCATTTCCCCTGCTAAGCTAATAAGGAAGTAAAGCCCTCTAAATAATTACTCTCCAATCAGTTTCACAAGGGAAATGATTACAAAATTATTGTATACTCTATAAGAAGCCATTGGCATAGGACCAATAAAAAGATAGATGTTTGATAGTCTCGGAGGCTCCAAGCAAACCTTGTAGAAAGGGTTAGGAATAGAAGAATCCTTTATCCTGTCTAAAGTTCTTAAACTATTGTTTGTTGCTAGCCATAGGATAAAAAAAAATACCTTAGAGAAAATATATTTAAAATAAACAAATCTAAACTAGTTGCTTCCAAAAGCATGATGCATAAAAAGTCTATATAATACTTATTAGTGAAAGTTTTAGAGGATATTTTTATTTGGAAAATTTTC
Organism: Erythroxylum platyclados; assembly: GCA_027563515.1. Lineage (NCBI taxonomy): Eukaryota > Viridiplantae > Streptophyta > Magnoliopsida > Malpighiales > Erythroxylaceae > Erythroxylum > Erythroxylum platyclados. The sequence continues at coordinate 13,217,883 of JAOQMM010000003.1, read as the reverse complement.
ATGGCATGTTTTTTGATAGATAGTTACCATAGAGGTTCAATAGAAAAAGAGTTTATATCAACTAACTAAACCTTATACACAAAAGAAACATAACGGATTTTTTTTTTTGAAGTTCATTTAGGTGTTAAGCTAGTTGAACCGATCAGTTAGTTGAAGGATTTATATCAGCTAATCAAACCATGATTTCAAAAGTTACATAATCTAGACAAAATGGTTATTTTCTTAACTATGATATTTGGTAGTTCAATTAGAATAGACCTAACTGAATTAGCTGAATATGTCCTAAAATTAATCATATTAATGGTTTGTTTGTTTATTTCTCTAATAAATATTTAAAGATATTTTAACTATGAATACACCATATTTTGATTGTTGAACTTCTTCATGACATTTTATTGATACAAGAGCAAATTTGTGAGAGTTTCTTAACCATTTAAAACATTTTTGTAAATTAAGATTGAGCCATTGAGTATTAAAGTGAGTAAAGTAAGAAATCTTTAAGTTGTGCTTACTTAGGTATAGATTTTTAAGTTTATTTTGAGCTATTAAAGCTATGGTTTCTCTTCAATATCAAGGAATAACTTGTATGAGGGTTACACTTCACCTAGGCCAAGAAAGATCTTATAAGAAGGTTACTCTTCACCTAATTTAATGAAGAAGATAATGAAATCCCAAGTTAGACTATTTTAAGAGTGAAAATAAGGAAGTTAGTTTTCAAACCACTATAAATTAAGTATAAAACATTAGCCTTAAATATTTTTACCTTATGTTTTATGCCATTATAATGCTAAATTTATGCTTACTATCATTTTGAATTTTATTAATATAATTCATTCATTGGAAAAACAATTATATTTATATTTTATATTGGTTGGACACTTGAGATTTCATATCTATTGGCTTAAAAAGGCTAAAGGTACTTTAGTATTTCTAAATTTGTTACCTTTTTTTTTTACAAAAGATTGTATACAAGTATATATCAACTTGTAAATTACAAAGACAATGTGATGATAGGCTTGCTTGAGAAGATTACATCATGTTGCACTTAATGAAAAGGATCTTTACACATTCTAGTAGGTGATGAGATACTGCATGTCTTGAAATTTATGCTTATGAATGCTTATAAGATTTCTAATATGCTACATTAGTTGATTGTGGAATTACTCCTTGTAGAGGCACTTTTCCTGAAAAATGTGATTATTTCTTTCAACCCAAATAGCTGTAATCAAAGAAGATAATGAAAAGTAGAAGCACCATTTGATTGTTCTGTTTGGATACTTGATAGTAGAACACTAACTCTTGAGACTTTCCAAATCATTTGGGGCATCATTGATATAATGTTTGTGCATCATTGTCTTCCAAATTTCAACAACAAAAATACATTGAAAGACTAAATGATCTATACTTTCCTTAGCCTTTTTGCAAAGAACACACCAAATTGTGAAGTGCAGAAACTTTACTAGTTTGTCCACAGTTGGTAGTTTGTTTTTCATTACTAGCCATAATGTGATGGAAGATTTAGGTTGTTGGTGACTAAACCAAACAATTCTAGTCCAAGGAAATGTTTCCAAATTGTTAAGAAGAACCTTCCTGCATGATTGATTAGTGAATATACCATTGCAAGTGTGTTTCCAAATGATTTTATCATTGTCAGTTTGTTTTTCATTCCTAGCCATAATGTGATGGAAGATTTAGGTTGTTGGTGACTAAACCAGACAATTCTAGTCCAAGGAAATGTTTCCAAATTGTTAAGAAGAACCTTCTTGCATGATTGATTAGTGAAGATACCATTGCAAGTGTGTTTCCAAATGATTTTATCATTGTCAGTGTTAGTGGTTACATGAATAATCTTTGATTTCAATGGATTGGGGATTGGTGCTTGTCTAACAATCTCCTTCTTCAATAGAGCTTTTAAAACTGTTGCATCTTATTGAATCAATGGTCTAAGGGCAGAGGCCTCAGCCATTTTCTCCAAAGAACCTGTAGATAGCCAGTTATCTTGTCAAAAGCTGGTTGATTCTCCATTTCCAATGAGATGAATGAAATCAAGTGTAAATTTTTCCCTCATATTAAATATGGCTTTCATAGTTTAATAGGCATATTTTTCACATTCAAGCTTCATACACTTATGTTCTTTATGAAGTTTGTGTGAATCCAGTTGCACCAAAGTGCCTTCTTGTTAGATATAAGTCTCCTCAGCCTTTTATTAAGCATGACAATGTTCATAGTTCTGAGAGAAATTATGTTGAGGCCACCTTGATCTTTAAGAATATACAAATCCCCCCCCACCCCCCCACCCCCCACTTTCATCTTGACCCTATTAGGAGTTTCCTTATAACTAGACCATAGAAACTTGTTGAAGATCTTATTAATGGTTGTGATGATGTTAACAGGAAAGGCAATATGAGCTACCCAATAGACATTGATGGAGCTCAAAATAAAAACCATGAGATGAGCTCTACCAATAGTGGAGAGGTTTCTAAAGCTCTATGAGGATATCCTGATATTGATTTTATCAATCAAACTGTTGAAATCTCTTTCGTTTAGCCTTGAAGTTGTTATTGGAATGCCAAAGTACATTATTAGAAGAGATTTTTGTTTGAAACAAGTAATGGAAGTCAAAATAGATTCATGATTTGTAGCACTTTTAGAAAGGAAAAAACTATTCTTGAAGTAATTAACTTGGAGACCAGACATCATATTAAAGATCTTGAGAGCTTTCATAAAAGTTTAAACAGAATTGGGTAGTCTACTTTAGAGTGTATAATGAGATCATCAACAATGCATAGATTAGTAATATGTCATTTCACATATTTGGAGTGATATTTGAACTCCTTGGTTCTTTCCACAACCCTTTTAAGAAGTCTATTGAAAACTTCCATAATTATTGGCCAATTCCTTTGCAACTTTTGAATGAAGTTATGGGTTGACCATTGATAAGAATGCTATAAGAAGGAGAAGTGATACAATGTCTAATCCACTGAATGAATGTATTAGGAAATTCCATACCAGAAAGAATAATGGTTATAAAATCCCAATCCACACTATCATAAGCTTTTTTAAGGACAATTTTGATACAACAATTTGGTTTGCCTTTCTTCTTTGAATAGCTTTCACTAGCTCCTGTAGTAACATAATATTATCAACAATAATCCTTCCAGGAATATAAGCACCTTGAGTAGCTCCAATGTGATTTGGAAAGACCTTTCTCAATCTGTGGGCTAGTATTTTAGCAATCAACTTATAAATAGAGTTACAGCTGGCTATGGGAAGAAAGTTTGAGAAATGTTCAAGCTCACCACTTTTGGGAATAAGTGTAATGAAAGTCTTGTTAATCATTAAAAGCATGGATCCCTTGTTAAAGAATTCCAAAACAACTTATAAAACAAGATCTCTTATAAGGGGTAAGGACTAGAAGAAGAAGTTTATATTAAAACCATCAGGACCATGATATTTATGGGGATGAAGAGATTTTAGGGTTTCATCAATCTCTTGAAGAGTGATAGGTTTACACAGATAACAAGCTTCTTAAGAAGAGAGGCATGCCTGTAAGATTTCTTTAAGAAGGGAGCTAGGGGAGTGAGCCTCAGTTGGCAAGTTCATCAGAACTGAAAAGTAATTGAATGCCCCATAAAGAAACTAAGACTAAGAGTCTAACTTGACATTATATTGTACTTTAGTGAATTAATTATGTTTCTGGATCTTCTGAAAATAATAGCCATGTGAAAATAAGAGGTGCTTCTATCACCACTCTTTAACCATTCCATTTGAGATCTCTATTTCACAAGGGAAAAATCATATAAAATAGCTTTGGAAAATTTATGCAACGTAATCCTCTCTAATCTTGTAACGGAGTGGATAAGGGATTATTATAAAGATCCTATTGAATGCTCTCAAGGTTCTTTGTAGCAGTGTTGACAAGATGGCGAGTATTGCCAATATTTTCTTTAAAAAGTCGCTTCATCTCTTGTCTGATAGGATGTAATTTCCTGGTATAAATAAATTTATTTAGATCCTTTGATTTTTGCTCTTAAAGTATGCCAAATTCCATCGTCAAAGCCTACTAAATCAACCAAGAAATCATTGAATCTGAAAGGCATTTTAAGGCTTACTGAAGATGTTTGTGTGAGTATAGGAGAATGATTTGAGGGATTGCTGCAATAATAGGTAGAAAAATAATTTAGAAAAGCCACCATCCATTAAAAATTTGTTAGACTTTGATCCAAATTCTTTCTAATGAGATGTGCACCAGATTGTTTATTTCTCCAAGTATAAAAGTTTTCCCCAAATTGGATGTCAGTTAGTTGAGCTTCATCAACACTTTTTCCTAATTCTTAACAAGGAATTCCAACAGATCTAGATCCTTCTACTTCATCAGTTTTTAGGATATAATTAAAGTCTCCAATGAGAATTTGAGTATTTAAGATGTTTGTTGCTGCATCTTTAATTTTATTCCAGAGAAAGGCTTTCTGATAAGAGTTGTTTTGGGCATATATGAAGGACATGAAGAGTGGTTGAGTTAAGTACCTCAAACAAATCTCAAGATGGAAAATATGATCTGAAACCAATCTGGTGCGTAAAGACAGTACAGAAGAATCATAAAGAATAACTATTCTACCATTGGAATGGTGACTATGGTTTGTAATATTCCTCCATTGAGTTGGAAAACATTTTAATGTATTGCAACTGCCTTCCTTCATGCCAAAATACTAGCTATTACAACTTTATTATGCAAGACCATATTTCTGATCAAAAGTTTCTTACTAGGAGCATTTGCTCCTCTAACATTCCAACTAATATGTTAATAAGGGAGGCTCAATTAATGGAGTCTTCTTATTCTTATTAGATTTCCTTCTGGTAACAGTTTCGATTTCTTGTTTGGACTTCTCCTAAAGGTAAGTGCTTTTAATAGGAGTTCTAGACGAAATGTCTACATGAATTGTAAGTTCAAGCCTCCTCTCTATGCAGTTTAAGGTTGTGGATCTTTTGACTATCTTATCTCTAACCTATGGAGATGTGTTTGCGTTTGAATTGTTCATTTCTACTCCAGTTGTCACTTCCTCATCCACAAGTGGGTAGTTTACCTCATCTGAATTGATAGCTATTGACACTTGAAGATTAGGATTGTGCTTTATAAGTTCTTGATAATACCTGTTGTAAAGGTCCTTCCACTTCCAAATTTTCTTATTTCTTAGGTGCAGTTTCCATGCATAAAAAACCTTTAGTTCAGCCTTAATAGCTTCTAGGTTCTCATTTAGTCTGATGAATGGAATCACCTCAATCAAATTATTCATGGAAGTAACCAATATGATAATCATTTCAAAGTTAATTCTTCTAATCTCATAGTGGCTTAATCCATAGAGATGGCCTTGCCAATGTAGTTAGCCAAATGTCTAAGATTACTCGTAATATAATACTTCAAAGGCACGTCATGTATAAAAATCCATATGGGAATGTTTTCTTGCTTAATCTCTTCCAATTTCAATCCATGTTTCCATAATTAGAGCAGTAGGGGTTTTGTTGTGTACATGCCAATCTCTAGCTCGAACTACTTTCTTAGCTTCTTCAGAACTTGCAAACTTGAAGAGGAAAACATCCTTATTATTCAAAAGCACATCCTACAATTCATGTTTCTTCTAATTTTTCATTGCCCATTTCTTTATGAGTGGAAAGGCTATCCTCTTGTCTATGAAAAAAACCAAGGATGGTGGATTTCCATTTATCAGCTCCAACTTTAAGAAGTTCCAAAGATGGAGAAACAATCTTATGTTTAGATGTTTCATTGAGAGGGCAGATATTTAGTTTCAACAAGGTCTAGAATCATTAGCTACCTGCACCCAGGTTTTTATAATTGGTTGAGGGATAGTCTCAGAAGTCTATGCTATGAAAATGGAAATAATAGGAGACTCGTTTAAAGTGGGAGGCTCAGGTTGCAGACCAAAAAGGTTTGATTTTAAAGGTGGGAAAGCATCTGCATCCATAGGACCAAGCTAAGGATTGATGGATCAAAAGGAAGTTTGATGGATAGGGATTTCAGAACTATAAGCCAAGATTATCTCAAATCTATTGTTGATTAGGCTAAAGAAGGCTATTAAACCCCTTACTAATGATTTATAGGAAACCTATATTAAAGGGAGTGACATAGGCAATAATATTCTCCTAGTGCGAGCATTTTTCAAAAATTTTAACAATAAGAAGTCCTCATAGTCATGTGTAGTTAAGGTTGATTTCAAGTAGGCTTCCGACACTTTTAACTGGTCCTTCATCATTCATACTTTTTAAGCTTTTAGATTTCCAACCAAGTTTTTGGGTTGATAGAGTAATGTTTCATCACTCCCTTCTTCAGCATCTTGGTGAATGGAACTCCTACTAAACTCATTAAAGGTGTTAGAGATCCCATTTCCCCTTATCTATTTGCTTTAGCTATATTGGTTATATCAAGGTTGACTAAACATTGCAATAAGAAGGAAAAAGCATTCAAATTTCACATAGTCTAGCATTTGAAAATGATTTGTTACTCTTTTTGGGTGCAGATGATCACTCTCTAAATGCCCTAATCAATGCTATTGAAACATTCAAAATATCTTAGGCTAAACGTGAACAAATAAAAGAGTTACTTTTTCCTCTCTATATCTGCTATACATTTATTTAGGTGGTTTTCCTCCATATATGGATTGAAGGAAAAGCAATTACCTTTTACGTACTCAAGATTCCAATTTCCCATAAATGGCCTCTCGGAGTTCTTACCTTTGATCTCTAAAGTTAATCAAAAGATAGACAACTGGTGCAATGGATCACTACATAAGATTCTTTAGTTAATTAACTCAGTTTTAAATTCTCTTTATGTATAGTGGTTTGCTTATATAGCCTTCTCTCTTCTCTAATAAAAACCATAAAGAAGAGCCTTAGAATTGTCCCTTAGGCTAGTACCTCTAATTCCTTGTATGTTGCTAAGGTTGCTTGAAAAAGTGTTTCTCTACCTAAAAAAGAAGGAGGTCTTGGAATCACTTCTCTGAAACTAACTAATAAGACTTTGCTAGTCAAGAAGATATGGAGAATTCTTATAGATAAAGAATCACTATAGGTGAAATGGATCTACTCCAACTACCTAAGAGATAGTTTCTTGTCTAGGAAGCTTAACTCTAATATCTCATTACTAAATAAAAATCTCCTAAAGCTCAAGCAAACTATGGCCATGGAAATGAAGGATATTGTTAGGGATGGTAAATAAACTAGTATATGGCAATGATGTAAAAATTGGACCGGACCAGCTGGTTCGACTGGGTTACGAATGAACCGGACTAGTTTTCGGTTCGATTTTTGCTTCTAACCGTCGTTAATAAAAAATGGCTAGTTAAATAATAAACAGATCAGTTTTTTTTGAACCGTGAAGAATCAAAAGAGTCTCCGTCACCTAAACCAGTATCGTACAAGGACAATGCCCAACCCAGTAACCGCAGAAAGATGATGCCTAAACCAGTAACGCACAAAGACGATGCCTAAACCAGTAGCGCACAAAGACGATGCCCAAACCAGTAACCACACAAAGACGACAATCACAAAGATCTGGGTATTTGTAGATCGAAGTTTGTGCATTTGGGTTGTAATTTGTGGGTTTAAATAATGATAAAGTATGTATCTTTTAACTGATTAGTTTCTTTTTTTTGGCTGGTTCTTGTTCTATTCATGGAGTAGTTGGTGATGAGGAAGTGAACAAGAGATGAACCAGAAAGAATATGTACAGAGGAATAAGGCAAAGGTTGTGGGGCAAATGGGTGGCGGAGGAAGCTATACGCACCTACGATGAAGCCACCAAGCACATCAGAGATGAAAAGGCCAAAGAAATGCTGCTATGAGCCATGTTTTGTTGATGACATCTGAGCCACCATCAACGCCAATAGAGTTACAGAGTTGATTTTCATTTCAAGTTAAAGTTGCATAAATAAATAAATATATAATAATATGCATAAAACTCTCTAGATTTGTTTCATGAGTGCTGGATTTAAGGTTTTGCATGTGCTTTGGAGTTTGGACCATTAACTTTATGATATTTAATGTTAATTAATATGAATTTTCCTACATTTGTATACATAATCTAAAGTTAATTCTTAATATAATAATTCGTAATTATTGAATTAGTTAAAACTAACCACATCAAATTTAGTAATTAATTTAATTTAATTATTATTTTTAAGTCTTAATGTATTTAAATTTTTTATTAGAAATAATTAGTTATAATTAGCAAATGTGTGCCACATCTTTTAAGTGGTTTATGTTTGTTTCTAGAATTATTTTAGTATTTTTTTCTTTTATTAAATAAAGTAAAAATATGACCCAAGTTTGTTACTTCTTATTTACTATATACCGGTTTCATAACGGTTTAATATCGGTTGAATCTTTAAATCTTAAATTTTTCCTTTGACCGATTCAATATCCGGTCCGATTTTTAAAACATTAGTATATGGTTTGATAATTGGACAGACTTTGGCCCTATATATCTCCACACTTCCTTCCCTATAATGAATATGGCTTCCGACCAAATGCCAATCTTGAAGTGCTAATCCATCAAAATCAGTAGATCAAGGCCCCTAGAAGATTCCTTAAATCTTCTACCAATCCCAAGATATTCCATTACTTAAATCTTCTACCAATCCCAAGATATTCCCCTAATGACAACTCGTCTTGCATGTCTCTACTTAGTTCACCTTCTTAAGAGGTTAGTTAGCACAAGATCATTTGGTTTAGGAGCAGTGTCGATAAGTTCTCTATTATCATTGGACGGCCATCAAGAACAGATTATCAACCATAGACAAAATTCCATAGAATGGTTAATCAATCTGCACTTTATGCCAAACATCCTAAGACTACTAGTTACCTCTTATTCTCTTGTCCTTACTCTAATATCTTTTGGAAGAAGCTACTTGAAAAGTGCAACCTCAAATACTAGCCTACATCAATAAACAACACCATACTTTGAGCCTTAAAGGTAAGATTCATGAACACTGATGACTTTAAGCCTTAAAGGTAAGATTCATGAACACTTATGACTTTAAGTTGTTTAAACTATATTTGAGCTATGGAATCTACTAGATATAGGCAGAAAGATCGTGGAAGATTTCAAAACTCAAAACTGGAATCTCATATACCCTACAGGCTTGCATATCACAAATTGAGAGAATAGATGATTATGAAGAACCTACATCCCGCGTGTAGCTATGCCTATAAAGAAAGCTGGAACCTCCCATGATTATGTACATATGGAGAGGCTCAAAATTGAGCACACTTGAATCCCTGGGTCTATGATCTCTATCCCATGTATAGATACTATTTGAATTACTCAAAGCCTTGTTAGGGGTAGGTTTTAAGTTAGGTCCATTACTTTTGTCAAAAATTTAACATGTTAATAGCTGGTAGGTTAAATGTAGCTAGTTGTTAATAGCTAGAAGGTTGTATAATTAATTGTGTAGAGTTAATGTAAATTTGTATGGCAGTATCATTTAAAAGCAGCAGCATACGAGGAATTCCTCAATTCCTTATTAAGATACCCAAAATACTGTTAAAAGACAAAAGAAGAATCGTTAAGAAGATGAGAGAGGAAGAACAAACTGTTATAACTTAATTAATCTTTTGAAGGACAAATATTTTCCATTTCAGTTCAATGCTTCATCCCAATGTGTTGGTGGCAATAACCACTCAAAGGCCCACTATTTAAGCTCGTGCTCGAAATTGCCAAGCAACATTTCACTCGCAAATCATGGACTCTATAAGAGAGGCGAGAGATGCATAACATAATTAACAGATGCCATCCCTTTCTTCTTTTTTTTAACCCTTTACACTCTTTTTCTATAACATAAACACAAATCATCCAATCAGCAAAATCTTGTATTCACCATGATGACCAAGTCTTGATAGGGAAAAAAAAAAAAAAAAAGAAACAAACCTAACCCTTTGCATCTCTCCCTCCTCTTATACTTACAGCCTCGCATAATCGGCAGGGCAGTGTGTCAAGGCTTGTTGCACGAGTCTTTCCATAGTTACCCAGGACACCACATCTTCTCCATGCATGATATTCGGCATAAGCTACCGGATCATTAGCTAGGCTCTTGACGTAGGAAGCCAATTCCTCCATGGTGCCAAATTTGGCTCCATCTATTATGGAATGAGGAGGTATAAAATCCCACACATTTGGTGCACCAAAATAAATTGGAACTGCACCAGAGTCTAAAGCATAAAACAGCTTTTCAGTCACGTAGCTCTCTGTCATGGTGTTTTCAATAGCAAGAACAAACTTGTAGTGAGACATGGCACAATGTAGATGATCCCACCACTTTGGTTTTACACTGGCATCATTCGCACACGTTGGATACAGATAAAGGGCCATGTCTAGTCCACCAACATTGTTTAAGCATTTGCCAAATGAATGGTGAGGCAGCAAGCTCAGAAAACTCTTGGCAAGCTGGTTTCTTTGAGTAAGGCATCGCGAAGAGGACCAATAAACAAGAGTGTCCTTAGGATAAGGAAATAAAATTCACCGTAAGTTCGACTTTCTGAACATGAAATTATTAATTAGAAAACAAAGGGAACTAACAGTGACGTAAAGAAAAGAATGAAATATCAGTTAACACTTACATTGTTCTTCCAAGGAGACACATAATAGTTTCGACCATTATGAAAAAGTGCACCAGCATAAGTTGACTGTACATCATCCTCAGCGTGATAGCTAATGAATATATCCTCAAAACCAGATCTTTTCCTACCAGCCTCAAGATCCATGTAGACACGAAGTGGATCTCCATTTCGCCTCTGAGAATCATAACAGTATGGATGCACAAGTTGAGGTGACGTAAGTTAGTGCTTGGAAGTTAGAAAGTTGACATAGATAGAGAGGAAACCGATTTGTGAGAGAATATAGTTGTACTGCAACCAGAGTGATCATGCACCTTTGATCTTAAAAACTGCTCCATACTCTAAACTAGATATTTTACCAAATTTCAAATCACTGAAAGGGACAAACAGCTGTACCAAGCTCAGATAATAAGCCTAACTATTCATTTGGGACAAACTCACATAATGAAAATGATTCTGAAAAGTAGAAGGATTCATAATAATAATAATGGAATGAGAAGAAAATCAACAGATTTAGCATCTTTTCTATGGCACCATAGATACATTAGCCATGCCTCCCAATTGAAAACAACACTATGCTAGGAGTACTCTTAAAATAAGCCTTAACAGCAATATTTTGTTATTGAAAGCAATGTTATCAAAAATTGCAAGATGGAATGTTCTGGATGTAGACAAGCAATTCAATTAAGTCATAAATACACATAAAACGAAGACAATGTCCAGAAAAAAATGTAGAATACTATCAAATATTTACACCAAACTGAGGTAAGATCATGAGTAGAGGTAAACAAACAAATAAAATCAATTCTCATATGGCTCCAACCGTCAGCCAATGGCTATGCTCTGTATTTCCTCTTTCTCTCGCTTGCACATTAAGGTGGATAAAAAGTTACTTGTCAATCAACATATTCCAGATCATAAAAGGAAGCATAAAAATCACCAATAACACAACCCATTATTTTTATTTCCAGGATCTCAACAAGCTTTTCCTGCTTTTTCAACACTATACATTCTTAGTGACAAATTTCCTTTCTTGTCACTAAGACCTTTTTGATGTTGCAATTGAAGAGATGCACTTTCGATCCTTAACATTTTATTTTGATCAGTTCTGAATCCTACAGATTACATGATTGAATCCTTTGAAAGTAATATCAAAACTGAGCACCAATACATGTCCTAATGTAAGTGCGCAAGTCATGCCTTTTCTGCATAAAAAGAATACTGCAAAACAACCTACCAACAAAATAAAAAGCTCTACTAACATGTGTAGGCTGGAGCCTTTATTTAGTCGAGGTCCAGTATGGAATGCCTTATCATGCTTTCCACAGAAAATGCTCACGACATTTGCAGCCAACACCTTACCAAACCCAAATACAAATGGTGCGTGAGATCTTGCTGTGCACATAGGAGAAGGGTGGATTTCAATAACTCAAGTGGATTGGAGTAGATCCCATTTTCTATCTATATGAATGAACTAGGAAAACCCTTAAATCAATTCGCGCCTTATCCAAATAATCCACTACAATAAGCTAATTAGGAGTCCTTGCTACCAGAGCCAGACAGCTAGAATTTCAAAACCTAGACATGACACAAACAAGAAAACCAGTTGGCTAATAACACTGAGCCTGACAACTTCATCGAACCACAAGTTGCAACCAAGAAAAGTTGCATTCTCCACATTCCAAAAGTGGAAGGACAACTATTCATGCTTTCGATCACCACATAACCTTCTGATCATGATTTAAAGATGAAAACTTCATATGCATCGATTAGTTGACAGTTCTAACACCATCCAAAAAACGATTGCCTACATTTAAAAAAAATAAAGAAACAAGATGAGCAAAAGTACCCGAAGCGGAGGTGTAGTTGTTTCGAAAAATAAAGCATCAGGTTTATCAGCAAGAACAGGAGATTTAGTCCACAAACAGCTCAACCCACAGCGACAAGAGTACAAATTGTCCAAGTTATCAGGAATCCAGGTCCACCCTTTAACCAATACGCTAACGTGTCCCATCTTCAACTGACGACAAGTGGAATCACCACCAAACTCTTGCAAAGACGATGACCCATTAGACCCAGAAGGTACAGAATCCTTATACTTGTCTCTGAACCGAGCACAACCAACATGAGCATCCCATTTTCTGAAAGCACTGGACAAATCAGAAAAAGGGTCGGGGGTGTTGGATGCGACGGAAAATCCGGAGTCTTGAAGAGGTGGAGTAATTGAGGTAGTGGCAGATGGGAATTGGAGGAAGCCACAGAAGGAAAGGATGAGAAATGCAAAGAAAAGCATGAGACCGACTGTGTAGGTGTTGACAGATTTGAAAAGCATGTCGGACGGTTCTCTTAGGAGAGAACAGTAGCAGTTTTTGTTATGGTTATTACATGTTTAAAATGGTTGTCTGGTGGAACAGGGAAAGGTGCAACTGAAGAGACGAATGCCGTTCAAAGTCCTCTCCTCTTCAACCTAGTTTTTGCGTCACGCAACTACTTTACATAAAAAGTACACATTTATCATAGGGAGACACCTTACAATTATATGTTTTAATTCACCATAGGCCAATATGAACTATACAAATGTTAGCCTCTTTGATATGTTTTATTGTTCTTTTACTGACCCGCCGGCCCAACAAGACTCCATTTTTGTCAACGCTTTCGGGCTGATTGTGCTGGTTATCTTGATATTTGTTATCTACCCTTTCTTTCTGCCCTCTTTTATAAACCTTATTCTTTGTCTTCCTGTTCTTTCTCCTCTTCCTTCCTTGCCACTTTTTACTAGTTAGCAGCCCTTCCATCTTGTCATATACCATATATTGTATGTCAGCTATAACAACTTCATGCTTCTCCAAGTCCAATCTATCCTTAATTTCATCGAATTATCAGAGAAGTTGTTCATATTGGGCTTGAATAACGTCACAAAGGACTTTTGGTATATTTGTACTCCTTTCTTATTGATTTTCTTATCTCTAAATAAGTTCTTACTTTAGGTTTGAATCATACTAACTTGTAATGATTAGTGTAACTAGCCATCACTTTTGTATAACATTAAATAGAACCTTTCTAGGATTTTTATTGACAAACTCCAGAATAGTAGCAATAACTTTCACTTTTTTCTCTTTTCTAATTAATTTGAAAAATTAAAAAAAGTATTAGTCCTATAACACCTAAGAGGAAGATGGAGGTATTTACAAAACTCCACAATTGTATAGATTAATAAGAAAACAGTTTGATAAAAGCTTCACCAAAACCCACAGTACCCTTGATTCTCTTAAAATTCAAACCATTCGCTCTTCCCCAGAGCTTTCTTTGATCCAATGACCTTATCTTGGATGCTCAGCTAGTGCTATTGGAACCTTTAACCAGCAGAACTATTTTTTCTACAAACCCAGGTATTCGAAGAAGATACCTCTGAAGATCCATTGCAAAAGTACAATATAGACCTCTTCCTTAAAATGTGTACAGCTCTTGTAAGGAATTAAAAAAAAAATTCAAGCAGGTAATAAAGCAGGTCCTCAGCAGGCAACGGAACTGTTACAGATGCCTTTATCGGTCACCATTACCAGAGGCAACAGAAGCGGTCCACCGAGGCGCAAAACTGATGGGCATTCAGTTGCAAGAATCAAGCACTTATCAGTAGTTGTTTTAAATTCAAACTGTCTTTTCAAATTGTGTTGAATCTCCTAGATTTTAGGAGAGTTATTGTATTTATTCTGGGCAAAGTTACAAAAATGAGAAGGCTAGAATTATTAAAACACTAGTGAGATTTAGGTAGCTCTCTCCCCAAAAACGAGCTCCACTCCATGTTGTTCTTTTCACCATAGGTACGCATAGGAAGAACAAACCCAAAGGAACCCACGTTCCAAGCATTGAACACCGACCCATGACTCGATCCCTTACTCAGGCCTGTATCAATTTGGTATCAGAGCCCTTAGTCATGGGTGAACCTTCTCAACCAAGACCAACTTTTGAGGAGCAATTTGCTGAGTTTTTGTAGAGATATGCCCGGGACCAAGAAAGGATGGAGAAGCAAGAGAAGAAGCTGGAACAATTCCAGACGACAGCCATTGAAGAGTCCAGTTCACGACCTGGTGAGGAGCAACGTGCAGGGCACTCAAGGTGTTTTCACCGAGAATGGGACCAAGGGGCAGATAGTAGCAATAACTCAGGGCACTCCGATCCATCTTTAGTACCTCGTTATGCAAAGTTGGATTTCCCAACTTACCATGGCTCCGAAGATCCCTTAGGATGGCTTAACCGTTGTGAGCAGTTCTTTCATAATCAACGAACTGCAGAGGCTGATAAGGTGGGTTTGGCAGCCTTTCATATGACAGGTAATGCGCAGTTATGGTTCTACAAATTAGAACAAGAAAAACCAAATTTGTCCTGGTATGAGTTTTCCTGTTGTTTTCACCTTCGTTTTGGGCCTCCTTTACGTAATAATACTTTGGGTGAATTAATCACTTTGGTACAAGTTGGTTCAGTGGAAGATTATATGTGTAAATTTCAGGCCTTATTAGCTCAAGCAACATCTGGGAGGACGGACTGATAGGTGGACATCTTCACGACGGGGTTAATGGACTCACTTCAAGTAGATGTAGAAATGCAGAACCCACCAGATCTTGTTACTGCGATGAGTCTGGCAAGAGCATTTGAAAGAAAGAAGCAACTCCATGATGTGTCAGAGCCACGACGGGTATGGACCAAAATAGAATACACAAGCAGCAGCCATGTAAGGGGCAACCAAAGGTGGCAGTGGAGCAGTGGTGACAGCAGGGCAGTCAGCCTTAATAAGAAAATTAACTCGGGCAGATATGGCTGAAAGAAGAGCTAAAGGCTTGTGTTTCAATTGTGATGAACCTTATATTTTTGGACATCGTTGCAAAAAATTATTTTGGCTAGAGGTAGCTGAATTAGAGGAGGGCCAGGAGCAGGATGACGCCTCTGAAGGAGAACTAGTCATCTCCTTACATGCTATTACCGGAATACGGAATTCCCAAACAATGCAACTTAAAGCAAGGGTAGCAAGGCAAACTGTATTGGTTTTAGTAGATTCAGGCAGTACTAATAATTTTATTAGCGTGGAGGCTGCTAAACAATTATGCCTACCAGTGGACTGATTGGTGGGCTTGCAAGTTGTTCAGGTACAATCTGGGTCCTTTTTTATTGATCTTTATCTAATACCCTTGGAGGGCTTTGATCTTGTCTTAGGAGTCAAGTGGCTCAAGACACTTAGCCCTATTTGGTGGGACTTCAACGACCTCACCATGACTTGCTGGATCAATAGGAAGCATGTTCGGTGGAAAGGAGAGAATGTGGGTTGTCCAACACGTGTGCATGCATTGCATGGCACATGCACACCACAGGTCTTAATGGAGAGCCTATTGTTGGAGTTTGCGAATTTATTTACTGAACTGCATGGCCTTCCTCCCTAACGGCGTCAAGATCATCGCATTCCCTTGTATCCGAGAACCGCCCCCGTGGTGGTTAGGCCTACAGATATCCCTTTTTGCAAAAGGATGAGATTGAAAGGCAATGTGTCCAGATGCTAGAGCAAGGCATTATTTGACCAAGTCAATCCCCTTTTTCATCACTTGTTTTGTTGGTTAAAAAGTAGGATGGTTCGTGGAGGTTTTGTGTTGATTATCGCGAGCTTAATGCCAAGACCATTAAGGACAAATTTCCCATTCCTGTAGTGGATGAACTTTTGGATGAGCTTTATGGGGCCAAATTTTTTACCAAATTGGACCTACGATCTGGTTATCACCAAATTCGAATGTATCCTCCTGACGTAGAGAAGACGGCATTTTGCACACATCATGACCATTTTGAATTCTTGATAATGCCCTTTGGTGTCACCAATGGCCCCTCCACATTCCAATCTCTTATAAATGAGGTATTTCAAGCTCAGTTGAGAAAATTTGTACTTGTATTTTTTGACGACATCCTAGTTTATAGCAAACTTGGATGGAACATTTGGGCCATGTTCGGGTAGTTTTTGAACTTTTACGATCTAACTGTTTGTTCTTGAAAAAGTCGAAGTGTTCTTTTGGAGGTTCTCAAGTATCCTATCTGGGACACGTGGTGGATCACACTTTAACTGCTCCTTTAACAAATTTGCTTAAGAAAAACAATTTCCAATGGTCTTCGGAAGCAGAATTGGCCTTTGGGAAATTAAAGGAAGCCCTCTCTAGCTCTCCGGTTCTATAGCTTCCAGATTTTTCAAAAAGTTTTGTGGGAGAGTGTGATGCTTTTGGATTAGGGATCAGGGCTATTCTTCACCAGGAAGGGCATCCAATTACCTATTTTAGTCGTCCCTTGTCTGCTCGATATACCAAACTGCCCGCTTATAAATGCGAATTAATTGGGTTGGCAAAGGCCATTCAGCATTGGCACCCTTATTTATAAGGGCGGCCCTTTATTATCAAGACAGGTCATTATAGCCTTAAATATCTGTTGGAGCAGAAATTGATCACTACTCCCCAACAACATTGGGTGAGCAAATTATTGGGGCTGGATTTTTGTGTTGAGTATCACAGAGGCATGACCAATCGAGTAGTTGATGGTCTCTCACGCTGTGAGGAGGAAATGGGTCTCCTATGTGGGATTTCACGGCCTCACGTCTTGATCTTTGATGCAATCCGTGCGGAGATTGCTGCCTCTATCGACCTCCAGGTGCTACGTGGCAGAATTATCTGAGGAGAAGAAGCTGCCACTTGTTCTATGCATGATGATCTAATTCTCTATCGCAATCGTGTGTACTTGTTGCCATCTTCACCACTAATTCCTACTATAATTGAGAGTGCCCATAACCAAGGGCATGAGGGCTTACATAAATGTCTTCAGCGTATTCGTGAGGATTTCTTTTGGACGGGTTTGAAGCATTCGGTGAGCACCTATGTCCAAGCTTGCTCCGTTTGCCAAAGGAACAAGTCTGAACATTTGCAACTAGCTGGCCTCCTTCAACCCCTACCGATTCCCCATCATGTGTGGTCCGATATCTCTATGGATTTCATTGATAGCCTTCCTAAGTCTCGAGGTAAATCTGTTCTCTTTGTGGTAGTAGATCACTTCTCTAAGTATGCCCACTTTGTGCCTATTTCTCATCCATATACTGCGATTACTGTGGCTCAAACATTTTTTGAGCATATTTTTCGACTCCATGGGCTTCTGGAGTCTATTGTCTCCAATTGTGATGTTGTTTTCACCAGTAAGTTTTGGAAAGCTCTCTTTTCCCTCAGTGGCACTACTCTTGCATTCTCTTCTGCCTATTACCCTCAAACTGATGGTCAGACCAAGGTGGTCAATCACACCATTGAGATGTACTTGCATTGTTTGGTGGGTGATCGTCCCCGACAATGGGTTGGATTCCCTAAGCGGAATATTGTTACAATACCTCTTTCCATTCCACTCTTTTGACAACTCCCTTCAAAGTTGTCTAAGGTCGAGATCCTCCCCGATTGCTCTCTTATATACAGGGCACCTCCAAGGTGGAAGCAGTGGATCAGGCTTTGTTTACACGGGACCAAGTTTTGTCTGCCTTGCGGAACCGTCTTACACAGGCACAGAATCGTATGAAGCAAATTTATGATGGGCATCATCGAGAACTTTCTTTTTCCCCTGGGGATTATGTTTGGTTACGGCTCCATCCTCATCGCCAATTGACATTGGCTGGGAAAAAGTTTCACAAGTTACAACAACGTTTCTATGGTCCTTATCGCATCCTACAACGAATCGGTTTCGTCACATATCAATTGGACCTTCCCCCTACTTGCCAAGTTCATAATGTCTTTCATGTTTCACTTTTGAAGAAATTTGTGGGCACTCCTCCTGCTCACGTTGCCCTTTTACCTCCCTTGCTCGATGGGAAGATTGTTCCTTAGCCTTAACAAATTCTCCATTCCTGCTTGAACCGTAGGGTGATTGAACTCTTAGTTCAGTGGCAAGGGTTGCCAACCACTAATGCTTCATGGGAGTCCCTTTCTCATTTCCGTGAGTTGTTTCCTTCCTTTGAGCTTGAGGACAAGCTCCTTGTTGGGGAGGGGAGTGATGTTACAAATGCCTTTATCGGTCACCATTACCAGAGGCGACAGAAGCAGTCCACCGAGGCGCAAAACTGATGGGCATTCAGTTGCAAGAATCAAGCACTTACCAGTTATCGTATTTCCTGATTTTTAGTGATTTCAATAGTTATTTTAAATTTAAACTGTCTTTTCAATTAGTGTTGAACCTCCTGGATTTTAGGAGAGTTAGCAAAGTTACAGAAATGAGAAAGCTAGAATTATTAAAATACTAGTGAGATTTAGGTAGCTCTCTCCCCAAAAACGAGCTCCACTGCATGTTGTTCTTTTCACCATAGGTACGCGTAGGAAGAACAAACCCAAAGGAACCCATGTTCCAACCATTGAACACCGACCCGTTCCTCGATCCCTAACTTGGGCCTGTATCAATCTGATATCAGAGCCCTTAGTCATGCAGGTAATAAAGCAGGTCCTCAGCGGGCAACGGAACCTAACAAGAACCCACTTTCATTACCATCTCCTCAGACTCTCCAGATTACTGCAGCTGGAAATCATCCTCCTCCATAATGGCTAAGAGGGCCAAGTTGGAGCGACAGGATAGGGACTTTCTATGATCAGCAAAAGTCTCCAGAGAGAGCTGGTCCCACCCTTAATGATTCCCGTCCGGAAGGTCTTTCCCTAGCTGCGGAAAATGATATCAAAGAAAAAAAATCCCGAAAAGATGAACTAGCTCAGCCTGGCCTTTTAGCTTCCCTCCCAAGTCTAGTCACTACGCCTTCGTCATTGTCGTCTGCGGCTATTTTTGTACCTGGATTGCTTTAATATATTTCACGTGTTTACCAAAAACAAATCATATAACTCCTTAATACAATCAAATATATTCAACGAAGAAGATGTCTAATTCACGGATACTCTATCTGCGGCAAGACGATACGTTTCAAAAGCATATAAACAAAGCCTATCAAGAAGATACATATCAATTACAGAACCAGGTGGTTTCTTGTCACATTCCATGCTTGTTCTATATTTTCGTTAATCTTCATCTCACCAAAATTGTATTGGATTCGAGATTTAAAAGCCGAAACTATGTGATTACACTTGAAACTACCAAGGAAATTAAATTAAGATCTCAAATGAATCAATAACCAGTGCTGAAGTCTTTAATAAATGAACAAATTAGATTTTTATTGACTCAATAATAATATTTCAATATAGTTTTGCCAGTATAATCATGTCTAATATCTTCACATCAAGGGTGTCATCTAACTTTACAATCCCATCCGTGCCATCTACACCAATTAACTTGCCCGTAGCACCACGGTGTGCACCACCCATAATCTTAATCTTGTCTGATTTTCTTGGCGTAACTACATCAATTTCACCCTGATAAGCAGAAATTGCTTCGCCGTTGCCATTTGCACCAAGAACTATCCTACAAGATCCATCCTGAACCATAGCAAACCAAAATCGATATATCACAACCACATATTGATTTAGCGTACATGCAGTAACAAAAAGAACTTTCTATTGCTTTAATGAGTCCTACTCGTTGCTGTCAATATTTTTTGTTTCAAGTATAATCATATATATCATAAAGAAGACAAGCAAATTCACAGTATTAGCAACAATAAATATACCATGCAAAATAAATTACACCGCCCCTCTGACCTCCTAAAGATAAGTAGTGCCAGACAAGTACCCAATTTACACAAATTAAGTATGACATGGCAAACTTGGTAAACAGCATTTCTTTTTCCTTTTGGATGTCGAGTCCAGAAAAATATAGAAAGGTCCACAGTCAGACAGAAAGATGCTAGCTGATAGCAGGAAACACGTACCGGTAGAACCTCTCTAATAACACCAATAACAGGTTCATCACCAGCCCTGCGGACATTGACCAATATATCTGGCATGAACAATGGTCCATCGTGGTCCCCACCTACAATTTGAAAGTTATTAATTAATCCGCAAGTGAAATTTTTACTGTATACATTTCATCACCAAATATGTCCTGAAGAAATCAATTAATTGCAAGTAATTTCCATAAACCTTTTTATATATTTATAGGTCAACAATTATGAGATGTTATCGTGTAATTGATATTTACAACGAGCCACAAAGAACAATATTCTCTTTTTACCAGATATATTGCCTGCAGTCAATTGAAGCATTTATAGTACTTTTTCAATATTAATTATTCAAACAATTAAATGAATAAAATAATCATTCACTGTCCCATCATCAAAAATAAAAGAAAAAAGGGAGAAAAATATTGAAATCTGCAGTTCAAACCTATAACAGGAGACATAACATCAAGACCACCAGTTCCAGGTGTCATTGGTTGCCCACCAGGGGTGCCAGGAAGATAAGCAGCTGAGCTTGGTGTCATGGGCTGCCCACCAGGTGTTGATGGCAAGTAGGGACTTGGAGCATTTGCTGCAATAGATATTAAAATCAGCTACCATAAAAAATTGTGACGAATATATAGAATTGAAAGGTAACCAACCATAGGCGGAACTGCTCTCTCTTGGAGTTCCTGCTTCACTATAATTACCACCAGGAGTGTTTGCCCAGCCAGAACCAGGTGTTGGAGCTTCATATGTCCGAGATGGTGGGCTTCCTGGCTGGAGAAGGGGGAAAATAAAATATAATTGAATACCATAATAAATTAACTACAGTTAATATCATCAAAGAAACCCTTGTTCCTCACCCGATATTGTGGACTAGTGCCCCAAGAGGCAGGGTTACCATCTTCCCAGTTATCCCTACAAGGTCCCACATATTCCAAATAATAAGACATAATATATACGAAACATTATTTACCAAGTCTAATTCAAGTTTGAACAAAGTCTTTGAAAGAACTAAACAGATACAAGTTTTCAACGTCATGCTTGGAACCAAATATTATTAATGTGCATGACACACATGGCCATAAATTTCAAATCAGCAAATCCAGTTGAAAGTAACAGATTAGCAAAAAAAAATGTCACCAGAAATGAGGGAATAATCAAACAACGATTTGGAAACAAGTCAGTCACTCATCAAGTTCGCAGTTAGAAAAAACAAGAATCCTCCATGACAGGAGTACTAGTAACACATGGAAAAGACAGTGCATTACAATTGAGAAATAACAGTCAGTCATTTAAAAAAAATTACTTGAAGCCAACCGAACAGTAAGATCAAACAAACTGAAGGCAACGTTCAGGCAGCAGTATCCAGGAGTCTTAGTAGTCTATAATGTTTTGTTATTTAGTTTATATTTTAAATTCAATCAAGTATCATCAGTGCATAGCTAAGATTTAATGAGCTAGTTCCAATAACATTAAAGAAAGAGGTGTTTCTATGACTTATCACCCAGTGAATTGATGCAAATTTATTCATAAGAGGTTCTTAAACAATCTATCCTAGTCCTAATTTTCTGAAATCCTACTGCAGTAAATCTTTCTCTACATCAATGGTTGTGCTTGATCCAGAACCCAATTCAAGGCCAACATCCTGGTGACCCCAAAGAAGCCTGCTACATGTCTAAAATGTTATAATTTTAACCCTCAAAAACTATAAACACGGGTAGAACTTAGGTGGCTGTCATCTTTCAAGATAACATGTCATATAGATAGCAAGTAACTCCACAACATGCCATTTTATATTTCTGCCTCCAGTATCAATTTTTGTCTTCAAATAAAAGATTGTTGAGAATGAACAGCCCGAGGCCAAAATCAAATTATTGATTTCTTTGCGTCAACAGTGAAAGATGTTCCAAGATACTATGTAGTTTCCTACCATGATTCCATCAACTATTTACTGTATCAGCTACTTGCTAATGTAAGAACTCCATTATTCCTCTTTGTATATTTCAAACAGAAAAGTGCAGCCCAAAACAAAGAAATCGGAACTATCATCAACAAGCAAGATATAAGGGACAACCTAGGAGGACTCATTGGAGTATAGGGATTCCATGCTCGGTCACGCATAGGTGTCCGCATGCCATCATGAATAGGTGTAGCTGCAAAGGGATAAGTTTATGTTATATCACCCTCTTTTAATCGCATTAATTAAAAAAGTCTCATAACTTTCACACACAGAAAATTACTGTCAACAGAGACATACCTGTGGCATCTCTCATAGGGGTCATATAAGGATGCAGTGGCGTCCGAGAAGGATGCATGGGAGTTTCACTCCCCATACCAAATCGGGATGTATCACTAGTAACATAGTCAATGATCAAAATGATAGGAAGATTGAATAGAGAAAAAAAATGAATTTTAACCAGAATAACGAAGTTACCGTTGTGGAGTCGAAACAACAACATTATCAGATATGTAATTGCGATCAACTGCATGCACCAAAAGCATTCAAACCATGTAATTTATAAGACAATTAATGCAAGCAATTCTTCTAACAAACCAACTGAGACTTGCCTGAAACGACCTTCATTTGGGACTCAAGTTCAACTCTAACCAACTGGCCCTTAATGTCTACCACACGACCACGATAGCCCTTCAAAGGACCTAGGCGTATCTTGACTGTAGTACCAATCAAAGCATCATGCCCACCCCTTCCACCTCTATTCCTTCCCCCAGCTGTAGTAATAAAATACAAATTTGTAAAAGAACCTCTGTTATAGAGTTTATCTATCTTAAGGTATTATGTATTTCCTTTACAAGAGAGAAAGCTGCGGCAAAATTCCATTAAATTTCCTCTTATCATCAGCAACTTACACTCAAAAGGACCTCCTCTAGGGGATCTCCTCGGGGAAGGGGGTATTCTCGGCGGAGCTTTCAAACTTCCAAATCTTGAGTAGTTGTCACCCTACAAAAATTGATAGAGAAGTGAGCAAATGGCCTGCTGGCATCAGAAAATAGTTTTTTGTTTGACTAGTTTTGCATCAATATACATGCTTTTTCTGTCCCAAAAAAAATGGTGGTCAAGCTACAAAAGGATACAAAATTGAAGAGAAACCACTTTATTCAAACAAACCAAAAGGACAAAATGCACAAGCTCTACTTAAAAATGACAAAAAATATATAATAATAAACTTCTTTTCTGAAGACTAACACTTCTGTCACCACTGGCACGTGATCCTCCAACTATAACACAAGAGTGGGCTTTAGCACAAATAAATCCAGCATGCTCCAGGTGATGCCGGTCATAGATGAACAGGACTCCTTTATATATATGTTCTACAGGACCTTGCTTTCCCTGACAAGACAACAAAAACAAATCATAAACTCTACAAACGAGATAAAAACACATAAAAAAACATGCAAACATGATCAAGCAGAGGATATAGCCAATGAAGCACTCACTTTGCAAGGACCATCAATTATCCTAACCACATCCTTCACAGATACAGTATTCTTGTACCGATCTTGTACATTAAACTTCTTCTCAATCTTGGATTTGATCTCCCTAAGTCTAACAAGAGAAACCTCAGGTTTTTCTGGAACTCCTTTAAGAACCTGAATGTGCAAAGGATCAGAACTAAAAACTCAAGAAAAAAAAAATCAGTTGCAAATTTGGCAACTCAGGCTCTCAATGATTGCTCACCTGAAAGGCCTCACTTTCTACACGAATGATTACACCAAAGCTCCTATTACTGCACCAAGTTGATCAAATACATCAGGTCTTGATTATGAAATGAAGTATACTGATTACGATAAGAGTTAACAGCATCTTACTCCAGTTCTACAAGATCATGAAGCTCATACTCTCCAAGTTTGGTTATACCAGTTGTTACCTCAGAGCTTTCCACAACATCATCAGCAAACACACGTATCTGAGTACAATACATATCCACATAAACTCAATGAATTCCTACTTGAGCACACATGCACACGTTTAAAAATTTCACTAAAGACATTCTTAATCTTAAGAAATAAATGCACCACTCACTTCTTCTTTAGTTGTGATATTTACAATGAAGAGCACATGGTTATCAACCTCAACAACCATGCCAGTTGCACCTTCGTGCGCACCAGATACAACCTTCACATTCTTCCCAGCTTCAAAATGTTTGCAAAGCTCCTTTTCATTCACTATGAGTGTTTTCTGCCATATAATGAATAAAACACCAATAAATGAAAAGCTAGGTGATTGCAGACAATCATGTCAAGAACTAGTCAGTACACTTAGATAACAAACATAACCATCTACATTGGTGGGATGTTAAGTGGTTAACATTATGCAGGAAGGCCTTTCATTTCAGGCCTGATATAAACATTATCTTCTTCAACTTACAGGAAGGCCTTTCATTTCAGGTCTGATATAAACATTATCTTCTTCAACTTTCTCAACCCTTCCCTTAAGGTTCTTCAGCTCTCCCTTGACAACAATAACTGAATCGCCCTTCATAAAATGACCTTTCTTTCTATTTGCAAACAGCGTTGACAAACTAGTTATATCAGACTCTCCACTTTCTCCAGGTTTACGGAATTTCTCCAGTTCATCAAATGATGGCTTGATGTTCTGAACGCTAATCGATTTCATTGATACAGTCTTGTACAGGAACCCGTCTTTAAATAACATCCCACCGATGTTTTCAAAATAATCTCCTGTCATTGCGTCTCTCCGACGCTCCACACGAATATGCAGTTCCCTACAGATTATCAGGTCATAGGGTATGTTAAACTACATATGTCACTAAAAAAAAGCAAGCAAAAACAAAAAAGTGGGAAAGAGAGTTGGTTACTACCTAGCTTCATCAACATTCATAAAACGAGGAGGAGGAACAAATGCCTTCTTTTTCACAACCTCTCTCCCTTCCTGTATAAATAAAATTACTTCTCACATTCACTGACTTTCATAAACAGTAACGACCCCATTACTGCTATCATGATCATAGTAACAAAACTAGATAAACTTACTCCTCTCCTTGGCTATAAGTTGCATTGTCATTTTGTTAAAGCAAAAAAAAAAAAAAGATCATAAATTTCAAACTAGAACAATTTCATTTAATGCCTCTAATTGCCCCATAAATCAATGGATGTAGAAGATATACCAATTTATTTGCAAGAGCCTGCAAGTCAATTCTTGGAATTAACTTTACAGTAACCCTTTGCCGAACATTATCTACATCCACGACCTGCAAATTATAGACCATGAAAGGTAGGATTAAAGAAAACCTTTAATAAACAACATCATATCTATCACAAAGGTTATAAACTATACTTTGGCAAGGTCTCCTTTGTAAGTTCCAATCTTCATCCTAACCCAGGTGTCCCTTGAAAGATCAATTGCTTTGCTTTCAACTGAAAGAACATCAGTCATTTCCTTGATTGGGACAAGCATTATCTTCTGGTTAGGAAAAATGTTTCTTAATCCTTTGCAAGCCTGAAGCAAAAGGAAAATGAGAAAAGAGTAAGTATTCATATACCACGAAAAGTTACATGCTATAAGAAGATATCCATGTAATCACTATAGCTTGACAGATAGACCACATACCTCCCTCACATGAGCTTCTTTGTCTGCCTCGATGTATATATAATTCTTTAAATGATCAAGGGCTATAGCAGATCTAATTTGCAGCTCAGGTCCTTTATCAATGCACTTCTGCATTAGACACACCACTGTTTCTCTTTCCTTACCGATCTAGTATATGAACATACTAAACTAGCATTAGCAGATTCTAATGACAACAACGAGATAAAAAAAATAAGATGAAAAGCCAAAAGAAAGCAAATAGAACATGTATGAGAACGTTAGAGTAAAATTGTTAACCATACCAGACATTTCACCATCCACAATTTTGGATCCCTTACAGATGGCAACAGAGCCTGCTGATCAACATCTGTTGTCTCCTCATCATACTCAGGGTGACTAGACCTCGCATATCTTGCTTGAATGCGTCTCTCAAGGGCTTCAAAATCTTCTTGCTCATCTTCACGTGGTAACAACGGCCTGCGGTGGATCCTTCTACCATCATCCTCATCAGGAAGATCAGTTCCACCATCAACTATAAAGTCTGCACATCAAAGGAACATCTACAATCAATTTTATGCGCAACAGAGGAGAGAGATGTTAGTCCAAGTAAACCCCTAATATCCACAACCACGAAGCTAGTTTGCAGCCATAAGCTTGGAAAAACACACTACATTTAACCACTTAACCCTGAGAAATAAACAAAAATAAAATTTCAAACTCCCAAAAGGCCTCCATTGACGGAAAAAAAACCTAGTCATGCACTTAGCATTTGGGGTTGACCAATTATCGCTAAATTTATCCAAATTACGTAGTTGTAGAAGAAGAAGAAGAAGACAATACCATCCTCGCCTTCCTCTTCCTCCTCTTCCTCGTCACTGTCAACCGCTGCCTCGTAATCTATAAAATCCATTCCGGGCCTCTTCATAGGTTTGCGCTTCCTGTTAGCTCCTCCATAATCATCATCTTCGTCGTCATCTACATCTTCCTCATCCTCATCTTCCTCAGCCACATCATCAATAAAATCCGATCTCCGCCTCTTCCTGGCCGACCCACCTCTCTCCTCCACCTCCTCTTCTTCCTCTTCCTCCATCATCATCGGCTCCTCGTAATCCTCGAGCTCGTCCTCGTCCTCTAGCTCGTCCTCGTCGTCCATGTCTCTACCGCGACCCATGCCTGTTGCCTTCGAAACCCTAGAGCTGTGAAATAAAATTTTGGGCTATAGGGATTTGTTACGATGGACCGCCCTTAAGGTCTAAAGCATTTTAGCTGTTATAATCCTGTCGCGCTGTCGGCTACTACAATAGCTGAAAAGGAAAACGACACTGCTTTTTTACGTGTAAGTCTTCCCACCCCAATACGCGCTTACTAGACTTGGTATCACTCAGCACGATAATAATAACGGTAAGATAAATAAATATGCTTGACATAGACCAAGAATTACTTCAATTAAAACAACATAGGTTAATTTATTTGTATTCTAAGGCTATCGATTTAAATATGATATATATTGAAAAATTAATATTGATAAGTGACTTTTGTGAGTATGATTTGATTAACATAAGTTAAGATTAGTTTATAAACGAAATTATCAAAACAAATTGTTTCCGTCAATAGAGTGTTGTATTTCTTGTTATGAGAAGTACATCAATAGGGTAATTCTTATGTTTCGTAAGGAGTGCAGTATCTTTTGTTGTGAAAAAATGCAAGAATATGGAATTCTTATTGTTGGAAGCAACTTGGTTGAAAACTCATAGTTTTGAAAATAATAAAAAATTGAAATATTAATGAAGTTGTGTAACATTAAGAAGAAATGTTGTAAGACAAAGCTTATGGAAAACTTTGGTATTAGTGCTTGTAACCTTTTAATTAGATGAACAAGTCAAGAAAGAAATGGTTCTTGAGTTAGAATTCATATTTGATGATATTTAGGAGTTAATTCATATTTTGGAGAAAAAAAAATACTTAAAAGTGATTTAAGTGTTGATTGAGAGATTCAAAACAAGTCCGGACGATAATATTAAAGAGTGATTTATAAGAGAATTTTGATCATAACTTTCATTTTAAATATCAATTTTAGTTTATTTAAGAGGCATTAAGAACCTAAGAGAACCAAAGTTCAAGACTCCAGAGTATCGAACATAATATTTAGTAAAGTACTAGTAAGACTAACAGGGATGTCAATTGATGGACTGTGTAATAATTAAGCTGAAATTATCATATTTTACATAATAAAAAAGGGAGTGATGTTAATAATTTTTAGGAAGCTAAAAAAAAACTATAAGAAAGTTTTTTTTAACTAAAGAATTTTTTTTGTAAAGAAGTAATTAATTTATTCAAAAGGTGGAAAATTACAGAGTAGCTCAAATAACACCTCCTAAATTTGGAGTTTGTATAAAAAACCAGCTAATTATAATACACATAAATCCTGGTAGCAGCAGATTCTTATATTCTTAGATGCATCGTAATTTGAGTAGATATGAATTTTTGATTAGGATTAGTCATGATTGTCACCCAGTTATATCACTTGTAATCTTTTGCTTTTCCAAGATTTTTATGTTTCTCATCCTCCAAATGTAATGCACCAACATAGCAAAACCAATCTTGAAAACCTTTTGATCCTCTCTACTTATCCAACTCAATCTGTTTACCCAAATCAAACTGCTCATCTAGCTTAGATTTTTGTCTTACACATCAAAGATGTTGAGAAATGCTCTTCATAGTAGCCTTGTGTGATAACACTTAAAGAACTAATGTTTTAGTCTCCCTAAAGCATAAAGGGCAAGATTTATCTGGAATCTGGAATTTGATTATATCTCCGGTTCCCAATTTCTGCACTATTGCCAACCATAGGATGAATGAGTGAGCTTGAGATATTCCACTTCCCCCTATCAGCTTACGGATAGGAAATTTGATAAGTGGACCTATCAGTAATTGTTTACAAGATTGAGAAGTGAATTTATGGGAATTGTGTAACTCCATCTAATTTCATCCTCCTACACTTGATTAAGTGAGTATGTTGGCATATGCTCTGCAATTGATTAGGTTCACCTGCACATATGGAAAGGCCAATACCAATTTTTATTTCGAATTAGCATATGCACCTTGGTATCTTCAGGGATTGATCCTCTCAAAGTTGAAAAGTGTTAAGTGTTACATAAAGGCCTTAATGAATGCTAATTATCAAACGAAAATTTTTTATTCTTTCCATGTCGAATTTAATGCTTGATATGAGAGTGAATGAAGGACCTTGTCTGCAAAATCTACTGGAATGTGTAAGATTGGGTAGTTTTCTGGGAAATAAACCAGATGTTTCTTTGTTTGACATGACTTTCTTTATCCCAACAAATTCTCCATAGCCTTTTAGCTAACAATATCTTATTCATTTTACTAGCCGAATTGGTCCCCAATCCACCATATTCCTTAGGAAGACATATTACACTCCATTTGACATTGGATATCTTCCTCCTACTAGAACTCTGTCCATGCCAGATGAAATGTGGTATGCTTCTGTCAATTTTCTTCAGAACACCTTTGGGGATTGCTAAATGGGACAACCAATAGATGTGCAGATTATTGAGAATGGAAAGGTTAGCTGAAGTCTACCTCCATATGACAAAAATTTGTTGCTCTAGTTAGAGATTCTTCTATGAACTCTATCAATGAGAGATCTGCATTCAGCTTCCTTAAGTTTCCTTATGGAGATTGGCACTTCCAAATATGTGAAAGGCAATTGATGAATTGTAAGTCATGCATCCATGATCATAATTAATGAATATTCTCTACTTTGCTTAGAAATGTAAGCAAAACTCTTTCTTGGATTTCAACCCTGATACTTCTTGAAATCTCTGCAAGGATGTTAAAAGGACACCAATTGAAGTAGCGTCATTAGCACTTAGCATGAGTAAATCATCTGCAAAAGAGTTGTGTGATAATAAGCCTACAACATCAATAATGAAATCTAAAATTCATATTTTCATTTATACAAAGTTGTTAAATTATTTGGAAGACTTCCACAGCAATGGCAAAAAGGTAAGGAGATAGTGGATCTCTGATTGACTTTTTTTTAAGTTAGTCAATTATAAAGTAACTACAGGTGCATAGTGTAGCTGTAGCTAGTACCGGCAAGTACGAGTTGATCCCACGAGAATTATTAGTACTGGTAATTACTGTTATCCTATTATTTAGTCTACGGAATTGGTTTTGATTTTTTAATTTGAAAGGAAATGAAACTAAAGCAAGTAAAATAAATGGGCAGCAAGATTGTATCAGAGAATTAAGGAGGAACTTAATAAACTATCGATATCAGAAAATTAGTATCTAGGTTTCAAATCCCCCTAAAACCCTTAACAGATTGATTGTTTATTATGCAATTATTTTAATGATTTATTAGACAGTGAAGATTCCTATGGAACTAATAGCTGACCTTGAGTCTAATAACAACTAATCCTAAGGTTTTCAACCGAATTATTTAGGTTAAATTTTAAAAGATTGCTTTACCGATTTATGAATCCCTTTATTAAGTTTGAACCTAATCTGAAAGATTTATGTCATCCTATCTCTAGGGTCTTAATCAACTCCTTCCAATTACGGTAGATCTATTCAAACAAGGATTTTCTCAATCTTTATATTATGAAATCAGGTTATGATCTAATATTCTGGATCTATTAGAACATAAATAAAACACGTAATCGGATCATAATATATCATTCAAACCAATTGCATTAATAAAAGAATCAAAACATATTAAAATATCAACATATGGTTCATCTAACTTAGACGCTAAAGGAATTTAGTTACATATAATCAGACATGAAATCAAACATAAATAGAAAGAAAAACAAATTGAAAACAATGAGTTCATAATTATAAATCTCCCTGTTTATCTTCTATTGAATATTCTTGCAAAGTAGAGGCTTAATTTGTATTTCGATGGACCTTTCAATGATTTTTTCATATTTTCCACTTCTTTGAACCAAAATTTCCCCTTCAGAATGTTCTCCACATCTACAATCTCCTTTTAATGTTTGTTCCCTCATTTGAGGCCGAACACATCTTTTTATATTGAAACTTAGGATTTTTGAGACTTATACAATTTTCCCAAAATACCAAAATTTGTGAATCTGAATAGCTTGAGAAAAGTGTACGGGCTGATGCACGGCTGGTCATCCTTTTTGTGCTTCAAATCTTCGTTTTATATCATGTTTTCATCTGAATTATTCTTCTTTAAGTCCATGAAAGCAATTATAACCTATAAACACACTAGGAGAAAATTAAGTACCAAAGTTGTAATAAAAGTATAAAATATCAAGCAAAAATACATAAAATATGGGGTATAATTATGATCAATTATGCATCTACCAAACATCCCCATACTTAAGCTTTTGCTTATCTCCAAGCAAACCATAATCAAAATTATCAATCTAACACATTAATCCCTCATCAATTTTGATTCGCCTATTCATACTATACATCATCATATCTTACCGAATCAAATTAACATACAAGTAGAATCAAATTATCCTAAAATTAATTTTTCTAAGAAATATTAAAAGTAATCACATCATAATCATATTGAAGTCAAAAGCATTAATCTTTACACCCTCACTAAGATGTCACTCAAGTATTTAGGGTGAAAAGTATCAGAGCTATCAATCAATGCATAGTAAAATTCTTACCACAGGCTTGCAATAAAATCACATCTCCACCACTTATGTATAACTAGATGCAAAAATCCAAAGGTCTTTATACAAATTGTAATAAGGCTTAGGTATGGTACGATTAGGATAATAAAAAGGGTTAAATTAAAGGAAATTTACTACACAATAAACTTGAAGACTTGTTTATAAATACGCATAAGTCCTTTCATTGCAACTCTATTGGTGCCATAAACTTATTCATGATTTTGCTTTTTTTTTATCAATCAAACCAATTGCAAGCATTTAGTACCACAATTCAAGAAATATTAGGCCTTTCAAGAATTTCAAGTCTTCAACAAGTAAATAATGTAAATAACCTTCAAGGCTCAAAACAATAAAAAGGTCTTCGAAGAAAAATAGGATAAGGGTTAGTATGTGGGTTAAATCAATGAAAAGGCTACGACTCATCTTGGTTATTCCTAAAGGTAAATTTAAAGGTGTGGTAATTTTCAAAGAAATAGGCTTAAACAAGTTGTTGAATCTAAGTGCCTTCGTTATGTTAATGCTTCTAATTTAAAAAATATGGTCTCAATATACATAATAAAAGCAAGTTCTAGAATTATTCTACCACAAATGATAGGACATATGAAAGAATAACAAAAGCTTAAAATTTTTGAAATTTTTGCTCTTGGGCTCAAATGCTCACGAAAAAGATGGGTATTATGTTTGTAAATATATGCAATATTATTCAACTAGAATATTTCAATGATTATTAAAAATATGACTTACAAAGGCAATCTTATTCTAACTCTCATCCTTTTGCATACCAATTCAATCAATATTCAACAATAAAGCATGATATGCATAGACATATTTCAACCAATTTAAGATATCATTTCATAAAATTTAATAATTAAGGTTATAATAAGCTTAAAGAAATTGTCTCCAATATACACAATATATATAATAAGCTTAAAGAAATTGTTAAAGATTCATTAAACCCTTCCCTATACTTAAAGTTATACATTGTCTCCAATATACACAATATATATAATAAGGGAAAAGTTTAGTGTTCCTTTCCTGAATATGGAGATTTTGTTCTTGATATTTGATCCATCCAATAGTAAACTACATCCTTGCAAAATATAAGAAAAAGAGATAAAAAGATAAAAGAAAATAAAAATTATAAAAACAAAAATAACTATTAAACATGAAAATAAAATAACATAAAATAAAATTGATCCTAATTCATAGGTTAGCTCCCGTGCAACGCTTCTTTAACATCGTTAGCTTGACGTAACCTGCACGTTACCCTCATCCTGGGTCTATGATTAGTGGCTTGATTCCACCCGTTTCTCTGCATAGGTGTTTTGTAGCCTGTAAGTAAGCAACCTATTGCAAGATAATAGAAAGAACATAATTTATCAAATTAATAAATCCAATTGCATGCATTAATGCCCTTTTCGAGGACAAATTGTTAATAAAAGAGGGAATAAGAAAATTCCCTAAATCGTCAGTTGACTCGAACAGGTTGTCTTTGAAGAAGTGTGAACCCTCCGTATTTAAGGTCACTACAAACGGTTCACCAGTCATTTCCTTATTTGGTACCTCCACCAATTCTTCCTCAACCACCTCTGTCCACTCTTCTTCTCCTTCATAGACAGAGGTTTCTAGCTTATATTCTTCAATTATCTCCTACCACTCCTCTACTTCCTCTTTTTGGACGGAGACTTCTTCTTCTTTCGGAAGCTCTTCTTGGAATGTTACTCCATTTATGAAGCTAACCTTTGTCTTATCTTCACTCTTAAATTTGTGTTGGTCAGCTTTCATTTCAACCAGGAGTTCCATTATTTTGTCTTTAATATTCTCTTCCTCTTCCTCTTCTTCTTCTCCTAGGAGCTCTTTTTCTCTACTAAAGGTGACTGCCAATCCACATTTGGTAGGGTCTGCTTTGGTAGTACTAGACAAACTCCCTTGCATCTCATAAGATATTATCTCTGCCAACTGGTCCATCTAATTAACCAATTTTTTGCATATAAGCATCTATTTCCTGATGACTCATGATTGATTCTTGAATGAAATCAGACATCATATCTTTTAGAGTTGGCTCGTTGATTAGAGATGTTTAGTGTTGTAAATATTTAGCTCGAGCATAATCAATCAATCCATAAGCATAAGAGTCACTCCACTCTATATCGTAGTTGTTCTCGTTTAGTACACCTTGAGGATGATTGTACATGTTTGGTTGCTCCCACATATAAGACAGTGCTCGACATTTATGATTGTAGAAAGTACTCCCATAAATGTCTCAACATGGAATATACATCGATTGAGCCGCTGAAAACATGTGAGAACCTCTCTCTCCCATATCAAGTGATGTTTTATATTGCAAAGACATATCCTGGTTTCCATAAAAGTATTGACTGCTCTATTTTTTCATTGTGAGTTATAGCTATGACAATGAATCTTAAATCCTACAATGAACCACAAACACAAGATCAAGTAGAGAAGTTCAAAAGATAAGTAAATGAATAAGCCACAAATACAATAAGAATAAAATAAAATAAAGTAAAATAAAATACAAAAATAATGACTAAGGTAATAGCATTAAGGTATTTCTAATATCAAAGTCCCCGACAACGGTACCAAAAACTTTATTTAATTTTTCTGAGTTTGTCAATTATGAAATAACCTTCAGAACGATCAAAAGGTGTTCACATTTGCCCATCTCTTCGATCCAAATGCTATGGAATCTATAGTAGCAAAGTCG
>JAOQMM010000003.1:13142350-13162498 GCA_027563515.1 Erythroxylum platyclados | reverse complement strand
TGTTTGTATAAAACAGTAACCACACTTGAATGCTTTTGTATTGTAAATATGTGATCTGTATGACGAAATGACAATGTGTGTGAATGTTTTGTAATGAAATGAAAATTTTGGCTATTTCCAAATACTTGTATTATATATGATGCCAGATTGATTTTATGTGACTGCTCTAACATGCCATTCTCATGGGGTATGTTCGCCGGATGTTCGGGTATGTACTTTATGGTAGTGGTGTGTTACAAATAAGCTATTTCTGGATAGACTTTTGTACTCTTTGACGTTGAAAGCATTGATAGGCTTTATGACCAAGTTTACAACACACAAAGCACGCACCTTTGGACTTTTGAATTTTGGAGTCCAGTTTGTTATAGCGCTGATTTTTGCCACAGTTAAGCTTCTTCTTGTTCTTCTCCTTAAACCTATCTTTATGAACAGCAAATTCATCAATATTAGCGTTAGTGTTATTAATAGAAAGATTATCAAGCTTATCTTTAAGCCGATTGGCTTCTTCGGTTCTCATGTGGCTGATTAACTCTTGAAGTGTCAAGTCTTTCTTCTTGTGCTTGAGTTGGTTGCGGTAGTCATTTCAAGAAGGGGGAAATTTCTCCAGCAGTACGTTGGCTTGAAGTGTTTCACACATCTTCATACCCTCACTAAGTATGTCAGCAACCATGTTCTCGTACTCATGCACTTGTTCCATAATCGATTTGTCATCAACCATCTGAAACGGCAACCACATATCGACAACATATTTTTTCTTCCCAGCATCATCAAGCCCGTACTTCTTTTCTAGAGCATTCCATATTGATTTGGCAGACTTATCGGTGTAAAAAAGATCGAACAAAACATTAGACATGTGGCTCAACATATGCCCATAGACTAGTTTATTGTCTTTGTCATACTTTTTCAACCCTTCGGATTTATCCGTAGTCAGAATTGCAAGAGCAGCTGAAGAATCGCCATCTGGAAGTACAAGCAGAGTGACGATGATGGCTGGTGGATCATTGAACAACACGTAATCAACCTCTAATTGTTCAAAAAATATGAGCCTCTGAGACCAACGTTTGTAATTGGTGCCGTCAAGTGGTTCGAGTCTGGATAAATCGGGGAGGGATTTTGTCAGATTGAAAGATGCACTGGCAGCCATTGATCTGGACGTAAATCGCTTTCAAATTAAAGGAAAGAATAAGAAGACAGATTAACAAAACTCTAGCTGCGTCGTAGCTAAGGCAATTGCCTTAAAAGCGATTTCGGCGGACGTCGGTGCAATCCAAATGTAGGTCGCTTCCCAAGGTTAACGCAATGAACCCTTGCACACGTGCACTCGTGGGCAAGAGAATGGAGATGCACAACAGTTGCTCAAGGGTGCAGAAAAAACAGACGAGATAACACAGAAAGATAGATGTTTTCGGAAGAGCCACACAGAAGAAGAGAGAGTCGGTTTTTTTGTAAGGCAAAAGGAAAAACCGTAGCCCCTAAAAACAGGAGAAGAATAAGGGATAACATTTCAAACATTGCAAAAGAAGATAACGTTCCAACATTGCAAAAAAAATGAAACTTTAGGTTTAGGTTTAATGATCTGCAAAACAAATAGTTCTCAAAAACAAAATCCTCGCTCCTAGCCCAGCCTGCTCGAGCGGGCGGCGTGTGCGTGTGAGATAAGTGGTATGACCAACTCCAATACTCCACCAAAAACTCCAAACCAAACAATCCAAACACGTGGGAAAAATAACAACAATATAAGGAAGTATAAGTCTCCTTATCCAACCAATATGGGACAAGCAAATATCAATGCAAGAAGAAAGAGAAGGACATTTGAGCTGTTATTATTCCAACACACATCTCTTAAAAAATTTAGGAGGGAAATCTTGTATCGAAACTAAAGATGTTTTCTATCAACAGATTCTTAAGAGAGGAACTTAATAATGACTACCAACATCTAAATTGAAAAGAAAAAGGTAACACTTTCCCTTGAAAAGTGAACGGTGCTTGATTGAGCACTTTCCTTGAACGAGCACCCCCATCTCGAAAAGCTGCCAACTGGCTCCTTAGAGCGCCACGTATCAAAACCTCCTATAGTCGTTTTGCTTTGACGTGGCAACCATTGGCGACCTTTTGCTCCTAAATAAATACCCTCTACTTGTGTTGCAATCCCATTTGTTCTCTCTCAAAATTACTCCCTCATTTCCCATCATTCCTTCTATTTGTCTCTTCTTTTTCACTTCTTTCTATCCTTTTACGAAAACTACAATGCCAGCCTTTGATGATCAACAAAATTCTCCCAACACAGACAGCTGTGATCATTCCAAAGATTCCTCTCGAGATTCGCGTGATCATCACCTGTCATCTTTAATCTTCGCTTCTTGTTATCCTGTTACTCTCAAGGTAAATTAACGTTAATATAAACGAGTTGGACTTCCCGAGTCAATCATGTTGACTCTTCTTTTGACTCAGTTTTTTTTTTTTTTGGTCTGTCTGTTTCATGCAGTTCTTGGACGTCTGCTATAGAGTCAAGGTTGAGAACAAAAGCAAGGGAAGCAATATGGGACTTCCCGTCGGTTTTGGATTAGGATCAGCTGCCACAACTCAAGAACACACAATCCTAAATGGTATCACGGGTATGGTGTCTCCAGGAGAAATCTTGGCCATTCTAGGTCCATCGGGAAGTGGAAAATCGACGCTCCTAAATGCACTAGCAGGAAGACTTCAATTACAGAGCTTGACCGGAGCAATTCTTGCAAACAACAAGAAAGTAACCAAGCAAATTATGAGACGTACTGGGTTTGTTTCTCAAGATGACGTGCTCTACCCTCACCTCACAGTCCGAGAAACACTAGTATTCTGTTCTTTGCTTCGTTTACCAAAATCCCTGTCCAGGAAAGAGAAAATTTCGGTGGCCGAGTCAGTGATATCCCAGTTGGGTCTGGCCAAATGTGAGAACACCCTAATAGGAAACAGTTTTGTGCGTGGAGTTTCGGGTGGTGAAAGAAAAAGAGTGAGTATAGCTCACGAGATGTTAACAAACCCTAGTTTGCTTATTCTGGATGAACCGACGTCGGGTTTGGATTCCACGGCTGCGTACCGGCTGGTCTCAACCTTGGGGTCACTATCACAGAGAGGAAAGACAATAGTGACGTCCATGCATCAACCCGCTAGCCGAGTTTACCAGATGTTTGACTCGGTGCTGTTGTTGAGTGAAGGAAGATGCTTGTACTTTGGCAAGGGAACTGAGGCTATGGACTATTTCAAGACGGTTGGTTTCTCGCCGTCCTTCCCTATGAATCCTGCGGATTTTCTGCTCGATCTCGCTAATGGTACGTATGCTTTTTTATTTTCACATTTTGTTTTCTTGTTTTTTCTCCCTTAGTCGGTCAGCTCCGTTGAGTTAACTCAGATGCATGACGTACCAAAGTTTTCTTTCCTTAATCACAGAAGATATCGTTTTTAGATATTTGAATCCCTACTCTGGGTGGCTAATATGTATCCGCAACAATCAATTAGACTTCTACTTATAAAAACTGGGGATTGGTTTGTAGAACTAAAGAAATAGTTGAAGAACTTGGTCCACAGAGTAGAGATTTCTTATCATAAAGACAAAATCACCATGTGGCATGCAGTTAGTATATACTTTTTCCATGCCCATTTTTTATCCTGTTGTCAGATGTGTTGACTACATATAAGAGCTATCGGTTACTGACCATCGTTTCCCATACAAACCTTAAAGTATCACCACCTCTAAATATATCTACTGGATGTGCATTTAATATTCTCTGCCGCACAAACACTAGCTGTAAAAATGGGGCATGTATGTGTCTTACAGTTTTTGACTTTGGCATTCTTAATTTGAGCATGTTTAGTAGTTAATTGTTTAGAGAAGCTGATAGAAACTATCTCTGAGCAAGTGAGTGGTGGTTGGCTGGTGGTGTCAGGGGGTGCATATAGATGGTGGGACTGTGTGTTCGTAAAGGTGGAGGAGGGTGATAATGGGCTAATGCGCAAATCATTATTTTATAGGTTGAAGTTTGAACAAGATGGAAAGGTGATCTGAAGGAACTTTAGTGGATAAATTCAATGAGAAACGTATGAAGTTTTGATTTTCGTTTAGCTTCCAAGTGTCGTCTATATGCTTAACGTCACGAGTCACTTTTTGGCCAAACCCACCATGACTCCTTTAAACGATCCTTGTTTTCCTTTCCATTGGAATTCCTCTTCACCAGTTCTCTTTTTATGCTACTTTGGGTGCATTATTCTTGTTTGTCGATGAGTTTTGATCTCATGGCTTCTTGACCTTGAGAATCGAACCATAAACCAAATTAATGGCCTTGTATTTAATAAGCAATACTGTAAGTTAGTCGAGCAATTAGGTGAGAATAAGCAATGTTAGAGCTTTCTCTCTTGTTTTTATCTCGAAAAGGAAACTGTTTATGCTTTTACTTTCTGCTGGGAACCTAGGTCCTAGTACCTATATGGAAAAAGCAACCGGTGCCGTTTTATGTCATTCACGGGATAGGTACTTTTATTCATTGAATAGCTTGCTGGGCATTGAAGATTTAGCGTTGGATCGTTTGGTGCAAGCAAGAGAAAGATATTATTTAACAATAATTTTCGATGAAACAAGGAATTTGAATACTATAAAGGGGGCGAGGAGGTGATTGCTTAGAAATTTGTTTGTTGAAGGAATTTGAAAGTGACCGTGTGATGAGTTTTTAACAGTGGTCATTGAAGATTTATAAAATATATTAATATCTTTAAATTTGGGGGTTTGAAATCAACAAAGTTTTAAAAATTCTCGTATCAAAGCACCAAAATGTATTTATTTATGGATTTAATCAGTCTTAAGAATGGAAGGAGCGTACATGCCCTTGGCTACTTTAACAAACCTCAAATTAAGGGCTCAGATACCTTGTATGGGTATCTTCAGATCAGTTGACTTAACCTATGTTTGATAGGGTTGGGCAGCGACAAGTCATATATGCCTTTCTGGATGATTAAATTTGAAGTGATCCAAATATGTAGTGGTGTTCATAAAATAGGTGGGGATACGCCTGCCCACTAACTTGAAGTATATAATAAGGCATGTGCAAACACAGTTTTTACTTTTTAAGTGCACTTTGACTAGTTATTGTTGATCAAACCCAAAATTGGTTGGTTATTCATCAACTTTTTAAAGAATGCTCTTAGTTATTCTTCGCATTCTAACCCTTCAAATATTCCTTTTCCTTTCCTTTTGTATATCTCCGGGAAAACCTAAGCCTAGTTGTTCTTGAAGGGGATTGCCATTGAAGACGGAATACTTTGAATCTAAGTTAGGCTTCTTTAATGACAAGTATGCATATGTGATTCATTTTCATTATCTATTACTTTCACCAACGGAGTCAACTAGGTTTTCCGAACTGGAGCAGAAAATTTTCATACTTAGTTTTTACATATTAAGAGTCATAATTAGTCGTCTGCATATTGCGGTTGGTAGTGGTGTGACGTGGGGAGGAGAGGGTTTTGCCGTCATGTATGATGTTTGAGGTCATGAGTGATGACACTTAGAAATGATTAATGTCCTCTAAATCCTCCTTAATCCATGTGATCCAGTATTAGTGACCTTTCTATTCAAATCTTTTACATGGCATGCCAAAATTTCATCAAGTTGAACACCTATGCATCCAAGAGGACTTCGTGATGAAAGAAAATGACAACTTTTACTATGTAATTCGTCTTAGATACATTAACAGTTTTGTCCGCTTAAATGGATTTAACTTAATTAAATCTCCGATACTCTTCATTGTTAATTCTTCAAACATCTTTTATTTGGACATGTTGAACATCAACACGTATTGAGCTGGCTGCTTTGGTGTGACAAATTAAAGTCACGATATATGCTCATAAGTAGTAATGAATTGGACATTAAACCTTGAGTGCTACCACC
Source organism: Erythroxylum platyclados (assembly GCA_027563515.1). Classification (NCBI taxonomy): domain Eukaryota; kingdom Viridiplantae; phylum Streptophyta; class Magnoliopsida; order Malpighiales; family Erythroxylaceae; genus Erythroxylum; species Erythroxylum platyclados. The sequence goes on along the minus strand of JAOQMM010000003.1, from coordinate 13,156,581 downwards.
AATATTCCCTATAGTGGACTTCCACCTTACCGCAAAGGTTGCTCAGCTTTCGTTAGCTTAGACATATGTCCAAGATCGTTACTTACATTGGTTTTCTGCTTACATATATGTCACTGGGTCTTTTCCTTATTAAATTCATCACTATTGTCTAGTCTCTTCTGTTTTATTTGTATCCTTGGTCCAATAAGATCTTGCAAGAACGTTTCCTGAGATTTGTTTGGTTTTGATTGGTGCTTCGTGCTCACAAATATCACAAAGGTGTGATATTTTATGAAGGATGATCCTACGATGCCATTAAGACTCTCCAAGTTATCTGCTGCTTACTTTTTAAGATTGCAAGTAATTAAAGAAACTACGCTCTAGCCAGCTACGCAACAGCTTTGTTCCTGTGCTTACTTTATCCTTGATTAAGATGCCAAAGAAATCAATTTTTGTTCTTTCTTCCTAACCGCCTTAGCCAAGACAATAATAAATCTTTGTCAGTCGATTTAAATAATGAATTACTCAAAAATAATTTCGTCACTCTTCCACTCAAGTATACTACAGTTCTTCATAAAAATTGAAAAAAATCTGGGGTAGTGACACAGTATCTGTTTAAGCTGGAAACATAGTAGCATAGTCCTTGATTTGCTTTTAGTCTGTATTTGATAAGTATTGACTACTTTTTATATCTTTCGTAAATGTGGGTTGGTCAATTAATCACCCTATTTTGATTAGAAAACCGAACCACAAAAACTTTGCAGTTCGTTAATAATCATAAAGCTGAGCTTCAGCCATGGCAGTATGCAAGTTATTGTTCAGACCAATAACTTATTTTAAGATATGGAAAACTGGCATAATTTCACAGCAGAAATCAGTTCTAGGGCTTTTTTTGGTCAAGTCCATCTTGTAAACCTCAGCAATGAAAACATGGTTTCTTTCCGCAAATTTTGAATGAGTTTGTCATCAACAGGTCAACTAATTTTCATTTTGGTTCATTGTGATCCTATTCTAAAGGTTCTCGTCTCTTGCTAAACTTATACAGGTGTCTGTCCAGACGCTTCAAATGAAAGAGACAAGGCCAGTGTGAAACAATCCCTGATTGAATCTTATAACACAATTCTGGCTCCGACAGTCAGGGCCGCCTGTCTGGAGACGAACATTAATCAGACAAATGACAGATTCCTCACTGCAAGACGTTCAACGAGAGAACATATATGCAGTATTAGGATCGGGGTGGCCACTTGGTTGAACCAATTCACAATTCTTCTTCAGAGAAGCCTGAAGGAGCGAAAGCACGAGACCTTCAATACTCTCAGAGTCTTTCAAGTGATCACAGCTGCGATATTGGCAGGCCTAATGTGGTGGCACTCTGATTTTCGAGACATTCAAGACCGTCTAGGTCTCCTCTTCTTCATGTCAATATTTTGGGGTGTCTTCCCATCTTTTAATGCTGTGTTTGCCTTCCCTCAAGAAAGAGCAATTTTCATGAAGGAAAGAGCCTCTGGTATTTACACTCTGTCGTCGTATTTCATGTCGAGGATCGTGGGAGATTTGCCAATGGAGCTCATCCTGCCCACCATTTTCCTCACCATGACTTACTGGATGGCTGGACTGAAACCCGAATTGGGGGCGTTTCTTCTGACTCTGCTAGTCCTACTTGGTTATGTCCTCGTCTCTCAGGGACTTGGCCTCGCCTTAGGTGCAGCTATAATGGATGCTAAACAAGCGTCAACTATTGTTACAGTCACAATGCTGGCGTTTGTACTTACAGGAGGATTTTACGTTCACAAGGTGCCCTCTTGCATGGTTTGGATCAAATACGTTTCTACTACATTTTACAGTTACAGGTTACTCATCAATGTCCAGTATGGAGAAGGCCACAAACTTTCATATTTATTGGGTTGCTCACATCGGGGGAATGACATTGCTAGCTGCAAATTTGTGGAAGAAGATGTGCTGCGGCAAATTAGCCCTGCATTTAGTGTTGGCATCTTGGTAATCATGTTTGTTGGGTATAGATTGCTGGCTTACCTTGCATTAAGACGCATCAATCTCTGATCGATCCTTTGTATTCCTTTTAAAATTTCTCGTGCTTTCTCAGTCATAACATACAAAGCTCTAACTTCAATTTTTCTACTGAGGAAAGATGCGTATTTACACCTGAATTTTTCATATTTTCTCTTCCAGAATAATTGTCCAAAAATGGATAATTGGCGCAAAAAATGCTGCATACAACATAATAACAACACTTGTAAAGCAACTCAGACGGCAGAAATGTCTTTACATTATTGAATTTTGTAATTTTAATCTGAATTTTAAAATGTAGTAATAAAATCTTTAAAATTTTAATTTTTACAAAAATAATTAGACCTTAATTTTTTGTTAACATTATTAATGCGTGATCTTATGCCACCTATTATTTTTTGCACGTAGATTACATGTAGACTTTATGTCATCACAATATAAATTTGAACTCTTTTCACCCAAATCCCGTTTCACATGTGCTCCCCTCATGTGTGTGCTCATCCTCTTTCTTCTCCCCCTTATCCCAACAAGCACTATGCTAGATGCAAATTTATGTTTGATGTAGGCCAATCAACAATTAGGGTTGTAAGGCGTAACACGAGTCAGTTATGTGCTTAGGATTAAACGTGAACGTGAATAGATAGAGAAAAACACGAAATATACCTGATTTCGTTTCCCTAACTTCAATTGAACTTTTTAGAGCTGAAACGGATGCATTTCCTTAACGACCTTTTCGAAAGTTGATCACCGAAACATCATTAACGTCTTTCTACAACTTTCTCAACACGTGAATAACTTGACAAGTCAGAGAATTCATATGTTCATGATTTGCTTAAGCAGCTGCAAGAGACCTTAACCATATATATATAGCATCCATATCAAATTTTCTCATTATAGGTCCAATACATGTCTGACTCACACTAATTAGGGTTCATTTTCTTCATTGGGTTTCAGCCCATTTAACCTTTGAGCTACTTCATTATCTTTATCTGAATCAAATTCGATTCGCTTAACCGTGAATTTATTAAAACTGTCAAAATTGTAATTAATTGTTGTCCAACTTTAAGGAATTTTCTAACATTCTCCCTCTTTGACAATAATTCATTACAATAGTTGTAACAATTATAAAATTAGTACAAAAACGGTTAAATCCAATCAATGTATAGGTCGACCAAGTTTTAAAAAAATCATTTGATCCAAAGATAATAAAAGTTCAGCATTCCATCCCGTAGGGCTTTCAATACCGAAAAATATCAAATACATGTGATATGAGTGACATAAATCTAATACAATCACGCATATCTAATACCTCACTAACATGAATGAGAAAATGGAGTGTGGCAAACTATGATGATACCTGTGTATAATCTGAAATGTATCATCTTTCCATTTGTAGGTCTTAATTTCTCTACACTTTATACTAAATTGTATCAGAGAAATCTCCTTTCTCTCACTGAATATTAAATCGCATTAAAGAAAACCTTTAAGGGATTAAACACTTATATCCCCTATGTCATGTCAAATCTATGGATTCATATATCAAACTATATGTGTCATAAAGACATAGGCTTAAGGTCAATCTGTATATATATGTCCAATGACCTATTGCAACTATGTCAGATCGACATAGATCTTAAGACTTTCACCTGTATTATGAAAATGTACATTCCTGTATAACTAAGAACAATATGATGATCATCTATTTGTACAAAAGAGAATGTCATAATATATGAAATCCGTATACATATATCTAAAGAAAGTACAGTGATCCTAACTAACAATGTCTAAGGACTTTAATATACCCATACTGTGTTGCTCAAAAATAAGTGGATGAAGTCCTTTAGTCAAAGGATCAACAAGCATATCCTCAATCCATAAATGCTCTACCTCAATTTTATGTGTATGTGTATCAATTTAATAATTGATATAGATGTAGTACCATTAACTTTATTTATCAATTTGATAATTAGATATCTTCTATTTATTAAAAATAGATTATGCAGCTGTAAAGTATTTATTGTTGCTTCAAAATGTATTGCGTTTTATTGCTTTTAGAAAAGATGATGATAAACTATATGTAAAGTTAGTTAAAGTTAATAGATTTATCTATTTGAAGATCCAACTAATGACTAAGTTTCGTCTGGTGAAGGAGGCGTTGAAAATATTTATGCTTGATAGAAACAACAATCTTCAGTCACTTAAAGATAAACTCAAGCTGGCCCAAGGTCTACGCTACATGTCTCCCTATGATTCTACACTCAAAAAGGCTTAAAGCAATTGTCTTAAGCAATATCAGGAAGCCCTTAATTTCCTTAATTCGGTTTTGAAACAAAAGGCTCAACTACATTGCAAATACTATATTTTTTCTTTCTTCCTTGCTTGCTAGACGTAATACAAATAAGATCTCCATGCTACAAGATCACGGGAGGAGGGGGAATTTGTCAAGCAGAATGATCTCTTGGATCTTGTACAAACTCATTTTATAGATCTTATAGGCTCTGACAATTCCTCGTCTCCAAGCTCAAATATACAATCATTATTCGACTGCCACATAGATTAAGATATAAGAAACTTTTTGGTCTCTCCCATCACTATAGATGATATCAAAAGAACTTTATTCAATCTGCATCCTTTTAAGTCCTCTGGACCAGATGGGTTCACAACAATGTTTTTTTAACAAACATGGGACATCATAGGATAGCTCTTCTCAACAACTGTTTTGGAATTTTTTGGTTCCTCTCGGCTGCTTCAGGAAATTAACCATACATTTATATGCTTGGTTCCTAAGAAACAGGTTCCCTACACAATGAATGACTTCAGACCCATCTCATGTTGTAATACCGTATATAAAATGATCTCCAAAATACTTGATGAGTGCCTCAAACTTGCTTTATCTAGAATTATAAGTACTGCTCAAAGTGCATTCCTCTCTGACAGATACCTTAGTGATAATGTGCTATTAGTATAAGAACTATTGAAGGATTATACATCAAAGAAAAGAATAAACAGTTGCTTGCTCAAGACAGACTTCTTTAAGGCCTTTGATACCCTTAGGTGGTGATTTATTCATATATATCTTCAAGCTCTAAATTTGCCCACGCAACTTATTCAATGGATACTTACCTGCATTCAAACTCCCACCTTGAGTGTGCTTGTCAACGAAGTACCTACAACTAAGGTTATCAGACAAAGGGATCCTCTATCGCCTTATATGTTCACCCTTACTATAAAGGGCTTTTCACAACTTTTAAATAAGCTTATCCTCTGCAATGGTAACTTCAAGTTCCATCCTTAATGTCAAGCAGTTAATCTTACTCATCTCATGTACACGGATGATTTAATCTTTTTATGTGGAGATGATCAACATTCAGTTAATATGTTTATGCATGTATTAGGCTTGTTTGCTAGTAGGTCTTCATTGAAAATCAACATTGAAAAGAGTCAACTTTACATTTCAACAGACGTGAGAAACCCGACTCTCGTACTTGACATCACTGGATTGCAAATTTTCTCTTTTCCATTTAGCTACTTGAGGATTCCTATTACCTGTTCCAAGCCAAAATATGTTGATTGTCTACCTATAATTCCAAGGATGAAGACTAAGGTGTTGGCATGGCAAAACCGTTTCCTATCTTATACTGCTAGGCTCACTCTTGTAATCTTTGTTCTCAACAGCATGCACATACACTGGACTTCACATGTTGCACTTCCACAAAAAGGAATGAAGGAGATGGATAGAATAATGAAAATGTTCCTATGGTCTGGTCGGTTGGGTGATGCTAGGAAAGCTAGAATTAAGTGGTGCGAAGTCACCATTCCAAAAAAGCACAGAGGGCTAGGTATCATCTCTATCTCCAATATGCAAAATGTTCTAATGTGCAAGAGACTATGGAGGCTGACAACCGATTAAAAGGCTATGTGGATTAAATCGATAAATGAGATTTATCTAAAATATACAAATATATGGCAGGTTGATTTTTCAAGAGAGGGGTCTTAGATGCTTAAGCAAATGATGAAGGTGCGATCTCAAATATATCCTTGTATCAAACATTGCATTGGTAATAGGGAGAACATAGACATGGTTTGACAATTGGCTTAATATCAGCTGGTTAATCACCTCGACTGAATTTCAATATCTTCGAAATAGGATGTCCCTCCATCTCAAAGTTTCCTCATTGATTGTTCATGGAACTTGGCGTGGAAACTTCAAGGGATTTTAATCCCTTGTACCTTATTTACCTTTAGTAAGTGCAGTCCATAGAGAAGAGACAAAACTTGGTTATTGAATTCGAATGGGAAATATTCTAATAACTCATGTCATAAGCTATTCATGAATTCTACATTAATAGGTCCCTAGTTTGAACTAATGTGGAGAGACACTGTATGCTCGAAGGCAACTTTTATTACCTGGATTTCAATCAAGGATAGGCTATGAACAAAGAGCCAATGGGGTGGAAGTGAGGATAATGTATGCCTCTTATGTAATTGAGTGACTGAAGATCAGGAGCATCTTTTTTTATGTACAGCTTCTCCAAGGCCGTATGGAGTGGTGTGCTACACATGTTACCAAAAAATGATAGTGGATACAATTGAGAGTAGGTTCTAAATTGGATTATTCGGAAATTCAAGCAGGGTTGCATTAATTATATTCTCTTCAAAGCCACCTACACCATCTCCATTTACAATATCTGGCAAGAGCAAAATCGACGATGTTTCACTAATGCAAAACAAGAGAAATACCATATTGCCGAGCATATAGTGAATCACACTAGAGCTTGCCTTCTGGCTCATAATGCACACACTAATCTTTCCATAGAGATGAAGCATAGATGGTTATTATAGCGTGGCTTCATTGATCTTTTGAAAGCACCTATATTACATTTCTTACCTTTTTTGTCATATTGTACATATGATTGTTGGCATAACGCAATGAACTTTCTGTAAGATAGATATAGTTTTATCTACAGTATAACATACCATTCAATTTCCAAAAAAAAAAAAGATCTAGCAAAATAATTTTCATAACATGAAAATTTTATTTCAACACGTTTAAATGTTGAAGTTAAATTTAAATTTTTTTCAAAAATCAAAATATTTCTTTTATCATGAAAATTAACATAAAGTGATTCAAGTATAAAAGTACATTCTCTTTCAATATCCATTTTCAGAGGGTTAACTTAACCAAAAATCTAAATTATATGACCTGCATATTAACATAAAAAGAAATTAATATTCCTTTAATGTAGAAATTATAGAAAATAATTCTATTAATTTTAAGGTAAAATTCTCATTTCAATTTAGTGTAAATTTAATAACTTTATTTTTTAAATTTAACAGCAATAACAACAACAACCTCATTATACAAGACTCCTGTTTTGTGAGAGCCGGAGGAGGGACATCAATTATATGCAGCATTCCTTTTGTATTTTATAAAGAAGTTTCCGTGAATCAAACTTGTGATAGAATGCTCTTAAAAAACTCAATATTAGTTAAATAAGAAAAGAGATTTCTAACAATTTTTAAATAACTCTAATTTAACAACTGACACTAAATACTTGTTCGTTTGAGAATTGTAAGGCACTTATTTTGGAGGATTGAAGTTCATAATTTACAGTATCTCTTAATCAAAAGAAATCATGTTTTAATAAGATTTCTACATGAGATAAGATGTCCACTTGTATTATTCGCATTGCTAACCATGCATTTTTAATATATTTTCAGTTATAATAATTAAAATAAATGGCAATGAACAATTGAAAATATGTATTATTTGTGCATAAGGAGACCAACTTAAAGGGGAAGACCCTGAGCTGGCGTGCTAACTTTCGAGTGAGTTCCAGAAGAGGCAGGAAAAATACAAAGAGAGAATGAATGACGTGAATGAATGAATAATGAAAAATTGGATGGAGAAAGCAGCGTCGCCTTCGACAATTCATTCCATGGAGAGTTGTGGAGATCTGCAGTGCGTGGGGACTCTGGAAATCGTAAGACCCAAACCAGTGGGATTCCTCTGCGGTTCAATACCAGTCCCCACCGACAACTCCTTCCATTCCTTCAATTCTTCCGCTCTTCTTCCTTCTACCCAAACGTACGTATTCAACAATCTCAACTTACTATTATCATCCTCTTGTGTTGGTCTTAAAAATCTATGCTGTGTAGTGTTAGTGCTCCACGTTACCGGATGTTGCCAACGGAGACTGATCTCAACGCGCTTCCTGTGGTTTCCAACCTTCCTGACAAAGTCCTTCCTATTGTTGCAGCAGAGTCTAAGCCCGCCGGAGGTACGTTTTATTTATATTTTTTTCACATAATAATGTTTGTGTCTCTTAAACATGCTTGCCTGTTGATGAGAGGAAACTGAAACTTATTGCCCTGGGAATTTATAACGTTTACAAAATCAATAAATTAACTTTGGAGACTGGTATTGATTTGAATGCATTGTGATTATGAATGTTGGAAAACAATGTTCCTGCTGAAAAGGGAAGTTTTAGCAAGCAGAGAGCAATAAACTTCAAGTGGAAAAGATAATGAAGAACCCAATTGAACTCATTCCTTGTTTCTCCTTAGGAGTTGGATGCTTTATGTTCTACCTGTTCGTTGAGCTGAATTGATGTTATAAGAGTGAAATTCCTCTTCATCAATAATCCATTTATCTAAATAGTTAAAACAGTTGAATATCTTGATTTAATTTTGTCATGTCCACTTACAAAGAGTGGTCAAATTGCTTATTTGCACGAATAACATAGAAGCTGAGAGAAGCCTCCGTGAACATAGATACTAGAGATGTTTGTATACAGTTTCTTTGCTTTTGGATCTACAATCTTCAGAGTTAAGATTAATAGTCGACATCTCATATGATATACAATTCCTTTAGCATATCTACACTGATTCACAAAACTACTATTAGCCATCCAAAATACAGGTAAAATCAGGATTCTATACTTAACCTGCATATTTTGAATTCTGAAATTTGGTCTCTTGTTTGACAGAATTAGCTTGGGAAACTGATGCTGTTCCGTCAAATCTTAGGAGGAGATGCGAAGCCCTTGCTGTAACTGGTTTGGTGGAATATGGAGATGAGATAGATGTTATTGCTCCAGCCGACATTGTGAAACAGATATTTAAAATGCCATACTCTAAGGCCAGGTTATCAATTGCAGTTCGTAGAATTGGACAGACTCTTGTTCTAAATACTGGGTTGGTACCTTTTCATCATTGACCTTAATAGTTGTTTTTCGTTTTCTTGTTAAATTTTTAAAAGCATGAAGTCTAATAACTTTATTGCCCAGACCTGATCCAGAAGAGGGAGAAAAGCTGGTTAGGAGACACAACAATCAACCTAAATGTGCAGATCAATCTCTTTTCTTGAATTTCGCAATGCATTCAGTTAGAATGGAAGCTTGTGATTGTCCTCCTACTCATCATGCTTCCTCAGAGGGTCAGTCGAATTCATCCGTCCTTCCTGGGGCATCTATGTCCCCATTTGTGGAGAACAGTGATGAGGTCACAAGTGATGGGGCATTCAATCAGAGTTCAGACTATGCACAGCTCAAACAAGATGGGATTTTCTGGAAAAAGCAGAAAAATAGAAATAAGGGACATCATTCGATAAAAAAGGCTTCCCATGCTGGTGAAAAGCCCCGTTGCTCAATGCAAGAGTCTGAAAAACATAAAAGAGTCAGTAATGATGGATTTCTGAGGGTCTTGTTCTGGCAATTTCATAATTTTCGCATGCTCCTGGGAAGTGACTTGCTTCTATTTAGTAATGACAAATATGTTTCTGTGAGCTTGCACTTGTGGGATGTAACAAGACAGGTAATGCAAAAAGTTCATAATCTTTTCAGTGTTCACTCTTTCTTTAAATGATTTTATTGTTTCTTTGCTGTGGTTTTAATAGGTCACACCCTTAAATTGGCTTGAAGCCTGGCTTGACAATGTCATGGCAAGTGTGCCTGAATTGGCCATCTGTTATCATCAAAATGGTGTTGTCCAGGGTTATGAACTTCTTAAAACAGATGACATATTTCTCTTAAAAGGTATCTCAGAAGATGGCACTCCAGCATTTCATCCTTATGTTGTTCAACAAAATGGCCTTTCTGTTTTGAGATTCCTGCAAGAAAACTGCAAGCAAGATCCTGGTGCTTATTGGGTACAATATTCTCAATTTCTTATAATGTGTAATATTTTTCCTGAAAGTGGTTGGAAAACATTTGTCTGAAGCGCTAATTTTTTACTTCTGCAGCTTTATAAAAGTGCTGGTGAAGATGTAATTCAACTTTTTGATCTTTCTGCCATCCCTAAGACCCATGATTCTAATGAGTGTGAGGATAGCTCAAGCACCCAGCCTTCCTTAAGACATAGGGCCAGAAGTGATTCCTTTTTCTCATTAGGAACTCTCCTTTATCGTATTGCTCACAAGCTTTCCCTTTCAATGGTAGGAAATAATTGCGATTATGCTTCTACATGGTGATATATCCCTCAGTTAGCTGTTACTAACTGTTAAGTTTTACACTGCAGGCTCCTAATAACAGGGAAAAGTGTGCAAGTTTTTTCAGGAAGTGTTTGGAATTTCTGGATGAGCCTGATCACCTGGTATTATTCTCTCCAGAATAGCATCTATGTCTCAAGTTTGTGTGTGCGTGCAAGCATTTGTCTAAAGTTTGTGCTTTGCTGTTTTTCTTTCTTTGTCCTTTTTTTTTTTGTGGTTTGTGGAGCTTTTCCAATGTGTTGACTTCTTTTGGTGTGAATAGGTGGTGCGTGCATTTGCTCATGAGCAATTTGCAAGGCTCCTTCTTAATCATGATCAAGAGCTGGAGTTGACTTCTGATTCTCTTCCTTTGCAATGTGAAGCTATGGTTTCAGTAGATTCACTGGAACATTTTAGCTCTTCAGAAGCAGTTTTTGGAGAAAATGTGTCCTTATCAGTTGCAGAAGACCATTTAAGTGGAGATGGAAGAGGATTTCATGATGTACCATTCGAACCATCAGTAGGGATGACTTTGGAGGTAAATGTATCTTCTACTAGAAATTCAACATCAGATGATGAAGACATTAAACAAACAGGAAATATGCAAAATTCTGGTGAACCACTGGCTGTTTGCAAAATTTCTTCAATGCCTACGCAGATGCTTCAAACTGTTTCAGATCCAATCTTCTCAAAGTTAGCTGCAGTACATCATGTTTCACAAGCTATTAAATCTCTAAGATGGATGCGCCAGCTGCAAACTAGTGAAGACTTGCTTGACCATGATAGTAGTCTTGACATTCCACCTTCAAATTTAAATTTTTCTGTTTGTGCATGTGGTGATGCTGACTGTATTGAAGTTTGTGACATAAAAGAATGGCTTCCAACCTCGAAAATAGACCATAGGTTATGGAAACTTGTTCTACTACTTGGAGAGTCTTATTTGGCACTTGCACAAGCATACATGGAGGATAAACAATTGCATCAAGTGCTACAGGTAGTTGAGGTGGCGTGCTCTGTCTATGGATCAATGCCACAACACTTTGAAGATGCTAGGTACATATCATCTATTGTCAAATATAAGTTCTTGAGAGAATATACTGATAGAAATGAGATTAAAAAATCATACACTACTGATTCGAAAGATGTGAAATCTAGCTCAGAAGATGATTTTCCTTCTTTTGAGCACTTCTCTTCTACTTATCTATTCTGGGCTAGAGCATGGACACTGGTTGGGGATGTCCACATTGAGTTTCATATTATAAAGGGAAAGGAGGTTACTTTGCAGACAGAGGGTAAGTATTCTCCCAGAGACCTCAAAATGTCATTTGAGGTCTTAAAGGAAGTTCAACGGCTAAAAAAGAAGCTAGGGCAGTACAATCGGAATTGCAGTTCATGCTCCCTAGCAAATTGCAGCTGCCAGAGTGATAGGGCTACCAGTGGCAACAGTGCAAGCTGTAGTAGTGGAGACTCTGTGCCTTACAACAGAAAGCATGTTAAAAGATATTCTTCTAAGGTTACCTCCTATTCATCCTTGGGAGACTCTGATGACAGCCAGAGTCATCCAAAATTGGATAATAGAAATATTTCTGAAAGAGATTGCCTTCAATTTGGTATAAATTGTGATAACCCCTTAAATTCTAGAGTAAGCAGAGATAATGGTACAGGATGTTCTGTGACTACTGCTAGTTATACTGAGCCGATGGTTAGTTTGAATAACAGTGATACAGGATCTACGACAAGTTGTGTAATTAAAACTGCATCAAAAGAAGGGCCTACACCAAAGAAGGGTGGGATATTCAAATATCTAAGAGAGCCTGTTTTGGGGGATGCAGAGGATATCCTTTCTGCTGCCCTTACTTGTTATGAAAAGGCCAGAAAAGCGTTGCATGGACTTCCTACTGCATCTTTGGAACTTCAATCTGTGATTAAAAAAATTGGATGGGTCTGCAATGAAATGGGTCGAAATAGACTTGAGAGAAAAGAGTTGAACAAAGCTCAACATGCATTTGCACATGCCATTTCTGCTTTTCGAGAAGTTTCTGATCATACCAACATTATATTAATTTATTGTAACTTAGGGCATGGAAGACGAGCATTGGCTGAAGAGATGGTGTCAAAGATTGAAAACCTGAAACTGCATCTAATATTCCATGATGCTTACAATCAAGCAGTGGAAAGTGCAAAAATAGAATACGGTGAGGCACTCAAGTATTATGGAGCAGCAAAATCAGAATTAAACAATGTTGTACAAAAGGTTGATGGGGTACCAAATGGCTTAAGAAATGAGGTTTATACTCAATTTGCTCATACATTTTTGAGGCTTGGCATGCTTTTGGCAACAGAAGATTTAACAGCTGACGTTTATGAAAAAGAGGCCATGGGTGATAATTCTCTGGTTGATGTTAGTACTAATGATAAAAAGACCATGAAAGAATTAAAGAAGTATGAAATTTCCGCCAATGATGCCATTAGGGAGGCATTATCAGTGTATGAATCGCTTGGTGATTTACGGAAACAAGAAGCTGCATATGCTTATTATCAGCTTGCTTGCCATCAAAGATATTGCTGTTTGAAATTTCTGGAGTTGGATTGTAAGAAAAGCAGCTTGCCCAAAAGTGAAAACAGCATTGTTAATCGGTTGAAGCAATATGCTTATTTGGCTGAGAGGAACTGGCAGAAAGCCTTAGAATTTTATGGCCCTGAGACACACCCCAGCATGTACTTGACCATTGTAATGGAAAGATCAGCTCTTCAATTAAGCCTGTCAAGTGCCTTGCACTCGAATCCGGTATGTGTTTGAAATTCCTCATCTTAATAACCACTAGATTTATGAATATAAAAAGTTTTTGTGCATAGGTTACAGTCTGTAATGTTCTGACTGCTTCATCCACCCGCTTGCTTTTTGTTTATTTTTTCAACTGTTTTCTTTTTTAAGAATGTCACTGTTCAGTGTTCATCTGCGATATCATTTCACAGTGACTATCCCTATTAAAAATCGTAAAATATTTTTCTGTCCATTTTTGTACTATTTCGTAATGTGATATACATTAGTATACCAAAAGTATATCTTAAAAAGAAAGCAAATCTTAATCTTATCTTTCATATGACTAATGCTTTATGATGATGGGTTGGTTTCAGATGTTAGAATCTGCTTTATTTCGGATGCTAGAAGGACGCCATATGCCAGAAACAATTTCGGCTTCCTTTGAAACTGAATATCCTGAGGTATGTGCCAGATTTTGGGGACAGCTGCAAATGCTTCTAAAGAAATTGTTGGCACAGACACTGAATGTAAATACAAACAAGTCTGTAGCCAATTCCCAGCAAACTACAGGATCCAATAAGTGCAGAGATGTTGGAAAACTCAGAGAGCTCTACAAGATGTCTTTAAAGTCCAAAAACTTAAGTCAGTTGCACGATATGCACGTCTTGTGGACATCATCTGAAATTGGCCACAGTTTTCCATGACCTCATATGAGACTTTCGTATCTCCTGTGATTGTAATCTAATCCTCCAGCCATGTTTTACTACTTTTTATTGCGTTTTTTCCACTCTTATTATTTGAGCTAGAACACCGTCAGATTTTCTGGGAGCACATCCAATTGAAACAGAATGATAATCTTTGCATCCCTTTAGTAAGGCTGACAGTACTTGGTGGAATGGGTCCTTAAGCAAGGACGTCTTTCAGCTTTCACTGTATTACATCAAGTGGGGTATCTTCAATTAGTCCAAGCTGCTATGAAGGTAGAGAAGCAAG
>JAOQMM010000003.1:13097166-13112520 GCA_027563515.1 Erythroxylum platyclados | reverse complement strand
GTAGCAATTTAATAACTATGACTAATGAAAAACAATTCAATCATAGTGAGAAGACATCTAGGTTAACTCTGATAAATAGGAATTTTTAAAATTATCGATTTTTGATTTAAGGATTTTATAATTGGAGTTTTTAATGTTATATAGTGTAAATATTAACAAAATGGGTTATATAATTTAAGGAAATTATTGCCTAAAATGAATGGTATTCCAAATTCTTGTTGATATATTGATGGTATTATAAATGTATAATCTTCAATGAGAATATTATTATAATAACTAATATACCAAATAGATTTAATGCTTCCATCAGCTATTCGTATCTTTAATGGTTTTGTAATTTTTTCCAATTATTTAATAAGGTTTTAGAAGCAATACAAATAGTTGCTCCTATATCTATATAAGCATTAACTTGTTTATTTTGAATAGTCACTTGAATAAATGTTGTATTCGGATTCATTTGTCGAAGTTTGGAAGTCATATTGATAAATAGAGGAAATTGTTGAATCTGTTTCATAATCTGATTTAATTGGTTCTAAATTATGTTGGATTGTAGAATCTAAAATATTGTTTTTTTTCTTTATATTGATTTTGATTTCTTTTAGGACATGCATTTGCATAATGTCCTTCTTCTTGACATAGCCAACATTTACATGTTTCCTTCTTTTGACGACAATATTTCTTTTTAGGTTTAAATTTTCTATAATTTTTTAGTCTAAAGAATTTTTTCTAGATTTAAATGGAAATTGTTTATAGTTTGTTGTAGGATATTTTCGCCATTTGTTATGTTTATATGTTTTTCTTTTTTGGAGATAGTTAGTTGTTTCACATCCACATTGTTGTGGCACTTTTGAGTATTTAGAACAACAAAGTTGAATTTCGCTATGCCTTACTTTTTTTTATGCAATTTAGCTTCTAGACATTTTTGTGCTAGTACTTCTTTGACTAATGATATAGCTCCTCCTAAATTATAAGTAACTATATTAGCATTGTTTGTGTATAAATAGTTCTTCAATAGTTTTGTTTAATTGATATGGTAACTTTTGAATAAATGTTTGAATATACATTTCTTTTTCAGTTGCATTTAATTTATAATAGTATTTTTTATATTCACAAATATATTCTTCCAAATATCAGATGTCACAAATACGCATATTATTTAAATTTCATAAAGCATTTTTTCGTTCTTCGTTTTCAATTTCTTGTTTGTAGGAAGCAATATCTTTACCTATAAATTCTTTATATATTTCATTAATAACTATATGAAAAGCTTTGATTGGTTCTAAGGCATTTAAAAAATCAGTATTAATTTTTATACGGTTTTCATTATCTAGTAAAAAATTAAGTACTATTCCATTGGCTTTATAAGTGATAAAATTCCATAAAGTGCTTATATTTGTTAATACTTCAAATGGTTTTTCTAATTGAATGATTAAAGCTAATTTATTTGCCCATTCTAATAATAATTTTTTGGGTGAAATGACATAGTCTAAATTAAGGATACCATTAGGTCCTAATGTTACATGTTTAGGTGTATATTCTGTGGGAAATTTTCTATATTTATTATCTTTTCTATAATAGCCAAAACAATTTAAGTCAGGTATTTCGATAGGTTAATGAGTCCACTGATGTTCTAGTTTTCTTTTTTCTCCACTTTGGTTTGTTTCAGGTTGTTCTTCAAGATGTCTTAGTTGTTTATTTTGATCCATATATAATTCTTCATCAGATTCATAGCCATAAATAATTTCATCTTGATCTTTGACTGGGTAAGTAATTCAAATTTTGGAATTTTAGTGTTAACATTATCTAGTGTTAATGTTTTTATTCAAATTAGAATTAGCAATGGCATGTATCCACCCATAGATGAGCCTCCTAAGTATACATTCGAATAGGACTTGATTAACCAGTCCAACCTTCAATGCATTGATGGAGTCTATCAATAATGTTTATGCATCACACAAGAATCAACAGTCAAGCTCAATTACCGAGGACTTAATATGCTCATGACGTCCGACTATATATCACCTATAGCTTCTGATGCTTTCCAACTCATTAAACAAATTGAAACCACCTGTTCAAATCTCAATGGAGTTCTATCAATGGAAGAATGCGCTCTGCCAACAACTTCAAACACATCCACAACACAAGTGTGGTTACTGTCCTACTACTGCTAAAGGCAAAGCACCTCTCATAGAAGAAAAAGAAGAAGACACGCCCTACATCGAAGCAATAATTGAAGACTGATATCATGTGAGCCATATGAAGGAATCAAAAAGGACAAGCATTCAAGGAATAAAAAAGACAAGCATTTAATTTTAATTATTGTATCCAGTTTTTTTCGGCCAAATGTAATGTCGGCCATTTCGTTTGTTTGCTAGCGTCTTGTCAGGCCTAACTTTTGGCCACTTTACTTTTCCTTTTGCTTTAGCATCTTTCTTTATGTGTGCTATATATCTGTATGTTTGAGCTTCGACTCTCTTGTGAAAAGAAAAAATAAATGCTTTGTTTAGCAACCTTCTCTTTTTCCTTTAAAAGCCTTCATTATTGGCAACACAACGGAAGCGAGATAAGTTATGATAACTAAACGTATTATTTTTTTCATCACCTTAATTAATCATATGTTTTGTATTCATTTATCATCTTACCAAATCATGTCAACATCTTGGGTTCATAAATTTTTAAGTAGTAATGAAATATTAAGTTTTACTGAACTTTCTGATTTACAAAATATTAAAAACACTATCCCTTTATATCGAAATAGAATAATATCTTATCATGATATTTATAGTAGTCATCCTTCTTTATTAATTGATTGCCAACATAAATTAGAATTATTAACCTATCTAGAACAAAAAATTAATTAATGGATAAATAATCTCATAACTCAGAATCAACCTCAAAATACAGTTAGTTTAAATCATCCTGATTAACTCTGCATATTCATATGTTTTTGTTTAGTTTCTATTATTTATTGCTTTACTATTATATTCAACCCACTCTTTTCTTTCTATATACTAGTTCTAGATGTTTAGATTCATTTGCTCTGTTCGACTATTTAAATAAATGTTTACGATATAAAAACTTTAATTAATTGAATTAATCACTTTAATTATACTCTTTTTCTTTTATTTTCTATAATATTATCCTCCTTCATTCATAAATTTGACTTCATCTTATTCAATATATATACACTTTATATATTCATTTAATATAAAATCTCAATTTTTATTAATCAATTAAAATTCGTAACTTTAATTAATTGAATTGATCACTTAAATTATAATCCTTTTCTTTCATTTCCTATAATCTGATCCTCCTTCATTAATGATTTTGATTTCATCTTATTCATTTGATCAATATATGTATGTTTTACATATTCATTCATTATGAAATCTCAATTTCTATTAATTAATTTAAATTCATAAATTCAATTATTTGAATTGATCACTTTAATAATAATATTTTTCTTTCATTTCCTATTATCTTATCCTCCTTTATTAATGAATTTGATCTCATCTTATTCATTTGATCAATATATGTACATTTTATATATTCATTCATCATAAAATCTCAAATTTCATTAATCAATTAAAATTTGTAACTTCACCTAATTGAATTTATAACTTTAATTATAATCTTTTTCCTTCATTTCTTATAATCAGTTCTTTTTTCATTAATGGATTTGATTTCATTTTATTCATTTTATCAACTGATGCAAATAACAATTTTTGAATCAATCATCAAAGTTGTTATACCTTAGAGAATTAAATTGCAACTAACACACATGTTTATTGAGAAAAGAGATAACTTTTTATTAAATCTAAGCTTTTTATGATATCGAAATTAAGGTAATCCGACAAAGATCTTCTTCATGCATATCATTAGTATGTGCTATGGTACCTATCATTTCATCAAATAAGGCAGACATAATTTTATCAAGAGAATCAATTGAGTTTAGATATAATCCATTTAAACCATATAAATTTTTTTCTAAAAAATAAGAAGAACTCGTATAGACAATGATATCAAATATGCAGAATAGATTTATAATTTCAAACTTAAGGGTTCAATACGCTTCCGTACCTACTTCTTCTGATGTTTTAACTGTTACGACTCTAGGTTATCTTTGAGTCTTTTAGCAGGCATTTCAGCCCCAACCTCAAGAGGTAACTACCCTTGAAGACTCCTTCAAAGACGCTCAGCACAGCTTGATTTTGTTTTCTACCTTTAAGCATAAATCAGAAAATAATCAGGAGAAGAGTGGAGGATTATAAGGTTGAAACTATAAAACTATATCTGTAAAGGGAGGTTTTTATTTCATAGTAGAAGTTTTTTACAAAAGGATAGACTATTATGAAGAAGAGATTACAGTTTGCATGCCCCTAACTATACTATAAGAACTTATTTATACTAGTTGGATCTTATCATAAAATGATTACATTTTATCCAATTTTAGAATCTGCCTTATCTATAAGGATTTTTCTTCTTTCTTATTAGTTGAGGAGATTGTCTTCATCGTTTGCATGTTTGCTTTATCTTCTTTTGCTTTTGTCGGCTAGATTATCTTTGCGTGGCAACTTTTGTCCTTGTTGGTGTGGCATCTTCCTTTCCTTTACTTTAAAGATTCTTTAAAGCCTTTATTGGTCAGAAAGAACTTATCTAAAATTGTGATAAATTTCCATTATTCGGAGTCACTGTAGGTGTTGACTCCAGAATCTTCTTCTTTATCTTTTGCTTTAAGAAATCTGATTCCACCAGAACATGCTGAACAAATATTTTCAGTATGCTTTCTGAGGTGGCAAAATCTTTTTTGAGCTTCTGGGCTTGATCTTATTTTTCCTTGTTCGATCATCCCTATCTTCATTTTTACAAAGTTTTCTGCAGCTAAGGGAGTTCTTTTAGCTAGTGCTATCATGAGTGAGGTAAACTTACTTTTACCTGTATAAGTTCGGAAGCCTTTTTTGAAAGTTGCTTCCATTTTAGAGACAACAGCCCTCATTCCAATACCTCGTCGATAATGGATATCAGTCTTAGTGTATCTACTAAATTCTTTCCCTTAACTTGGTATCGACTGTAATAGAGAAATGTTATGCTTTTCCAATCATAATAAAATGATAAGCATCATATCGTTCTTCTTCATAGAAATCGGGTCTGGTTGATAAAATCTTTAGCATTAAAGCATCTTGAGGAGTGATTGTAGAATTATTCAGATAACAATCCAGAACATCTTCTTGCATCCATTTAGGTAATAAAGATATCTCAGGAAAATGAGGGTTTGTTAAATAAATAGCGTTTATAGCACCAAAGTCATACCAATCTCATATTGTTTGGGGCGGAGCTACCTATAAAAAGTTTAATCATGGATAAATACTTGAAAAATCAATGTAGTAGAAATCGTTATTTTGTAGCGAGTAAAGGTCTTGCATTATCTCGAAATGAGCTTGAACAGCAAGATGAGAACTAGGTGAACTTGTCATGATATTTAGGGGTATCTGAATTTTTCGAGATGTATTTGGTCTTAGAGAAAGATCATCAGGAGTGGTTTTTATCTAACTAGGAGATATCAGTTGAGATATTTATTGTGATATCGGTTGAAATATAGGTGAAGATCCAGTATATTTGAATTCTTCAATTATTTGAACTTTATTAAGTAATCGATAGAGCCTTTGCTCAACAAAGTTAAAATGATTTATCTTTGCTTGCCAAACATGGCAGAAAGAGAGGAGTAGTTCAGCTATCTCTTTTGTTAATGATAGAAATTGAGCAATATCGAGTAGATCTTTTAACTGTACTTGGCACGTATCGATATCATCAGACATTTGGTCTAATAAAAGAAATATCTCTTCTTTAAGGCCCCCCATCTCTGGTTAAAAAATCTGCAAGAACATTATTGTTAGATTTAATAACTTCAATATCCAAAGAATATTCAGCTAATAAAGTCTGCCATCTAATATATCTTTTATACTAAGGTTTAGAAGGCAAATTATTATGAATAAGAGCTTTAACCTGGGTATTATCTGTTCGCAATAAAAATCTTTTTGGGAGAAAAAAGTAATAAAATTTTTCGCAACTTTTGACCACTGCCAATAATTCCTTTTCATTAATATAATAGTGTTGCTGAGTATCTGTAAACGTTCTAGAAGTGGACCTGCATAGAGACTCATTAGTTTTCATATGATCATTATCATAATCTCTCTTTTTTAGTACTCTACTCCATACTTGGTCTAAAGCATCGATTTCAAGAATTAAATCATCGTTATCTGAGGGTAAAGAAAGTTTAGGTAGAGTACTATGCATAGTTTTAATCTTTTTTACTTGTTCTATCAAATAGGGTTAGAATTCAAACCTTTGATCTTTCTTTAATAATACTTGAAAAGGTTTTCTTATCTCAGCAAGGTTTTGAATAAAATAAGATGCATAGTTCAATACACCTAAAAAACTTTGAACTTGTTTTTTATTTAGCAATTTATCTAGGAATTGAGAAATTTTCTCAAGTATGTGAGGTTGTAGTTTGACACCTTTCCCATCTATCTCCATAGCAAGAAATTCTATGTTATTTTTACATATCTTAGCTTTTTTCTTAGAAAAAGCAAGACCATATTTTGTACATAAATCTGCAAAAATATGAAGATGAATAATATGTTGTGCAATATTATCAATGGTTATTAAAATATCATCTACATAACAATGTATAAAATCATGATATTTAAAAATATTATCCATTTTTTTGGGAATATCTTAGGGGCATTATTTAAACCAAAAGGCATTACTAACCATTCATAATGACCTTGAGGGGTTGAAAATCCAATATAAGGAATACTATCATTATGCATTTTTATTTGCCAAAATTCACTTTTACAATCGAATTTGGAGAAAATTTGCTTTCCTTTGGTTAAATTTATCAAGGTTTCTTTATGAGGTAAAAAGTATCCATCAAGCACAGTATTATCATTTAATCGTTTATAATTTACTACCATCCTAGCTTTATTTCTAATTATCTCTGCATGGTTTCTAACCATAAAGGCAAGTGAAGAATGGGGACATGTACTAGTTCTAATAATCTTAAGATTTTCTAGCTCCAGAAGTTGTTTTTAAATTCTTTTTGGTTTTTTGGATTATATCTTATGCCAGTACCTCTAATAACTTTTAGTTTATCTATCATTTTTAATTTTGCTTCTACCTTATGTTTATCCCAAAATTGTAAAAGGTTATAAGAAAAATTTTGTTTTATTTTTTGTTTGACTACTTCTAGTCCATCTTTGATTGTTTTTATCTGTTGATATTTATGTTCTATCAGTGTTTCTATTTTTAACAAGGGTTTTCCTTTTGGAAAAATCGGTTTTTCTTTATATCCTACACCACGCTAGGCTATGCAGGATTTAAAAGAGATAGGAGTAGATCTACTATAAGCAATTTTAAGACAGTTAATTACTATCCAATGACTACAAGGGGTTTAAAAGTGTAATTGTTGTTTAAGAGTATCAAATAAAATTTTATGAAATAATTGAAGAAAGTTATTTCCAAGAAGAACATCGGTACTAGTATCATGGAAATAAAAAGGTGGACATTTAACCAAGAAGGATCCTAAAAGAATTTGGGGTTGTTGGATTCCTATGGATAAATGTATATGATGATTAGAAATATCTAAACCTATAATAGTTTTTAAGGTTTCATGATATTGGGTAGGAAAACAAGTTGCTTTACATAAGCAAGATCCTGCACTACTGTCAATATAAGCAGTAAAATATTCAGCAAAATCTTTATAGGTAAGTCCAATAAGAATATATATACTAGTTGGGCAAGTCATTATCGAGGGATATAAATTATGTTATTGTCAGTAGTTAACTATATTCTATATTGAGTTATCCGAAATGGTTGAACTTGTTCGAGAAAACTAGTTCCTAACATTATTTCTAGATTAAATCCTTCATTTTCAACTAATATTCGAATGGGTATTTTAGTATCGTTAATCTTAATAGTCGTTTCTGTAGTAGTATCTATTTGATGTATATCTCCATTAAAATTTATTTACTGATAAGGTTCAACTAAATGAAATTTTATTAAATTATTTATCAACTTATTATTAATATAGCTTCTACTTGCACATGTATCTATTAAAATATTACAAGGTATATAGGTTTTTCCATCAAAGTATTCTCCTTGTATCTGATAATTAGAACTTACCTGTTTATCAGCTCTTATTATGTTATTATTATATCTAGTATTGCTGGAAACATTAGTATTAGGATAAGATAATGTAGGTATAAATCTATTATCGGAAGTTAGCAAAGGTTTAGGTTGCAAATCTAATAAAAATCATTTTCAAGATCTTCTATATTAGCCATATACATATATACATATATGGAGGATATATCCTTTCAACTTCAGAAAATAATTTAGGAAAATCAATAATATCTTTATCGACAAAGCATTCCAAATGATGTGTATTAGACAAGGCATAAGATATCATATAAGTTATCAAATAAGGTCTATTCCCATCTTTTAGTAAATCTTTTCTTTTAAAATCTTGTATTAAAGAAAGAGTTTTATCAAAATCTTTATCTCGTATATTATAGGATATCTTAGGATAGATATTGAACAAAAGTTTTTGATATCTAAGATTTCCTTTAAGAATTCCAAGACAGACTTCCTTTCGATCATGTATTCTATCATTTATGATCACAAGATTGATGGGACTATCAATTCCTTCTCTGAATGTTGCTCTAATTATCATTTGAATTGATCCAATATGGACCCATCCTATTTTTTCTCGAATATCTTTTGGTAATTGATCAAGTTTTCGAGAGATATCTCGTTTAGATAGTAAGGGTATCATTATTTTATTAAAAGTAAGTATGATATCTAAAGTTTTTTCTTTTATGTTAATCCCATAAAACATATGATGCTTTCGAACTTTTAATCCAAGTTTATCCAATAAAGTCATATTAAATTCACTATAAGAATTTATGAAAAACATTGTATTTTGAATCTTTTTAAGCATTTTTCTATCTATCAAAGCTTCTTGGTTATGTTCGCCATGTTGTTCAAATGTTTCTACTATATTATCTATGATTCGATTATCAGTTTGAGTATTAGAAGATTCTCTTATTTCACTCATCTATATCAGAGTTTGAGGTATCTTCATATTTTGTTTCCGTTATTATAAATATACTTTCCTTAGAAAAACAATCTTGAAAGAACAAAATCTTCATTTTTTATCATTATATCTATTTCATCATCTATCTCAATTTTCTTTTTATTAAATCTTTTATTGCATTCATTAGCAAAAAGTCCCTTTTCTTTACAATAGTAACACTAGCACTCAGCTATCTTTCTATTTTTTTCTCTTATTTCTTCTGAACATAGGTTTTTTAGGTTTATATCCTTCTTTTTTCTTATAATATATAGCTTTACGCTTTTTCAACTATTTCCTTTTCTTATAATTTTTCTTTATCTTTGTATAATAATAATGACTATCGCAACCAATCATAGTAGGCATATTTAAATCATAACAACATAAAGAAGATTTCTTTTTTATCTTTTTACTTTGTTTTAGTAATATGGCTTCATTACACACCATTTACTGAGTTTATCTTTTAAAAAAGAGATTCTTTTCCCTAAGGTATCTACTAATCCTGGGTTATAAGTTGCTTCTAGTTTGCTTCCCTATGGGTCAGGTATCTTAGAGTAAAACATTTTTAAATAAAGATTTGTATTATCTACTTGACTATAATATGATAATAATAATCGAAACAAATACAAATGTATCTATTTATTTCACACATATCACATAATTTAAGTCTTTGTAAAGCAATAGCATATTTTCCTATTGTAGTAGTATCTTTTAAAATATTTCCTTCTCCAACAAATATGGTATTTTTAGAGGTTTCATCTAATTTTTTTCCAAAATCTAAAAGAGTAGAGTTTTTTCTAAAAATTGTTTTGTAGTTTCATAATCCAGCAATACGAAAAGCAGTTTCCCATTTATTGATTGCTTATTCTATATTTTGAATACAACCAATATCTAAATATATTCCAAAAGGATTTATAGATTCGGTTCTCATTTTATCTGTTAGTGTAAAACCATCTTTATCTTGCATAACTATATGTGTTCCAGCATAACCACGAATAGGTTTATTAAAACTTTGTGAAGGAAATCTACGAGGATTTCGGGAAGTAGTCAGGATATCACTTATATTAGGATTTAAATGAATTTCTTGTTTATAAGTATCTGGTTTAATATGAATTAAAGTTTCTAAGTTTAATTTTTCTATCTGTTTGTTTAATTTTTCTCTCTCAGAATCTGATTTTGGTATAAAATTTTCCATTTATCTATAATTAGGAGGAATTTTCATTTGCAAAATTAAATCAAATATCTGTTTTTTTATTGGATTACTACTGTACCATTATCTATTTCTTTTTGGTTCATCATTTTTACTAAATTATTCAAATCAATAATTTGTTCTTGTATTGTATTTATTTTTAAAAGAATAAGATTACCATAATATTGTATTTTCTATCATTTTATAAATTTCAGCCATATAGTATCTATTTTTAAACCTTCAGACTTAATCTTAAAATATCTATCATTCTCCATTTAGATAATCACCTTTATAATGATTAGTAAGTTTCAATCGAATTTCTTTTTTGCAAATCTTTATATGTTGATGTTTCCTGTCTCTACAACTTTTGACTTCATCGATTGTATTGTCCTTTTATGACAGTTAAAAAACAACAAATAATCATATCTATTTGTAAAATGCTGAGGTTCAACTAAAGATTCTTGTATTAACATATCAATTTTATTTATATCAGAAAATAATTTATTACAATAATCACAATGACTCGTGTCTAATATCCTCCCTATGTGCAATCCCCAATGCCTAGTTAATCGAAGATGTCACTCTGTTTCATTGTGCGAGCCAACGCATCTAATGTTAAAAAGTACAAAACTACATTCACATCCAGTACCTTTGCTGTAAGTTCGTTTGAAAATTCAAGTTCTAAACTTGTAAAAATAAATCAATCCGATGTTCATAATCTTTATGATTAATCAGAATTCCTGATGAAAACTGATTTGGGTTTACATTTGCTTGAGTGTTCATTGTAATTAATTGGCGTCATTACACTTAAAAAAAGACTCCCAAAAGCAAATCCAGAGCGATCCTTTTTCTGGGTAGCAAATTTTTAATAGTCAGTAACAATTCGTTCCCACTGAAATGCATAACAAGAACACATTTGCCAGATAAACATCCAAATCGTGAATGCTTAACTAAAGCAGAAACATTATATTATTGGGAGCAGGTTTAGGTTTACGCCTTGCTATCTATGCTCATTGGTTCCACCTCCTCGGCTTCAGCTTTCTGCGAACACATAAGACATCACTGTATTAGATGTCCACTAAAATGAAGACCTCAAGAAGTGACAGGACCAGAAAAAGGACAAAGTAAACAACTGGTCTCATGCTCAGCTTTCGAATACGGATCCAAAAGGGGCCCTGATTTTCATACTCAAGTGGCCAACTCAACAACTGTTAAGTTTTAACAGTCCAGTATTACTTACGCTGGACTCAGCAGATGCCAATTTGCTCATCTTTGCAAACATGTTGCCATAAAACTTAGCTTCCTTCTTATTCAACTCTCTCATCTTCTCCTTCAAAGTTTTGTACTCAAGCTTGATTTCCCTGTTTTGCAAAAATTGATTAGTTGAAACATATATTAATTAGTTCAAAAATAATTGCACCATACCTATTATTGGGATCAATGTCAAGAGCTTTTTTTATATCAAATTCAGCTAGATCCAAATCTGCTAGTTGAATATATGCCTGGGCCCTCCTATAGAGAGCTTTAACATTTTGGCTATCCAACTCTAGTACCTGCATAGTAGAATAAATGCAAACCATCACCAATTGAATCACACAGAACCATCAACCAAGAGGACAGCAAAACACACAGAAGAATTGTGAATACCTTAGTGCACAACTTCTCTGCCTGCTTGCAATCCTTCAACTTCAGCTTGCAAGCAGCATTGTTTAGGTTACAAGCAACCTTCAAAGCCTTTGCTTGCTTTTTCTCGTCCTCGCTAAACGAAGAATCATACTCTATGTACTTCACAGCCTGGGGTCAGAACCAAGCAAAATGTAACGAACCATTTTGTAAGGCCACAACAAAGTCTATGTATTCTAGAAAATTCCTCACACAATTTACCTTCTCATATCTCTTAGATGCCCTAGCATATTTGCCTGCCTTGAACAACAGATTGCCATCTTCTTTCTTTCTGCCAGCTGCTTCTATTTTTTCCTGGGTGTTCATGTCCCAGGATTCCTTCTCCTTGACAAACGAAACCAGCTCAACCTCATAGTGTAAGGTTGAGTTAGGAGGCACCACAGCCAAATCATGCTTTGTTTCAGATGCTCCAAATGCATACTGGGGGTCAATAGTCAGTATAGCCACCTCACCTTTCTTCATTGTTGTCACAGCTCTATCAAGGCCATCAACAACTTGCTCTGTGCCAAAAGGAACAGAGGTCATGTCATCAAAGAGGTATAAACAAATGAATTGAGCACTATTCTCATGCCAGTTACCTTCATCTACTACAAACTCAAAAAGTTCTTCTTCATTGTCATGGCCCTTCTTTAGGAATACAGTTCCATCTTGGAGCTTCCCAATCAACTTCACTGCAATGGTGAAAGCAAATTTTAGTTACATCTTTGGAATAGTAATAATGACATGTAAAAGCACTCACTTTCAAGTCTAAACACTAACATTTTACAGCAGTCCCATCATTTGGTCGCTCATATCCTTCACCCTCCTTCACAATTTTCTTTATAACCTTTTCGTCATCTGTTACCGCTGTTACAGTCTTCCAAGAGACCAACTCCAGGGTTATCTTTAAGGTGGAATTAGGTGGAACAGCACCTTCACTACCAACAGCAGGCTTACCCAGCTCCCCAAGTCCATCTGAAACAATCAAACAACCAACAGGGTTAGCTCAAAGCAAACATGTATGCTTTGTCTGAATACTCAGGTCCAGGAGAGAGTTACATTGTGGTTTCACTGTCAGAAGAACCTTTTCCCCCTTCTTCATTGTCTTAACAGCTCTTGAAAGTGCAGGACAGAAGTGGCCTGCAAAAACAAATCCCGATATCAAGAACCTGGAAGTAAGATCCTACAAAATTTGACCACAATAACATTACTCACCCTCCTTTACAGTAAATTCTACTCCGTCCGAATGTGCAATAATTGTGCCATCCTCACGTTGAGCTTCGAAGTTAACTAGATTCATAAAAGGTCAAGAAGACAATTAGTAAAGCAATGCACAAACCAAAGGGAAAAAGATACCATTAGAAGGGGAGCATACCTAACACCTCGTCAAGGTCCTTTGGGTTCTCCCACTTCTCTCCTTCAACAAGAATCTTCTTAATTATCCCTCCATCCTTACAGATGTCCTTGACACTACTCCAAGAGAGCAATTCAACGTCAAACTGAAGTGTGGCATTAGGTGGGATCGTTGGTGGAGAGCCAGAAGCACCATAAGCCAACTCAGGAGAGATGGTGAAAAGGGCATTTTCACCTTTCTTCATCGTCTTGATACCTAAGTCCCATCCTTTAATCACTTGACCTGCAAAGAAAAAGCGTCAAACACATACTTTATTTCTCCATTTTCTCACAAATAACGTCATGACCAATAATGGTCTATGACGTATAAACACAAAATCTGTGGTCCAAAAGTATTCAATACGAATTACATTGGTGAACCTGGTCTCCATAGTAATCACCCTAAATAAAATCTGAAAACATTTAGTAGGTTAATGATATCGACTGCAATACCGTCCGAAATAAACCACTATCCACATTTTTGCGATTTCAACAGTTTCCATTTCTTCCTTCTTTTTAAAGATGTGCATCTCATAGAAAAGCACCCCATTCTTAAAAACAAAGAAAAAGCTCAACGAACGAAAGGCTCCTATTATTACTAATAAGCAAATGTAAATGAGGGGAAAAAAATCGTTAACCTTGACCAAGAGTGAACTTGAACGGCGTCCCTCTATCGCGGCTGGAGTCGAACTTAGTCCCATCCAGCAACGTCCCAGTATAATGAACTGAAAAAGGTAGAACTCACTTCGCAATCACAAAACCAGAAAAGGAAAAAAGAAAGCTAAAATAAGCTCCAATCCATTAAAGTAGCAATAGTAATACTTATAACAATACCTTCAACTTCGTCTCCATTTTCAGGAGTGTCCCATCCTTCACCTTCCTTAAGAAGCTTCTTCTTCAATCCTTGATTAGCGATTTCCTTCTCCTCGCCGACCTTCAGCACCGGAGCGTCGTCGGGGAGATCCAGATCGTCGTCCATCATTTCGCCGCCGGCGGGAAGATCAAAGTCCTCTTCCATTACTTGGAAAAAAACACAGGGAAATGTCTAGAGAGCAATGAGCGAGAGGGAGAAGAGAGAGTCTGTGTTACTTTGATGGGGTCAGAGAGTCAAGGGTTTAATAGGTTTAGTGTGAGTGAAGGAAGGAACATAGATGATTAGAGTTCTAGAGGCTTCTACGAGGGATTCGAGTTTCAGGGACATATGCGTAATTTCGCTAAAAAGTATAGAAGCTAAAGTTAGAACAAGCCTGGCGTGCCTCGGTCGAAGTTTGTGCCTTTGTGGTGTTGCTCCTGTGACGTCACAGGTTGTTCAAGCTTCTTAGTCAGACTTTCGTGGGCCAATATATGGGCTCAAATTGGACTTGCTCAGGTTTATTGGGCTGGGCCCAAAATTTTTGTTTGATATTTTTATGTAATTATTTATTTATATTTTTAACTTTTATTTTTCAAACTATTTTTAAATTTTTTTATGGATCTATCATAAACAACCTACATATTAATTAAAGATAAGATTACATACTTTTAGATCTCTTTAGATCTTATATTTAAGTGAAATTTTACTAAAACATTGATGTTATTGTTGTATTCTTGGGAACTCTAACTCTGACTTATTCATATTATATAAGAAGTGCTTGGTTCATAGGTTTGAAAGATATCAATGGATGAAAAACATCGGTTGGTTATATATTATGATTGCATGAACAGTATTTTAATATATAAGTTTTGAGGATTACTCCATACCTCACAAATATTTAAGGAATGAAAGTCATTCATTCCTTTTTTCATTGAAAGAATATAATTAATTAGAATATATTAAATATAATTAATTAAAATTAAATATATTCTAAATATAATTCATTAGAATATACTAAATATAATTAATTAGAATATATTACATTTTGATAAAAAAATTTAACAAATTTTTATTTCCCCTTTTTAGTAAATAATATAATTAATTAAATATCATTAATTAGAATATATT
>JAOQMM010000003.1:13011656-13023491 GCA_027563515.1 Erythroxylum platyclados | reverse complement strand
ATATATATATATATATATATAGAAAAGACATTGACTTACTTGATAAATGCTCCTTATATATATATAAGCTTAAATGTAAATAATACTGGTTTAAGTACTTAATTTTTTATGCATTTCTAATCTAGTACGGCCTCTTATTTTTATAAATATACACCCAAGAAGTTTTTATTACGTATAAAGCACATGTACCTGACCAATAACTTAACTTAACTATAGGCTGTTTTTAACACAAAATTGTGTACTTAAAAATTATATATGCACATATAACTAATAATTAGAGTGGTCCATGTAATAAATTTTCAATTATTCTATTTTGTAAGGCCACAAGGTTCATATTATTCCAATTCTATAGAAATTGAAGGGTAAAAGATGTGAAAATATAAAGTGGATCATTTAACATCAATCAACCAATTAATTCAATAATAATACTAATCAATAACTTGATTTAAATATAATCTATATGGGCTTAAATTTATGATTATAATGTTAAAGAGTAATGATAAATTTATTTTGAAACTAACAATAAACAACATGCTTTAAATGAAATATTAATGGGTTTTTATTAACAATAAAAAAATATGCAATTTGAATTTTTATTATTTGGAAGCTTAACATCTGTAGATTGCAAAAGCAGATATAAATATTAAAAATGTGATGAAAAATGATGAAATAGATTTGACATTATCTTTTGTTTTAAATAACTTTGCATCTTTTATGAGATTTTCTCTTTACGTGCGTAGACTGCATGTTTCTTGTTCTCCCACTTACATAGCTTCTGTGATGGGACACTTCAATTTCTTTTAAGGAAAAGCTTAATACAACACAATTTAAGTGCATGAACCTTTGAAATATTCAATGGGATCTTCCAATTGAATTCGTCCCCTCTGTCATTGGATAATTCATTCGTGTACACCTTTCACTTCTGTTTCTTTTCACTGAAGCAAGTCGATACAAGTGCAAACAAGTCTGCTAATCCGATTGTTGGTGTACGCTGCACAGTTATCATCTTTTTCATTGGTCATCTAATCAAAATGTATCTGATTGAGAACAAAGGAGGAGCCATAGCATGTATGTTATTTTCACTCTCCTTCTTAGGCACATGGCCTGCTATTATGACTCTACTGGAACGACGGGGCAGGCTTCCTCAACATACTTACCTTGACTATTCCATCACAAATCTCTTGGCTGCTGTGATTATAGCTTTAACATTTGGTCAGATTGGCAAAGACACTCCTGAAAGACCAAACTTTTTTACTCAGCTTTCTCAGGTTAGTTCTTTTAGATGCTAAAGTTCTACACTTCCCAGTTACTTCATCAACTTGTATAGCCGAAAAGAATGCGAAGTTGGTGCAGGATAATTGGCCATCTGTTATGTTTGCCATGGCTGGTGGCGTGGTCCTGAGTATCGGAAACCTGGCGACACAGTATGCTTGGCCTTTTGTTGGCTTATCAGTGACAGAAGTCATCACTTCTAGTATGGCTGTTCTTCTAGGTTTGTGTCTGTCTATGTTAAATGCTTGTGATACTTTTGGATGGGTTCTGGATTTTGATCTCCATTTCCTTTCCGGGTCACAGGAACTACCATGAATTACTTCTTAGATGACAAAATAAATAGAGCGGAGATTCTCTTTCCGGGTGTTGGTTGCTTCTTGATTGCAGTTTGTCTTGGCTCAGCTGTTCATTCATCTAATTCAGTTGACAATAGAACAAAGCTGAATAGCTTAAGTCATCAAAAACAAGAAGGGTATTTCTCTTTGTTTTTCCACGTATATAATTTCAAATCCTTTCAAAATTTGCTCCCTTTTTATTATTATATTTAAGCTAGTTTGATTCATTTGATTAGTTTCTGCTCTTAAGTTCTGACATCGTCCTCATGTCACAACTGGATTTGTCCTTGGACAGAGCTACAGATTCGTCCATGCCCAAGGAATCATTTTCAAACAAGGGTATGAAGCTCGGTGAAGTTTTATAGTCATATCAGATATCAATTTTTTAGCTTAAAATTGTTGCGAGACTCAAGCCATTCATTGGGTAATGGGTCAATCACTCTTTCTCAAACCATGACAGAGATAGAGTCTGTTACTTTCTTTTCTTGGTGGACATTAACAGGGGATGTAGAGAATGGCAACACAAATGGTATTGCAGAGAAGGCTAAAGCTGGAACAGCAGATTTCCTCGTCGAGCTGGAAAGCAGAAGATCAATCAAGGTTTGTGGTTCTACCTGATCTTCATGCTCTTATGGCAGTTCTCAGACTTGGAAAATCATTATGACGTCACTGAACTAGACAAATGGAGGTTTTAAGTGATAGCTTATGGCTCTTGAGCTGATGTGCCAGTTGAAAATGCTATTCTGCTTCTGAAATATAATTAGTTCTGCAAAATTTTGTTATTGATCGAAAAAACTAAAACAAGTACGATGGGCTCTTTCTGCAGGTGTTTGGGAAGGGAACAGTACTGGGACTGGCCATAACTTTTTTTGCCGGTGTTTGCTTCTCTCTTTTCTCACCAGCGTTTAACCTGGCAACAAATGATCAGTGGCACAAATTGAAGAAAGGGGTTCCTCATTTGGTTGTCTACACTGCATTTTTCTGGTTCTCAGTATCCTGTTTTGTTATTGCCATCATCCTGAACATAACCTTCCTTTACCTTCCTCTGCTGAAAGTGCCCAAATCGTCTCTGGAAGCCTATCTTAAAGACTGGAACGGCAGAGGCTGGGCGTTTCTGGCTGGTTTACTATGTGGTTTTGGGAACGGTCTCCAATTTATGGGAGGTCAAGCTGCAGGATATGCAGCAGCAGATGCTGTTCAGGTCAGTGGCATTCATGAACATTGAGTTGTTTTAATAATTACGATGCAGTAGAAAATTTCTGAATGACATGTCAAAAAACTGGATTACCCGTATCAGGCGCTGCCACTTGTAAGCACATTTTGGGGTATCATCGTCTTCGGAGAGTACCGAAAGTCGTCAAGAAGAACGTACATCTTACTTGCAGCTATGCTTGCCATGTTCATTGTGGCTATTGGGGTGCTTATGGCATCTTCAGGGCACAGAAAGTGAGATATTATGTTAATCAAAGGGGAGGCTAAGCCAGGCTTCCTTTTGATTTATGCATAAGCCACGGGATAACTGGAGCTAAATACCAAGAAATCATACTTTTCATATTTTATATATCAACTTTTATAAGTAACTTTGATATTCTTAAAATGTAAACATTGAATAATACATAAATTGGCTTTTATTGTTTTATTTTGTGATGGAAACACGGTCTAGCAATCTCAGGACACGAAATCGATTGTCATTCTTGAAACTTGTTAAACTTATAACACAACTTCTTTGTTACTGCAAAGGGCGTAGTATTGATTAATGAATAAGAGGCGGTATTGTATCATAAAGTTAGCCGCCTATATCAATTATGATGTTTCCATCATCATATTGAGTACTTTAGTTTATCCACCAATTAAGGATGGGATGCATATGATATGTGTAATCCATAGAACTCTTAACAAAAGACACTGAAAGATATAGGATTCTCTTTACTAAACAATTGTACGAGACATTCCATGCAGCTTGAAGAGTGAAGAACTATTTGTTCAATTGTGTATAGATCATTTAAGGCAACAAAATGAGCATATTTGCTCATTCTATTCACTTTCATCAAGATCATATCATACCCCTTGAACTTAGTAAGACCCTCTATAAAGTCTAAGAACTTCACAACATTGCCCAAGAATTGGCAGCAATTAGAGGAGTCCTCGTGAAGCTATGGTCTTATATTTGTTGACTTGACAAACTTACCCCTTAACATGACTTCTTACAATCTTTTACCGTCTTTCGGAAGGAATATAGATTGAACGCTTTTATTGTGGGTAAAATGTCAAAGTGTCCTTTCTTAGACATTATGCACCAATATTATTTATGCTCTTAATTTGAGATCATAACTTACCATAGCCCTTAATTTCCACTGCGAAATATCTCCATGAAGTTGACAAGAGTTTGAAAACATTTTATCGTGTCACTACAACAAAAACTACATTTAACTACGAAAAAATCGTCACTAAAAGTCCCAAAATTGTCGCTAATAATCATTAGCAACAATTTATATTCATCATAAAAAACGTCATCAAATTCTTGTAGCTGAAAATTATAGGCAATGTTTTTTATTAATCGTCGCTAATAGTTTTTTCCTATGCTTTATTTTATAGCAAAAAACATGTTGAAGTTTTAGTATTAAGACTTGTATGTTTCTTGCTCTTAACTTTCTTAATTTCCTCCAATGGTTTAGTTTGGACTTAGACAAATTGTTTTGGCATTTTCTATTATTAAAATTTTCTCTATTAAAAATTTAATTTTCACAAACTAAAATCAATGTACCTTTTATTATTGACTAAAATAATAGTAAATAGAAAGTTAATTCTACATTGGATAGATTTTAAAAAATCTCCTACTGATAGTAACTAGTCTAAAAATTTAATAAAAGTAATTGATGATTGGTTTTGGGTAATAAAAAATAAAAAACCTAAATAATATCCTAGAGAATACAAATTAAATAAATAATCAATTAAGAAATTGATGATAATTAATGTTTAAATAACAACTTCATCTAATTTTTTTCTTTGATGTCATGATTTAATAAATTTATAATTGATTTATCTTTTGGATCGATATAATTTTCTAGACTATAAAATTGCACTTTCTTGAGCTATAATCATCTCTTATTTGATTAATTAACTCATATTTCTACCAAGCAACACCCTTTTAAATGCATTAAGTTATGTGAAATTCTATGAAAAGTTTCATTCTAACATTAGAAAGATCACGTATGTATATCTTTAGCACACCATTCAACTCTTAATATCTAAGTAATGGTCCACTTATAAAGCAAGTTATCTCAAAGCATCCACAAGTGAATGCAGATTAGATTTAAATGCTAACATGAATAAATCAACATTAAGAACAATCTAGACATAACAGGCAGAGATTATGGAGTGGATAGGCCAAATCAAGACATTTATTCGATGGTCAGGGACCTTATGATGCAGATAGGGAGCCATCAGGACATGAATTTTTAGCCTCCACCATCTAGAGCGACTTTGTCTTCAACCCCTCCATATTTAAGACTCGAGGAACCTCCATCTACGAATATGCCAGAGCCACAATAAGATTGAGGGATGCATTAATTTGGTTTTGTTTGTTTTCTTTTTTAGTTAGTTTTGTATTTTTCTTTCTTTATTTCGATTGTTATTTTCTTTTGTCTAAATGTTAATGCAATGTAATTTCATTTATGTTATTTTTATTTCCATTTTCTTGGTTATTATTGTTATTTTATTTTTGTTATCTTTTTTATCCCTTTTTATTTATACTTTACAAGAATGTTAGTATCTCATATCTGATGGATAATACCAAATTCATCAAAATCAGAATTCTAAAATTCGTATTACTCAGGGAAGTACCAATTTCCTACACTTTCTTAATTTTTATTTTGATGTGTTTATATTGTGTACATTGGGGACAATATACAACTTTAAGTGTGTGGAAGGGAATATAATTTTCTTAAGCTTATTTATAATCTTTTTTATCAATATCTTATTAAATGATATCTTGAATTAGTTAAAATTTTGTCCATAAATATTTGAGATCATTATTGATTATTGAATTAAATTAGCATGCAAAAGGATGAAAGTTAGAATAAACATACTTTTATAAGTCATATCGTTAGTAATCATTGATATGGATAGTTTGAAGGAAAATTGCGTATTATTTACACAAAAGATCCGTTTTGTGAGCTTTTAAGCATAAGAGCAAATACATCAATATTAAGCTCTTTTATTCTTTCATGTGTGTTATCATGCATATCTGGATGATTCTAGAACTTGCTTTTAATATGTATATTAAGATCATAGTTTGTTAAATTAGTACCATTGAAATGATAAAGGCACTTAGATTCAATAGTTGTTTAAACTATTTTCTTGAATTACCCTACCATATTTTATCCCGTAGAAATGACCAATTTTGAGCCTTAGTCTTTTTCATTGATTATAACCAAATTATTAGCCTTTACCTTATTTTTCTTTAAGCCTTTTTATTAATTTGAACCCTGAAGATTATTTACATTACTTGATTGTTTGAAACTTAAAATTTGAAAAGGTCCAATATTTCTTGGTACATATTGAGATTTAAAAGAAAAGAGAAAATGTGTTTAAGTATTGGTACCAATGAATTTAAAATGCAAAGGACCTATATTGTGAAAGAATAAGTTTCTTGTGATGTTGTTTCTGTAAATTCCCTTCAATTTATCACTCTTTTATTATACCAATCATACCTTACCTAAGCCCCATTAAACCTTTATAAGTACCTTTTGATTTTTGTTTCTAATTCACTTATAAGTGATATAGATATGATAATATTGCAAGCTTATGGTTAAGAGTTATACTATGTATTGATTTAAGAGTACTTATACTTTCCACCCTTAACACTTGAGTGCATTAGTGAAACCTTGGTAAAAGTTTAAAGATTTGTGCTTTTGATTTCAAAAAGATTATTGATGTGATTATTACTGATATTGACTTTGAATGTTAGTTACAAGATAACTTGATTCTAATTATATGTTAATTTGATTAATATGATATGATGCTTTATAGTATGAATGGATAGGTTGAAATTAATAAAGGATGGATGTTTGTAAGATTGATCATTTAGATTATGATTTGCTTGAGGTCAAGAAAAAGCTTAAATGTGGGGATGTTCGATAAATGCTTATTTGACTACATTTATATACCCATATTTAATGTGTGTTTACTTATTATTCGATAGTTTTATAGTATTTTGGTACTTAATTCGCTCCAAGTGCATTTATAGGTGATAATTTCCTTTTCGAACTAAAAAGAGAAGAATTTGGACAAAATTGAGGAATGGAACGAAGATTTGAAGCAACTTGGACCTACATATACAATGACTGTGTAAGTCTCTATAAACGTGTGAGATTTGAAGAATTTTGTTTTTGGTCGTGTGAAGTTACATGCCCATGTATGTTGATATACATGGTTATTTATGTTGCCTGTGAAAGTCTCTGTGTCTACGTGAAATCACAAATTTTGGCGTTTTTAGAAATACACGTTCATTTACATGATTATATATATTGATTGTATATCTCCCATAAACCCTACTTTTTACTATAAAAGGATGTGAAAAGAGGCTAAATGAAGAGAGCCAAATTTTAGAGAGTTTTAAGTCGTAAGAAACATAGAGAGGCGATAATTATGACTAGAGGATGAGGAAAACATAAATAATACATCAACAGATTTGATAGATAACAACATCCAATCTAGTCTGCAAAAAGATTCATTAGAAGAAAAAGAGAGATTTAGAATTATGATTTATTTTGTTTCTAGTTATTCTTCTGCATATTATTTGTGCACCAATATTATTTGTGCTCTTAATTTGAGATCATAACTTACCATAGCCCTTAATTTCCACTGCAAAATATCTCCATGAAGTTGACAAGAGTTTGAAAACATTTTACCACGTCACTACAACAGAAACTACATTTAACTACAAAAAAATAGTCACTAAAAGTCCTAGATTTATAGCTAATAGTCATTAGCAACAATTTATATTCATCATCAAAAACGTTGCCAAATTCTCGTAGCTAAAAACTATAGGCAATGTTTTTTGCTAATCCTAGTATTTTCCTATGCTTTATTTTTATAGTGAAAAACATGTTGAAGTTTTAGTATTAAGACTTGTATGTTTCCTTGCTCTTAACTTTCTTAATTTCCTCCAATGGTTTAGTTTGGACTTAGACAAATTGTTTTGGCATTTTATATTATTAAAATTTTCTCCATTAAAAATCTAATATTCACAAATAAAATCAATGTACCTATTATTATTGACTAAAATAATAGTAAATAGAATGTTAATTCTATGAGGAAATTAGATAGATTTTAAAAAATCTCCTAGTACTAGTAACTAGTCTAAAAATTTAATAAAAGTAACTGATGATTGGTTTTGGTTAATAAAAAAACTAAAAAACTAAAAAATATACAAAAGAATACAAATTAAATAAATAATCAAATTAAGAAATTGATGATAATTAATGTTTAAATAACTACTACATCTAATTTGGTCTTTGATGTCATGATTTCATAAATTTATAATTGATTTATCTTTTGGATCGATATAATTTTCTAGACTATAAAATTGCACTTTTTTGAGCTATAATCATCTCTTATTTGATTAATTAACTCATATTTCTACCAAGCAATACCCTTTTAAATGCATTAAGTTATGTGAAATTCTATGAAAAGTTTCGTTCTAACATTAGAAAGATCACGTATATATATCTATAGCACACCATTCAACTCTTAATATCTAAGTCATGGTCCACTTATAAAGCAAGTTATCTCAAAGCATCTACAAGTGAATTTAGATTAGATTTAAATGTTAACATGAATAAATCAACATTAAGAGTAATCTAGACACAACAGGCGAAGATTGTGGAGTGGATAAGCCAAATCGAGACCTTCATTCGATGGTTGGGGAACCTTATGATGCAGATAAGGAGCCATTAGGACATGAATTTTTAGCCTCCACCATCTAGAGCGACTTTGTCTTCATCCCCTCCATATTTAAAACTTGAGGAGCCTCTATCTACGAATATGCTAGAGCCATAATAGGATTGAGGGATGCATTAATTTGGTTTTGTTTCTTTTTTTATTATTTTTCTATTTTTCTTTCTTTATTTCCATTGTTATTTTATTTTGTCTAAATGTTAATGCAATGTAATTTCATTTATGTCATTTTTATTTCCATTTTCTTAGTTATTATTGTTATTTTGTTTTCTGTTATCTTTTCTAGCCCTTTTTATTTATATTTTGCAAGAATGTTAGTATCTCATATCTGATGGACAATACCAAATTCATCAAAATCAAAATTCTAAAATTCTTATTATTTAGGGAGTACCAATTTCCTACACTTTCTTAGGTTTTTTGATTTGTTTATATTGTGTACATTGAGGACAATGTACAACTTTAAGCACGGGGAAGGGGATTATAATTTTCTTAAGCTTATTTATAATCTTTTTTATCTATGTCTTATTAAATGATATCCTGAATTAGTTAAAAATATGTTCATAAAGACTTAAGATCATTATTGATTATTGAATTGAATTAGCATGCAAAATGAGAAAGTTAGAATAAACTTGCTTTTATAAGTCATATTGTTAGTAATCATTGATATGGATAGTTTAAAGGAAAATTGCTTATTTACACAAAAGATCCGTTTTGTGAGCTTTTAAGCATAAGAGCAAATACATCAATATTTAAGCTCTTTTATTCTTTCATGTGTGTTATCATGCATAACTGGATGGTTTTAGAACTTGCTTTTAATATGCATATTAAGACCATAGTTTGTTAAATTAGTACCATTGAAATGATAAATGCACTTAGATTCAATAATTGTTTAGCCTACTTTCTTGAATTACCCTATTATATTTTATCCCTTAGAAATAACCAATTTTGAGCCTTAGCCTTTTTTATTGATTATAACCAAATCATTAGCCTTTACCTTATTTTTCTTTAAGCTTTTTATTAATTTGAACCTTGAAGGTTATTTACATTACTTGATTGTTTGAAACTTAAAATTTGAAAAGATCTAATATTTCTTTAATTTAATTCTTTATACTTATTGAGATTTAAAAGAAAAGAGAAAGTGTGTTTTAAGTATTGGTACCAATGAATTTAAAATGCAAAGGACCTATATTGTGAAAGAATAAGTTTCTTGTAATGTTGTTTTTGTAAATTCCCTTCAATTTTATCACTCTTTTATTATACCAATCATACCTTACCTAAGCCCCATTAAACTCTTATAAATGCCTTTTGATTTTTGTTTCTAATTCACTTATAAGTGGTATAGATATGAAAATATTGAAAGATTATGGTTAAGAGTTCTACCATGTATTGATTTGAGAGTACTCATACTTTCCACCCTAAACACTTAAGTGCATTGGTGAAACCTTGGTAAGAGTGTAAAGATTTTTGCTTTTGATTTCGAAAAGATTATTGATGTGATTATTATTGATATTGACTTGTGAATGTTAGTTGTAGGATAACTTGATTATAATTATATGTTAATTTGATTAATAGGATATGATGATTTAGAGTGTGAATAGATAGGTTGAGATTAATAAATGATGGATGTTTGTAAGATTGATCATTTAGATTATGATTTGCCTGAGAACAAGCAAAAGCTTAAATGTAGGGATGTTCGATAAATGCTTCTTTGATTACGTTTATATACCTATATTTAATGTGTTTTACTTATTATTCAATAGTTTTATAGTGTTTTTGGTACTTAATTCGCTCCAAGTGCATTTATAGGTGATAATTGCTTTCTCGGACCAAAAAGAGAACAATTTGGATGAAATTGAGGAATGGAACAAAGATTTGAAGCAACTTGGACCTATATGTACAGCGACTGTGTAAGTCTCTATAAATGTGAGAGATTTGAAGCAACTTGGACCTACATGTATAGTGACTGTGTAAGTCTATATAAATGTGAGAGATTTGAAGAATTTTGTTTTTGGTCGTGTGAAGTTACATGCCCATGTATATTGATATACATGGTCATGTATGAAAGGATCCATCCCGGAGTTTCCCTTCCAGAACTCGAGTGGAGACCTCCAACGACCCCAAGGTATCTCTCCAATCGATATCTCACTCAATCGAAGAGTTCCCATAAAGCCAAGCCATTTAACTATTAAAAACTTTTTATAATTTAGTAGTTAAAAGCGTAGAAAATAGTGGGAACTTTTTCTTTTCAATCATTTTACTAAAATTTTCTGCAGCATAACAACTGTATTTTGACCCTCCCAAAATTTTCAAAAACCTGCCTAACGCATTTTAAAACACTTTTATATTCACACTAATTTCTCAACTACAAATTATGGACTTCAATTCTACTCACAAGCAACCCCAAATAAATAATTCTCAATAATCACTTCAACAAAAAGCAAAAACATATTCAAACATTTTATTTAAAAGCCTTTATAAACATCCATTCTTTACGTAAATATTCATATCAAAATGACACAAGTACAACAGCACCTG
Organism: Erythroxylum platyclados; assembly: GCA_027563515.1. Taxonomy (NCBI): domain Eukaryota; kingdom Viridiplantae; phylum Streptophyta; class Magnoliopsida; order Malpighiales; family Erythroxylaceae; genus Erythroxylum; species Erythroxylum platyclados. Next base: position 13,012,389 of record JAOQMM010000003.1, on the reverse strand, counting down.
ACGATACAACTAATCTTGCGATGAAGTCCTAATTACTAAAGCACCTGTACGTATACCTGAGGTGGTTTATTTAAAAACATAAAAATAAGAGATAAATGAGTCTAGTGAGTGTAATCAATTTACAAGAAAATTGAACTTTTCATAACAATATAACTACAATATTCTATACAATCGTAAAGCTTATGGTAAAATATTTTCCATAAAAATTCATTCATGCATCATAAAATCTAGTAATAACATAACATTTCGTAAAACACAATTTCAATTTTTTCTAAAATACTATTTCGAAATTAAACTCATAATATAAAAGTTTCTATTTTTCATGTCTCTTTTTCCTTAAACAATAAACAGTGATGGCAATAAATTTTTTGAAAACTTTTATAATGAAAATAAGCTAACCACTAGAATTGATACCATATGGTACCTCTCAAATAACTTTTAAAATAACTAGTGGTAATGGAATTATTACTGTCATGAATTTCTTACTCAACATAGCCCACCACTAGTTTCTTTACCGTATGGTATACGAGGCCTAAAGTCACGGAGCTGGTTTTACATCGCTTACCCACGATTGGTTAACCACTTGTTATGGATCCGATTCTACATTACTTAACCGCTATAGACCGGTAGTTACAGAGTTGGTTTTGCATCGCTTACTCGTAACAATTTTGGCTAGCACTTTATATACTCCGTACGTGCAGAGGACGACTCATTATACTAGACTATTGACAGA
>JAOQMM010000003.1:12997695-13011556 GCA_027563515.1 Erythroxylum platyclados | reverse complement strand
GTGTACCATAGGCTAAAAACGAAATCATTTTTCTAAGTACTTTAACTTGTGGCATAAAGCTTAAACCATTTTGTAAAATAATTTATACAATTTTGAAATAAAAAACAAATGGGAGATGCCTGGAGCCTGTCAAGATCGTGAAACTGCCTTTGGCCCATTTACGTTTAAAATTTTCAACTTCTTTCAATTTCATAATCAAGCAATTTAATTTTAAATCACATGCCATTAATTCTTTTACAAAGAAGTTATTCAAATGCAATTAAAATACACTCACAACTTGCTAGTTTCCTTTTCACCACTTCGAAATCCTTTCGGTTGGTTTCATTTTTTGATCCAAAGACCTAATACGAATACATTCAGCTCCTTAACACATTTCCAAATCAAATACGTCATAAACCATGTCAACTTCATTACTTTCCATATACACTTCATATACTTATTTTTCTCTAAATAATAACATAACACTTCATTTAATAATTCCAATACCACAAATACACTTAATGACCATCCTTAATCACATTCACATAGTCATTACAGCATAATCATAACTTTATGCTAAAAATTCCTTTAAGGCTAAACTTAACATATTATACATTAAACTCTTCCAATTTAATTCCATTTGATTTCTACACTTAAAAACCAATCTAAATTCACTTCCATGACATTTAATACATCCATTTAAGTCATAAAATTTCGTTAACAAAATTTTCCAAAATCATGCTTCCTAAGCCAAATTTCAATCAAAACTAATTCCAAACCAATTCTTTTTCATTTCTTTACTTTATTAGCATCAAAATCATCCTATAAACATCAAAATAAAATTTTGCATCATAATACATTAAAAACCCCTAACCATGGCTGAAAACTTATCTAATCACTTCCATGGTTTTTCTTTCATTCTTTTATCATTAACCTAACTTCCTAATGCTATTCATTAATCTTAAATCATAAAATGACAAAATGAAACACTTACCTCACCTTTGACCAAGTTTGACCAAGGTTCTACATACTAAATTTACGTGATTTTCCCCTCCTAATCACTTCCAATGCAATGAAACCTTGATATCTCATCAAAAGGGTGTAAATCACACCATCAAAACTAAATTTAACCAATAACCCAACAAATCCAAATTTTCAACAAAATTAGTAAACTTACCAAGCCATTTTCTTCTTCCTCTTTACGTGGATAGCTATGGGATCATGTTGGATGTTTGATTGGAGGTAGAAGAGCATGCAAAATGGTTTAGATCACTTCTCCATGGCCATAGCCGAACCTCTCTCTTCTCCTTTCTCTCTTCTTTTCTTTTTTTCTCTCTTTCTCTACATTTTTTCTCATCAATGGCAGCCACCAACGTTTGAAGAAGATGAAGGGTTGGTTGAATTAGAGTTTTGCCCCCATTTCCATTATAATTACACCTTTATCCTTAATAACATCTTATAATTACAACTTTACCAAAATATCTCGTATTTACACTTTTACCCATGCCACTTATCACCATTTAATTGGTTATCTTCTAGTGACTCATCATTCCACTAACTTATTGTAAAAAGTACGAAATTGCCCTTTTATGAATACAAAAGACCAAAATGCCCTTTAATGCATTTAATTCACCAACTAACTGAATTAAATTTCGAAAATATTCCATGACCATCTTATCCTCAAATTGACCTAAATTACTTGAATTATGGTCAATACTTATTGATTGGATGCTTTAAAAATTTTTCGAATGGTTTAAAATCCTTAATACCCATTATTTTCCAAAAAGGGCATTTTAACCCTAAACTGTTGAACTCCCAAAATTCATCTGATTGGGCTTATTTTCGATCCATTTTAGTATCATTAGACTCTAATACCTATTTCAGGTATTTTTCAAGTTTTCAGGGTTGGGTCCCCAAAATCACTATACAAGTGAAAATACTATTCACTCAAATTTACTATTCATTTAGAAATATTGTTCACCAAAATCATCTAGATTTCATTCAAAAGTGTCATCTAAATCGTCATAGTACATTTCGGAGCTTTTAAAGCTCTTTAGGACTCATTCAGTAGCTTTTCAAAATTTTTCAAAATTTTCCGAGAAATTTTTGGTGGAGTCCAGAACCGTCTCTATTCTATCCGTGATCTCCATTATAACCTCAATAATCCATTTAAATGCTTATATTACTCTAGTACACCATAAATAGAGCATACTCTATAAAATACATGTACAACATATTACACAGTATGATAATCGAACTAAGATATTACAATGTATGTTGCCTGTGTAAGTCTCTGTTTCTACGTGAAATCACAAATTTTGGTGTTTTTAGAAATACACGGTCATTTACACTACTATGTATATTGATTGTGTATATCTCGAAAACCCTACTTTTTACTATAAAAGGATGTGAAAAGAAGTTAAACAAAGAGAGCCAAATTTTAGAGAGTTTTAAGTGGCAAGAAACATAGAGAGGCAATAATTCTGATTAGAGGACGAGGAAAACATAAAGAATAGGTCAATAGATTCGATAGATAACAACATCCAATCCAGTTTGCAAGAAGATTCATTAGAAGAAAAAGGGAGATTTATAATTATGATTTATTTTGTTTCTAATTATTCTTCTGCATATTTATCTTTTGTTTTGTATGAGTCGGAACTAAATTTGTTTAGTGCCTAGATGTGATGAACCCTAAGTTGTGATGACAATATGATTTGATCTTTTATTTAATGCAATTTTATTGATTGGTTTATTGAGATTCAATTATGCATTTTATTCTTATTCTAATATATCCGAAATATTAGTGTATGATTCGACTTCATGTGATTGAGATTGTGAAATCCTCTTGTATGAATAGATCTACCATAATTGGAAAGAGTTGTATGCAAACCTAGAGTGTAAGGCCCCAACATATACTTAAGAAGTATTATAGCATGTCTAGGGTGTATTAAGAAATGAATATAACGAATTAAGTGCATCTAAATATAATAAGAGACATAATGATACTTAATTTAAAAGACATGGGTAAATGGGTAATTCGTTCATTTTGACATGAACATACATACTTAGACATGAAATATATGTGGGAATTTTGATATGTTTGCTTAGATTTATGAACATGATGTGAGGGGAATTGGTAAAAAAAGTATCCCATTTGCTTATGAAATGCTGTTGGTTAAATTGGATGTATTTTTTTGTTGCTCTTGCATGATAAGACCGAAGTTAGTTGGTTTAGGATGTGTACCTCACTGGATGGATAGGTTTAGTTGATTTAGGATGTGTACCTCGCTAGATGGATAGGTTCCACTGAACAATTTGGCTATATCTTGGCCTATAGACCTCCAAATTGTAAGCAACTAATCAATGTATACAACTAATGATGTTTGCTTCATTTATACTTAATTGTAAAACTTAAGGTCATGACGGTTGTGTCAATGACGTTCTCCTTCTGTGAATCGTAATCCCCTTGGCTAAAATGATAATTGAAAAGTGTGTGGGGCAATATCTCTAATCTTTTATTAGTATCTCCAGATGTACTAACCTAGAAAATGGAAGATAAAATATTAGAAACACACTTTGTAATTATTTAAACTTATACAAATTGATAAAAAAAACACATTGCTTTGTTGACTTAGTACTTTGTGATGTATACAAACAAATGTTTGTGTTGTATATATATAATGTAAATATTGATTTTGTTTTCAAAATCATGAGTTGTTACACAATCTCTCCCTCCCTCCCTCTTTCGCTCTCTCTCTCTCTCTATGTGTGTGTGTGTGTGTGTGTGTGTGTGTGTGTGTGTGGGTGGGTGTGTGTGTGCCTGCGTGTGTGTGTGTATGTGTGTGTCTGCGCGCGTGTGCGTGTGCGTGTATGTGTGTGTGTGTTTGTGCTTGTGCACATGTGCGTGTGCGTGTGCGTGCGAGTGTGTGCGTGTGTGCGTGTGGGTGTGTGTGTGTGTGTGTGTGTGACATTGCTTTTTTGTGCATATTTGACAACATATGTAGCGAGTTAATTATTCATTGTCTACTGGTTATATATAGTAGTATTGTTTCTGCTTCATTATATAATTCATATACAAATTTCAAAATCAAAATTTTCGTCATATAATTCAAAGTAATATTATCCATTACATTGTTAAAATTCAATACAATATCCCCATAACATAATTACAAATAAAAAGTACTAGAACCATAACAATTCCTATTACAATGTTCTTTGACATACATTTAATTTCTTTTTTCTCTTTTCTCAATAAATTTATTTCCTTCTTCAAAAACTTCATTTGTTCTTCAAACTCCTTAGTTGTGCTTCTTTCAACCTCTTTCTTTAATATTGATAATTAACTCTTTAAATTTTGAATCACTTAAATGGCTCTCTCACTAAATTCTTCATCGTACCATTTGAAAAAGTTGCATCTCCCAGCCTAAAACATTCAATTTCACTTTAAAAAAAAAACTTAAACACAAGTATAACATTTAACTTCATTAATCAAATAACATTAAATTCTCACCGAATAATTGGCGAATCCATAAAATCTCTGACCATGATTATGATCACTCCATAAAGTCCTTAAGGGAGCCTTTAGCCTACAATAGCAAACGACATTGCCTGAATTTGAACTCACTATTGTATTAGTCGATGATAATGATTCCATCTGCATACTTAAGAAAATCACAATGTAAATATGTCTACAAAGACAACATCAATGCCAAATATAAGATAATATTTCCTAGGTGACGAATATAAAAATCCTAACTTTCTTTATATGTATCTTCATCTATTAAGTTGCTCGAATTATTTGTACTATTTCATGCAATATACTGTCAGTGTTTAATATAGTATCACATCCATATGTTTTCCTCCAATACAAGATACTTGTAGTATTCCATGCAATATACTATCTAAACCAAGAATGACCTTTCCTTAGTTACATGATCTCTTAATGTGCAATATACTCTCAGTAGACATGCCTAATTATAGGGTTAATGCCGAACAACAAAGTATTTTGGAACAAATTCAGCAATGAATCGATCACCATAATGTGCATTCTTCAACTGACGTTATCATAAAGCTAAAATGATTTTTATGAGCTTCAGATGATTGACTTCACTGTTACTATCTCAATCAATTTCCTCAATATTAAAATTGTCACACTTTGGTCCAATATCAAGTATTTTATGGAAAAACCAAGCAAATTAATGACCCATTTCATCACAAGAGACGTAATTTAAGCAGAGAAAGCATATATACACACAAAAAGTCTACTCTATAAGTATGCCCAAGATCAGCAGAAATGTGTAGTGTCCTCCTTCTCATTAATTTAACCTAGTATTTCATGTTACAAGAATATAACATACAACATATTGGCATCTAAAACCTGCCAATAACACAATAGAACAAACAAAAAAACAAAACATGTCATACAAAAGGCATACGAGCAGAATGACAGAGGGAATTAAAAGCATATCCTTTTCTTTACTTTTGCCCTCTCTATTTACTGTTTGGTGTTTAAAACCTTGTTTTCAGAACCTCCAACCATTTTCCATACACAAACAATTAGCTTTATTGATTTAGTTCATCCCTATGTTAATGTTCTAACTGTAACTTCAACAACTTTGTTTCAAGTACAAATTTCTTCTCATGCATGTTAAGGTTATAAACAACCCATTTAATGCTAAACTAAATATCACAAACACTGACCGTGTAACATAATCTTGTAGCATAGATTTCATGCAATAGTTTTAGTTGCTAAATAGTTTCTTATCTCTCAACCATAACACTAATTTACCATGAAAGCTAATTATGCCACGAGAACATAAATCATGTCTCTCACCAAAAAGGAGTGAACTGCAAACACAGTCATGTGTTGAAAATGACAACCACATACCATCAACATACGACATTTGCATCTAAGAACTTATGGCAAAAAGTAAGTAAATACTAGAATGGACATTTGTTTCTCTATCCATTCCCAATTGCAGAGTTGGAAAATATCGTCAGATAAACCAAAATGAGTTGGGCAAATTCACATTACAGATAAGGAGACTTATCTCAACCTCGTCTTCACAGCTAAAGCTAAGGTAAGGGATGTGATAAGGAATAGAATCAAAATTATTGATAGCGAAAAAACTTGAAAGTGAAAAATTCTTCAAAAAATAAAAAAATGTTAACAATTGAATCACACCTGCAAAAAAGCTCACCTATGAGTGACTGTTAGATGATGATACTTGCGGTAGATACTCTTTGAATCTAACACATTCGAACTTGTAATGAGAGCAACTAAGGGATTCCAGACGGTAGCGACTGAGGCATAGTGAGGGATTCTAGACGCAGAAATAGAAGATGATGAGGGATTACAAACAAAAGCTAAACAAAACGGTGAGGATGGGATCGTTTATGTTAAAGTAATATGGTGAGGATTTACTTTTGATTAATTAACTTAATATATTTGTTTAAATGAAGACATCTTAAGGAATAATTAAAAAGGGTGGGTCATAAACTTATAAATAAAATAAGTTTTTAATATTTTTAAAAAAATTAGGTCTCACCATGTCCATAGCAATGACGTGATATTGTAGGCCTGCAAAAAATCACCTAATGCTTGATTAACAACTGTTATTAATTCCGTTACAGTTAAAGGTCAAATTTTAACTTTTTCTAAATGTTAGAATTTTAAGTGTTTTCTTTGAAATGTGAGAATTAAACTTGTCGACTGGTGTAAAACTTAGAATCAAAATTAACTCTTTTGTCATAAAAGAAACTATTTTTCATATTATTGAAATTTCCTTTTAGTCCAAGGTCCAATTAAATAGTTCAAAATTAAATAAAAAATTGTTGTCTTAGATTTGAGTCTGAATCAGTCCAGTTGACTTAAACTCAATTAACTCAGTCCAGAACACTTTGTAAGAATCCTTCTTTAATCTACTATCGTAGCTGCTTTTTGATGGATTCTTCCATTCGTCCCTACTTCCTCACCTCTTTGCAAGAATCGTTCTTGAATTCACTCTTGGAATTGCCCTTTTGACGGAATCCGCCATCTGCCTCATCTCCTGAGTGCTAATGCCCTTTTCCAATGCTCAATATTTGTGCCCAGAAAGAGCTCTGATACTAATTGATACACAAATTAATTATTTCTCGATGGAGGAGAAAGAAATCGAGGAACTTTAGAAAGGAATCCAGGAAAGAGGGAGAGAGTAATCGACAGGAATTGCATGTCCGAACTCAGTTGATCAAATTTCCTCCAAATAAAAATATGTATCGCCCATAGAACAACGATACAGTGATAACCTGGCAAATATGGAGAGTGGCTTATAGCAAACGTGAAACTAAATCATAGCTGATAAAAATGAAACGAAATAGCGATAGTTTGATGAGGTCAATTTAAGGCAAATTCAATATGCTATCGAATAAAATATAAATTGGGGAAGCAGTTGGATCTCTCTTGATGTTCAGTGTTATGTTCTGTATCAACATTTTTTTTGCCAATGGAGAATTCTTGTCGTCAATCTTCAATGGCAATCCTAGCGTCAAATCAAGTGATACCAGCGCACCAAGCTTTACTCTAAATGCAGTAGTTGTCCATCTCACGTCCCACAAATTCTCTTTTTGTGAAATAATCTAGTCCGTCTTATCATCTGAAGGCTCAGATATCCAGTTTGCCTTCCAAACAATTGAAGAGGAAAGCAAGCGTTCTGTTTTCCAACCTGAAGACCTTAGCTGCCAGATACCAAGAGCAAAAGAAATTAGATGATATCCAAAAAGATAAAAGGTACAATCTAAGTGCTAGCTTGTCAACAACTTTCTTCAAGGATGAAAACAAATTCCAATTTCCGGGGACTACATTCTCAATTCAGCTGATCTCAATACCGAACTAGTTGGACTTGTTAATTCCAACCATCTACATGTCTGATTTTTCTCCCTCGATCAAACTTTCACTATTTTACTCTCAGTAAAACAAGAGAGAGCCATCAAAAACTAGTTCACTAAGTTGCTGCATCATAGCAAATGAAGTCTTGCCTCTCAAAATTAGTTCACCTAACATCGAACATATTGCAATTGATGATTTCAGAGCAAGTTCATTTTAAAGAGCAGAATTATTAAAAGAAATGAAAGAGATACCTTCTGAAGGAAAACTTCATAATGTGCATTCATCCATAATTGGCTCTCCGTATGCACAGAATTACATTTTTCCTTAAGTTTTACCGCAACAAGTGCATGAATAAATGATTGCAAGATATCTGAAGCTGTAGAATCTTTGTGTAGTATGATACAGATGATTCTGTTCCTCTCCAATAACAAATACTTTGCTAAAAAAAATCAAAGAAAATAATACATAACATTGATCACTTGTTTTATATTGAAAAAACAATGACTGGGAAGAAGTGCATGGAGCTCAACCTTTTCTATAGTGAGATCCTGCACAAAGCAGTAGCTCCTCCCTGTTTCAGAATATTAATAAAACTGTCAGGTTTTTGCAGGAGAAGGCTTTTAAGATTTTGCATCACTAAGGTCAAAGTAGTTCACATGACACAAAGTTCACCATGCTCGACTCATAAATGCTTCATAACTATACTAACAGTCGTATGTAACCTATTAGATTAGGACCATCACTTAATCAAATAAAGAAAATCATAATTCTGCAAATGATTCTGACAGATACTTAATCTGGAATTGAAGAAATAATAATTTGGAAAAAAAGGTGTGTCATTTGGGGTATGTGGATTCATATGCATTGTGACTGTCAAAAAGTTGGCTGAAAAACTTCAAAACTCACATGTCCCTGTGATCAAGTGAAGAAACTCTCACACCCAACAGAACTTGGGTATGCAGCAATTTCACCTTCTTAGAATACCAGGAACTTGTCCATATGGGTAAAATATGCTCCATCTTAGAGACCTGTTCAGGGGAGAGAACTGGAAACAAATTCAAATGTTGGCAATTAAACCATGTTAATGTACATCTAGGAGCTCAAGGAATATATATGTAAACCAAAATAACATAAATTGAAAGCAATGATAGACACGGTAAGACATAAAAAAGTGGAGTTTTAACCCAAGTTCTCTTAAACCAAGATTTGTTCTTGTTCTATTTGCATAAGTGAACCAAACACAAGTTGCCTCGAGATAGCAACAGTATATGTCACCACATATCTTTCTACTTCATTCATAAGAAATGTAGCAGATAAAATGGATCAAAGGGGTTCTGTCATCTAAATGGACCTTGGATCCTTTAACATATTTCAGAAAGTATTTCAGGTTGTACCTAGTACCTTGCCCAGTCTCGAAGAAATACTGTAAAAGAATTGAGCCCCTCTTAATGTTCAAAGAAGTCAACGCAAGGCAACAAACAGCCCTATAATTAGCTGGTCAACAAAGATCACAAGATAATAAGTAGCCACTTGCAGCAGTAAGATCTAACAATATCATTGATGAAATTGTCATCAAGAAAAGAAGAGGACATATTATGTGTATGAATTCAAATTTTCATCTAAGAAATATCTCTGTGACCAATTTACAAAATAAAAAGCATTTCTTCCAACTACATGTAAATTTACACAATATGAAGCATTTCTTCCAACTATATCTGAATTTTAGCAGTTACATCTAATCACCAGAAAAAGGTTTTCTTACCATACACATGGAACATTGTTAAAGAGAGGAAGGCAAACCAAACGACCAAGGGATATCCCATTGTCAAGTGAGCAAGGAGCATGCCCACTGCCATGCCAATCATTGTTGCCACTGTTTCTTGACTTCCTTCCTGCATAGACATTAGAGAAAAGCAAATAGCCATAAATTAAAACCTTATACAACTGCTAGAAAAGTAATTGTTTATATTGGTACCTTGGCTGATATATCCGCTGCATTATTTTGAAGGGCAAAGTGCTGTGTTAAAGCAGCTCTAGTTGCACCACTAGCAACACCAGCTATGTAGAGAAAGAATATCAATGAATCTTGATTAATATGCAGATTCATTTAATTTATTCTTTTAGCATAAACAAAAAGCAAACAAGCACACATATGGACACCACTGCAAATGGTGAGAGAAAAAGGTTGACAATAACTATCAGCATTTACCAGATTTCTAAAGTGCTCCACATGTTAAGCAACCAAAAAACTTACTGAATGATCTTGAAAGGCTTCCTAAGCAAACTATAAAAACAAATGCTGAAGGAAATAATGGAGAAACAAGATCCATAAACATTCCTGCAACAAACATAGAAGGCTTCCTTGTCAGTCTCTAGGGCATATCAAATTGAAAAAATAAACTGCAATGTATTCAAATTGTCTGTATGCATGCATATAATGTTGTGAGAGAGAGACAGGGGGGTGAGGGAGGAATACCGAGATCATTCATAAGATCTGCCACCAAACGCCACATTTTGGCGTCACTATCCAGATTTGATCCCTGAGAAGCAGAGAAATCGCTAAAACATCGAGTGACATTCTCAAGTAAAAGAGAAAAGAAAAGATAAAAAGTGATAATGCCTCTATGCAATCAGAATAAGTAAAAGAACACAATAAATCTTATACCATCATTCCCACATTAACTTTGACAGCTGGAAATTTCTAACTTTCATCAAGTGCTAAGCTTCAAAACCTCAAAGCATCTTAATTGTATATACATTGGACAAACTCTACAAATTAGAAACAAAAAAGTATCATGAATATGAAACATCATATCTTACTTGGTAAAACGTAAATAGTATGCCGCCAAGCATTCCAGTTAAATCCCTTAGAAACCACTGCAATCCCACAAAATATACAGATTCCAAGATCAATACTGCAATGTGGAAAACTCTTGCTTCTGAATATTAGTTTCAAATTTCCAATCAAGAACAAGTAGATAATTCAGTCAATTCTATACGCTCTAACCATGTAAACAAAACAACCCACAGAAGTAATTTGATATTACCCATCTAAGCTTATACCTGAAAAGTGGCCCCAATGACAGTGGCCGATTTCTCACCAACCCCAATTGCACTTAAGAGAGCCTTGAAGAAAAAAGACAGAAAAGAGCAACATAAAACAAGTATAACAGACATTGCTACACATACTGAGAATGAATTTGAATCGGACAAATTGGAACCTACTTGTGTAGAAAGCATGGTCCGTATATAAGTTGAAAGGCCCTATATGGAAACAAATATCAAAATCCCCAATTTGGTTAGTAAAAGAAAAGGATTCATAGCCAAGTCCACATAAACCTTTTTCCACAAACAAAGTCATCGAGCTTATGTATCTAATACCTGCAGCGAATCCCACACTTGAAACGAAACATAATCTGGAGTTACACTGCCGGGAAAACCCTGCATTTACTAGGAGACAAACAATTATAAATAACTCATGAAGTACAATAGCAACAGAAGAAACTAAGGAAGAAAGAAGAAAACTCGCCTCCGGAACAAATGCTTGAAGAACTCGTCTCCAAACGTGTTCAAAAGGGTTTCCAGATCTGATTATAATGGAAATCTCAGAATTTCAGAAACAAACGAAGTTTTAGATGGGAAAGTGTAAGTTGAGGGTTAAAGATGCAACCTTTGGATTGAAAAAGAAGAAGAAGAAGCAGAAGCAGCAGCAACAGTTATAGTAGCCGTCTTGGAGAGTTTGGTAGAAGAACAGCCATTCCATTCTTCAACTGTGAGCTGCTGCTGCTGCAATGATTGATTGTTCTTTTTGGCTTCTTCCATGGTTGCTCAAACAACTTCCTCTCATCAGAGCTGCCAATTGACTCCAAACATACTTCTTGCTGAGAGTTGATCCTTCTCATCGTTTCGTTGTCTTATTAAGAAAATAGAAAATTGACAAAAATACATAAGAAACGCGCTAGAAGGAGGGCTTGAACCTCCGACCTTGTGGTTAACAGCCACACGCTCTAGCCAACTGAGCTATTCCAGCACTTGGCTAGACTTCCGAAATATACATTAAAGTTTACTTAGATGTATTCATTTTACAACACAACAAAGGTTACACAGCTTACGCCGTTATTGAAGCACAGCATGTGGAGAAGAGCGGTGTTGTCGCTTCCACATAGACGCTTATCCTCCGCCCCTGAAACTCCGACACTATACTCCTTCCTTAAACCTTGTCTTTTCGCCGGTAAGAAAACTCCACCACAGACCACCACCACCGGTACCATCACAGCTGCCCCACCATCTTCCTTAACCCAAGAATCTGTAGACGACCTAGAGTCCACCATTCAAAGTTCTCTTCTTCACAACAAGACCGATGAGGCATGGAAGTCCTTCAAGTCCTTAACCACTAACTCCGTTTTCCCACCAAAGTCTCTGTCCAACGATTTGATTGTCCACCTCGCCTCTCTCAATGACACACTCAATCTCAAAAGGGCATTTGCCTCCGTTGTCTATTTTATGGAGAAGAAACCAAAACTTTTGGAGTTTGAGACTGTCGAAAGGCTTCTTCTTTCTATGGAACGTGCTAATGCTGCTGCTCCTGCTTTTGCTTTGGTCAAGTGTATGTTTAAGAACAGGTACTATCTGCCCTTTGGGTTGTGGGGTCATTTTATTGTTGATATTAGTAAAAAAAACGGAACTTTTGGTGCATTCCTGCGAGTTTTTGTGGAGAGTTGTGGGGTTGCCATAGATGAGAAGTTGGACTTCATGAAACCTGACTTGGCTGCGTGTAATGTGGCTTTAGATGGTTGTTGTCGAGAACTTGAATCGGTTACTGATGCTGAAAAAGTCATTGAGAAGATGTCAGTTTTGAATATTAGGCCTGATGAGATGAGTTTTGGGTCTCTTGCTTATTTGTATGCATTGAAAGGATTAAAAGATAAGATTGTTGAGTTACAGAATCTAATGAGAGGATTTGGATTTTCAAATAAGAGGCTGATACGTAGTAATTTGATTAGTGGGTATGTAAAGTCAAGGAATTTAGACTTAGTTTCAGAAACTATTCTTTGTAGCTTAAAGGAACGGACTGGAGAAGGTTTAGATTTCAGTGAAGAAACTTATTGTGAAGTTGTGAAAGGTTTCCTGAAGGACGGTGGAATTAAGGGTTTAGCAACATTGATTGTTGAATCTCAAAAGTTGGAGGCAGCAGCAAATGTGGTTGACAAATCAGTTGGCTTTGGTGTAATTAGTGCGTGTGTCAATCTTGGACTTTCTGATAAAGCTCATAGCATTGTTGATGAAATGAATGTTTTAGGTGGTACTGTGGGGTTAGGAGTCTACATACCGATCTTGAAATCATATTGCAAAGAGCATAGAACAGCAGAAGCTACTCAATTGGTCATGGAGATAAGCAATACAGGGCATCATTTAGATGCAGTAAGCTATGATGCTCTAATTGAGGCATCCATGACAAGTCAAGATTTCCAATCTGCTTTCGCTTTGTTCAGGGACATGAGAGAGTCAATAATACCCAACTTGAAGGGGAGTTATTTGACTATTATGACAGGACTGATGGAGAACCAACGGCCTGAGTTAATGGCTGCATTTCTAGATGAAGTTATTGAGGACCCTCGTGTTGAAGTTACAACACATGACTGGAATTCAATAATTCATGCCTTTTGTAAAGCCGGGAGGATAGAAGATGCGAGGAGGACTTTTCGAAGAATGTCATTCCTAGAGTATGAGCCAAATGACCAAACATATTTGTCCCTTATTAATGGTTATGTGGCTGGAGGAAAATATTTCAATGTGTTGATGCTCTGGAATGAGGTAAAGCGGAAGTTTTCAGCCGATAAAGATAAAGGGGTTAGATTTGACCAGAACTTGGTTGATGCATTTCTGTATGCTCTTGTTAAGGGGGGTTACTTTGATGCAGTGATGCAAGTTGTGGAGAAATCTCTGGAGATGAAGGTTTTTGTGGATAAGTGGAAGTACAAACAAGCATTCATGGAAACACATAAGAAGCTGAAA
>JAOQMM010000003.1:12924534-12937999 GCA_027563515.1 Erythroxylum platyclados | reverse complement strand
CGACCCACCTTATATATATTTTTTAAAATTAAAAAAATGACGTCATTTTTTACATTACGGTCGGGCCACAAGCAAAGGGGTCAATTACGACAGAATAACTAGTGGTACTATCCTACAAGAGGTTTGGGTACTCTTCTCCACTGCTTTCTAACCTATTTGCCTAAGCAAGATAAAGAAGATAAGATCGTATGGATTAGAGATCCTTCCAAAGGATTCACAACAAACTCATGCACAAATATGTTCATCATACTAAACTAGAAAGAAGAATGGTATAAAATAGTCTAGTTTAAGAATAGAATTCCTAAACACTCATTCATAATGTTACTAGCCATCAAGAATAGACTTTCCACACTTTATAGAATGAGTTTGATATGAACAAAGAGTTGTATATTCTTTGAATCAAACAATGAGAAAAAAGATCACATTCTTTTTTCATATGATTTTACACGAGTCATATGGAAAAATAAGATCACATTCTTTTTTCATATGATTTTAAACGAGTCATATGGAAAAATATAATGGGAAGGTTCAACATATAATCCAGCCCCACAACAACAGAGGACGCCATAAACTGGATTTTGAGATTGAAACTCAGCAACACTGGTGATCTAAAAATAGTCAAATTATGGATAAATCTAGTGATATATGGAACCTAGAGGGAGAGAAATTGCAAAAGATTCCAAAATACAAAGTAAGAGGCAAAAATATAGGTACAACAGATTCTATTAAGCATGCAGGAAATCATAATAAGCAAAAGGTTACACATACATTGCAGCTCAACTGTTAGAATAAGTTAGAATCTAATTTAAAACTCAAGGTAGAATTCAAGAAAGAAACATCACTAGAGAGGAAGAAAAATGATAGATCATCAAGCATCAGACTTAAAAATGTAAACAGTCCTTAGAATAAAAAACATGGGGATTAAAATAGAACAAAGTAGAGGAAGCTCGTAATCCTGCATGTAAGGAGTTCAAACCATAACAAACCCATCAGACTTGCACAGCTGATCCAAAGAGGCATTATAGACAAGGACTTGAATGACAAACGAAGGAGGAAACATCAAGAGAAAGAAGAAAAAGCAAAATAAATGTTTTAAGTCTCTTGACTAGTCAATAAGAGAAAAACTAAATTGACATTTGTCAAATTTAATAGATCAAACGAGGATTTTCAGACAAGTTCATTTTGTAACTAATAGCTTAGAAGTTATAAGCCTTTTGGTTCAACTCAACATCTAGTATTTTATAAGATAAGGTTACTTACCTTTTTGGAAATATATATATTTTAATTTCAAAAAGACATTCCATTCAAAATCCTTAGGGCAATTTAATAAATTTATTCTCGAATAAATATTCGTATATTTGTTTACGTATTTGTATACTTTATTTATAAGATGAACTACTAATTTTATAAAAAAGAAACATAACATATACTACTCTTTATGAGTTATTTGTATCTATCTTTAATAAAGCAACTACTAAAAATAATTTAAAATTTCTATAATTATAATTTTATTTACAAAATATATTTAACTCATACAATTTATTTTAAACGTTAATTAATTAAACAAACACATATAAAAGAAGAATACATATAATTAATTATGTATTAAAATCTATAACTAATGAGTTGATTATAAAACATAAACCAACAATATTGAACATAGAAGATCAGAAACACATCCTTGGTTTTTACAAGTAAGCGAGTTTGAGGAGTGAATAAAACCGTTAGACCCATCCTTATTTTTCACCAGCAAGCGAGTTTGAGAAGTGAAACCGCGACACCTAGTATTTCTTTATAAAGTTCGTGTTTCTTATCACGCCAAGTTCTCTTACGAGAGCTCCATGTTAAAAACCATCATCTATACTACGTGCATGGCATAAGACTGCTTGACAAAGACTCTTGCCGCTAGTTTTTCCTTTGCATACAGGCTTGACTGCTCACTGGTGAGATAACAAAGAGATCAGACAGAAGTACTAGCTCGCAGCCTCAAAAATCCGTTGAAAACTCTTCTAAAAACAAAAGAAGAAAAACTTGGAAAATAAAACCAAATTTTATTTTATGAAATTATCTGCCAATTTTAGCTTCCTCGTTCCCCAAGCTCCCTTTTGGGAATGACATAGATTCTGGTTATGAAAAAGAAGTGCCGGTACCGGCACGGTTTACAACTATATGCCGAAGGGGATGATCAACGTCGCCTCCACCTGCATGTTTAACAAACTCCGCAGGGGAGAGAAAGTTACCATGGCATACACACATTATTCTAACTTCCTCTCCCTTACCATACTTGTACAGGATGCCTTCTACTCTCCTCCCATTCGGACCATCTCCTTTTGTAAAGACACAAGGCATATCTTCCATTGTATTCGATCCTACTTCTTTGCCTCTTTTTTCTGGGGGGTCAACTTTCTTGGATGGATTCTCTAACTCTGATCTTGACATCGTGTACACATTTTCATTTGTCCTTGTCCCTGAAGAACCTACAGCTTCTCGATTACTTAGTTCGTGTGCTGATTGATTACTACCAGTGCTTCCTGCTTCACCTATAGTACTTGACCCTGGATGCAAGTCATAAACAATGAGAAGATGCACATATTTGTTTCCTCTCAAAATATCTCCGTCACTTGTACATCCCTTGCACATATGCAATAAAAATCTATGTACATTGATGACAAAGTGAAACGCAAAGATAATCCAATAGTGGAAGTCACAATAGTAATCAAAGCTAAAGATTTAATACAAACGGAAGGTAAATAGACGACAGCATAAGAGGCCAAACGCCTATATTCATTCAGGAGAAATGAATTCCATATATAGAGTCAAACACAACCTAGTCATTATGGCCATTGGCCTCGAAAGCATGTTCAAGGGAGGATGAATCAATAAGCAATAGAAAGATAAACGATAGAACGTTATAATGAAACCACATTTTGGAGCTGCTCAAAAGTTCCCCAATATTTAGTTAGTTTTAAAATATCAATCCTATGGGCCTCCATTCTACTTCCTGAAGTGCCTTTTATTTACAGATTGTATTGATAGTGTTATTTGAGTTCCAAGCATCTCTATATTTTGCACCAGACTCCAAAGTCAAACTACACAACTTTCATCGCTTTACATTCTTCATGTTTGGGTTTGATTTTGTTATTCATCCGTTGCTGTGTTAACTAGGAAAAGCTACAAGTTTCTGCAGATTTTTTGCTACGGAATTGCTGATGGCTAAAATGAAGAACTCATGTCACAGCAAGATCATGTATCATAAAATATCTGCAAAACTATTTAAACATAAATTTTTGAAATAAAGTACTGAATAATATTGGGACAGCAAAGATCAAGCAGAAATATTTGTCCATCATTACAATGTGATGTAATAGAGTAGTGAGCAAGTGTCCTTCTGTGGACATTTTACTTTTAGGAAGAAAGCGAAACACCTTCCATCTAAATTAGGAGTGTCTTCACTTTTCTTTAATTCATTCAGCAGCTAACAATAAATACTTATGAACCACAAACATTATCTATCTAATGTGTCTTAAGTGACGGAACCTTAATCTAGGGAGACTAGTTTTTGACACTACTGAACACAGTGAAAGATAGTGTCTATAGGTTGCACCAAATCAACGAATATGTCACAATACTAGTGAACATATATTTGCAAATCTAGCCAAGAATTAGACCTTGTTCTCAAAACAATACACTCTTAAGAGTATAACAGGACCCAATAAAGACAACCATATGATTATAGCAGTTCTCTCAAATTTCATCTGCCATATCTGATTAGTCAGCTAAGATGAAGACATAATATTTAACTGCTAACTGATGCTCTAGCACAACTATAGGACATGAATTAAGTATTTTTGAAGCTATCTTAAAACTTTTCCTTCTGAATCTGCCGGAGCTTCAAAAGACAAATCTGTTACTTATCCATCCATTCTACATTGACGGCAACAATTACAAACAAAGTATCTTTGTTCAGTATTCCACCTCATTAGCTCCCAAGAGCACATAAATTAAGCAAACACTACTTTCTTCCTTCACTTGGTTCGATGATTTTGAGGGACTAAATGGCACTCCAGTCTAAAGATCCTTACACTACTACTTCAATTGGTTCCATTTATCAGAGATCAGAGACAATCCTAAGTTAGTTCCTTTTTTCAAAGTCCTCAAAATACAAAATGGAAAGACAGCGGAGCTAAAAACTCCGAACATGGACACCAACCCTCCCAACTAAAACGCAAGCACGATCGAATCAAAAGAGCAAGTCACGCCCAACTACACCGACAAGCAAATTGATCATTATTATAGTATGGAAACACGAAAGCTCCCAAAGCACAGAAACAGTGAACCACATTGACAAGAGTAAGATGATAAGAAAGAGTACTTTGGACACTCTTACTCTCCGTCTCCGACAAGCAAGAAGAATTCCCTCCATGTGACTCCAAAGAACCTTGTGAACCCTGTTTCTGTACCACCAACCCTTGCCAGTTACTACTCCTGCTCACATTCATAGTCCCAATAGCTCCATGTCTGGACCATGATTGCATCCAATTCCCTCTATTCAAATTCAATTCCCTCCTCTCCTCCTCCAAATTCACTTCCCCTCTCACATTAGAATTCATGTTCTTTTGCTTCTCACTTCTCCTTCTCTTAGCCTCCATTCTTCTCAAACTCTGCATTTCCTTTCTCTTCCTCCATTCTTCTTCTGTCTCTGTAGGCAAAGAAGATGTCCTCATGAGAACAGGATATGAAACAGGTGGGTTGCTGAATACGTCATGCTCTCTGATTAGAGGTATGGAGCCAGCTATAGATGAGGATCGAGTCAATGGTATAGAAGTATGGATATCCATGGACGAAAGAGAGATGGCCCTATTCGAACAGGACCATGATATCATTACATATGCATCCAACAATCCTAGTGTCCTTGCAGCATATTCTCACACGTGATTCATTTCTACAATTGTTGAGCGATAACGCTTTCAGGTCTTCTTTCTTTTGAAGTCAACTATCGTCGATTGCTACAGATACTCCGCTTCCTTGTTTCTGTACTATGGTCACTGAATAACTTGTGATGTTTGTTAAAGGTTAGACCGTTGTTCGTGGTCGTACGTTGTTCCAATTTTTGGGAACTCCTGGACTTGTGCTCATATGCCGCATCAGTTTGTCAGCGTGTTGTTTTTCAGCAGTTGTTCAAGCTTTTTCAATAATAATAAAATAAACCCCTTCGCTTATTTTGACAAAAAGTTCAGTAATTATTATTTAAAAAGTCTGTAAGTTCACTATATTTCGCAGATAATATATACATATATATTCGAAAATTTATTCATTCAACTTTTATGTTATGAAAAAGTAATTTAAAATAATAAATTTATCAAAATATAATTTTCTTGTCATAAATCAGTTAGAATACATAATTTAAAGATTATTATATTCACGTAAAATTTTATTTAATATATACTTGAAAATAATATAAAATGTCATTTTTAAGAAAAAATATTTTTAAATTAAAATGCTAATATTCTTAATTCAAATGATTACTTGTCTTTCTATATTATATGTAAATTTAAATAAATTTATACTTAGCATGATTCTTTTTATGCTTATCAAACATCAAACAACTTTTGTTAGAAAAGATGTTGCTGTTGCATTTTGACACTAAGTGCTTATAAGTTATAACTTGGTGAAACGTGGCTCCACTAGTAGGTCCATGTCCATTTGTGTTAGTGATGTCGTTTAACTTTTAAGCACAATTTGTAACATACAGTCAATTTTGGGCCATATAGTAACAAAAAACAACTTCGTGGTAATTAAGAGACTTTGTTGATTAATAGAGTTGTACATACTATACAGTTATATTCCATCGAATCTAATCAAAGTCTAATTTAAAATGGTTTAAAAATCTTGAGCTTATATCGGATAAAGTATAAGAAATGATATTTACTTTTAAATTTAAATTGGATTCCTATAAATAACAAATTTAAGTTTAGTGTATTTATATCTATATCCAATTCTTAAATCAATACTTGTTTAATTTTTCTAACAATTATATAACATATTTAATCATTTACTAAATTAAATTATGGTTTAAAAATAAAATAATTTATTAAAAAATTGTGTGTAAAATAATATAATAATTTATAATAAATAAATACAATTTTTTTTAATATAATAAGATTGCAAAACTCCCCTTAGTTTCATTTGATTTGCTTAAGGAGTAAGCGTTTTGTTGTAATTTCGAAATTTTTAGAAGGTATAATAACAATACGATAAGAAGTTACTTTTGTTGATACGAATTTACATAAAATTAATATTGCGTAATTATTAAATAAAATTAAGATAATTATTAATTACTTAAAAAATGAGACACTTTAAATTTGATCTTTAATTTTAAAGTCTAAATTGAATTTATAATTTTATTCGTAAAATTTAAACTATTTAATTTTTTAATTTAATCCATTAATTCAAGTTGGTTAATTTGTGTAGATATAATTACAATATCACTTGTCCATGAAAATTTATTTCCTGCTAAAAGCTTAAAATATGAGGTTCAGATAACTTGTTTCTGTTATTATATGCCTATTTTTTATAAGCATCCATCTATTATAGATAGATAATCATAGAACAAAGTGAGTACAGATAATGAAACAACTGATCTGTTTCCAAAATATGGTGCAAAGTCAAGTATAAGTACTTTTAAGGGGGTTGGAGTTATCAACTTTTAATTGGTGTAGCAAGTTCCTCGAGATCTTCCTAATGTAACAATTCCAAAAACTTTATGTTAAGATAATCTATAAACTCATGCAATACGAGGCAATGACAGTTGTGAGCAGATCACGTCTTCAAAAGAACTATTTCCTACTCCAACTACTACGCAATATGTTGACTTTTTAGATTTGTGTAAATTTTAAGAAAACGACTTAACGGAGCTAAAAAATGAGGCTGATTATTTGTGAGGCTGCATTTCAAATCTCAATAAGACTTAATAAAGATTATCTCTTGTATAAATAAAGGTTAAAATTATAAATTGACTTTTAAAATTTTAAATATAATTTTTTTATTTTTATAATTTTTTATTTTTAATTGAAATTTCATAATCTCTATCTCCTTTTTTTTTTTCCCTAAATCATTGCTATTGTTATCAAGATCTAATCATATCATCTTCCCGACCAACATTAAAGTAGAAATTTTGCTATTAAACTATTTGTAACCCTCCAAGTTTAATCTAACTCAGCAGCAACTGTAATTCAAAAAGTAATGCAAGTATATATCTAAATATAATTAATTTAGAAGTTGATTAATAATCTTTTTCATAGATTAATTAATAAATACTTTCATGTATCATTTTCTTTACTATATATCATAATACAAAATAGTATTTAGTAATCATAGATTAATTACTAAATACTTTCACGTATCGTTAAGTTTTATGGTAGTCATATAATTTTCAGTGCCCATGACAATCTCTGTCCTGGTAGAGGATGAAATCAGTTGTGCATGGTCAAATCCAAGCAACATAGGTGTTTGGTATTTGGCTTGCGTAGTATATTTATGGAAAAATAACTAAACAAGAGTATGACTCTTCAAATATGGAATCCACTCTTCTTGACTAATATGTTTATTTATTTTTAACAACAGTGATCAATAGATTAATGCAACATATATATATAACCTTCCAAGATATATTTGTTCTTCTTTTCTTTTCATATGGATTTCATTTTTTAAGAAAGAACAAGTGTTTCCACATCCTTATTACTTAGATTATTAGATTACACTTTTGTTTTGGAGTTTTTAAATAATAAAAAATTTTATTTTAAGACATTTTGTTTCAATATAAAAAAATTTCTTTAAATGTTCTTTTCTATATTATATCATTAATAAGAGAACTGAAATTTTCATTAATTGTGAATCAATATTATATATTACATAAACGGAAGAATGGAAAAAGTTCCAGAAAGCTAATCAATTATACAATGTAACACATTAAGATTATTTAACTAATATGTTTACAAACAGTGAATGTCGGCTAGAACTGTTAGTGGGTGAAGGAATATAGATCTTCTATATAAGAAAGAGAGACGGTCAATACTGATATCAAGAAAAGAATTGGAGCAAACAGGCTTGAAAATGTCTACAATGAAGCTTGACTTCTTCTCAAGAAAATTATCAAACCTTCATCTTCTACACCTCCATATCTTCAAACATTTAAGCTTTCTTTATGAGGCGAACCCATGCTTCCAATATATGGCACTCTAATTTTCTTCTATCAGTCCAATGCCTGTCAAAATGATGAAGAAACCCTTTCAATGTTCTTCCAAAGGTCAAATTCCCTAAGAAGTCACTTTCTCAAGCACTAATTCATTACTATCCATTAGCAGGGAGACTCAAAGATGCATCAAACAGTTGAGTGCAATGATGAAGGGGCTTACTTTGTGGAAACTCGCATTGATTGCCGTCTTTCCACCTTACTTAACCATCCCGATGCCGAGTTTTTGAGCCACTTCTGTCCTGCTTTGGATTCTAACAACTTACCCTCAGGATGTATGATGGCGATTCAACTTACACTCTTCAACTGTGGAGGAATAGCCATTACTGTGAGTCCTTCACATAAACTTGTAGATGGATCCTCATTGTGCACATTTATCCAAAGTTGTGCATCAATGACTACAGCTCGAGAAGGCAGCAGCAAAGTAGTAGCACCTAAACCTATATTTCTGCAGCCATCATCCTCGCCACCCATGGCTTTGCTTAACATGCCTAAGCTAGCCGGAATACCAGGAGAGTTCGTTAAAAGAAGGTTTGTTTTCCCTGCCTCCAAAGTAGCTCAACTCAGGACAAAAACAACAGGATCCTCATCACCAGCAGGACAGCAACATCTCAGTGACGCTAAGTTCGTGTTGGCGTTAATTATGAAACGTTCAATATTGGCTTCAAGATCGTTGTCCAAGCCGTCTTCAGGTCCATAAGTATTGTTTCAAGTGGTGAATACGCATAAAAGAGTAAGACGAGCATTGCCAGGGAACACCATTGCAAATATCATATTGTACAATACGATAAAAATCGAGGAAAACCAGATTGAGTTGAATGAGTTTGCCAGTAACTTCAGAAAAAGTTTGATTGAATTCTGCGATATCGCAACCAGTTTTAGCGTCAACGAACAACCCGAGCTGAGCATCCAAGGTAGCCGTTATTCATGCACTAGCTTGTGCGGGTTTCCGCTGTAGGAGATGGATTTTGGTTGGGGTAAACCTTCATGGGTCACTTCAACAATTTTACGTTTCAGCAATATGATTGTGCTTCAGAAAACAAAAGATTATGGTGGTATAGAAGTTTGAATATCCATGGACCCAAGAGAGAAGATCCTATCAGAAAACAAAAGGGTTGAGAGCTCCTAAGGACTCTTAAGGTAAACAAAATTTTATATTTAATAATACAAATTACCTTCTTATAAATTGATAAAACTTTTTCGGCTTTAGATAATCAAAATATATAAACTAAAGCAATAGAAGGCAATGACAGTTGTGATCACGTCTTGAATAGAAAGATTACCCGATCCAGCCACTACACAATATTTTGATATCTTCGTGAAAAGGACTTAATAGAGTTGAAAATGAAGCTGATTATGAGTGAGAATGCATTTCAAATCCCGATAAGCACATGAAGACCTGAACAAAGAAAGGTGAAAGCTGCCTTCGTATAAATAAATAGTGTGCAATTCAACGTCAAACACATATTCTAAGCCATGATGTAGGGCAAGCAACCACATTAAATAATCTCTCAAGGAACCAAAACAGAAATACGTACGTTAGATAGCATGTCACGAGTTACATATGGATCCATTTTTAATTCTGATATTAAAATTGATAAGGGAACGTAACTGTATAGTATATACGTAGCTTATCTATACAGTTACGTTACCTTATCAAAAATTGCGTTATTTAATATCAGTATATGACTATCATTAATAAAAAGCTTAATAATTGGTTATTTATTTGCAATCTACGATAATAATATCGTAATTGCATTACATTTGATTGAAGTCATGCCAATTTTATAAACTTCCAAGATTTGTTTTTCTTATTTCTTTCAATAAAATTTCAAGTATAATATCTCTTTTTTTCAAATACATTCCTGAAGTAATTTTATTTTTTTATGAAAGAGGAATTAATTCTAAATCCTTATTATTTAGACTATACTTTTGTTCGAAGTCGTCAACTTTATTTTGACATTGTTTATTGTAAAAAATTTCTTTAAATGGATTTTTATATTATATTATTAACAGGTAAAGACATTATGAATTTTGACTCAATATTAGATTATATGCAATAATTATATACTATTTATCTTATGTACAACTGTTGGCGGGTGAAGGAGTGAGCGAAGCAGTTCTATATAAGAAAGAGAGGCAATCTATAATGATCCCAGGAAAATTAGAGCAAACAGACGTGGAACTGGAAATGTCTACAATGAAGCTTGAAATCATCTCAAGAAAAACAATCAAACCATCATCTTCTACACCTCATCATCTTCAAACATTTAAGCTTTCTTTCTGGGACGAACCCTTACCTTCAATATATGGTACTCTAATTTTCTTCTACCAGTCCAATGCCTACCAAAATGATGAAGAAACCCTTTCAATGTTCTTCCAAAGGTCAAATTCCCTACAGAATTCACTCTCTCAAACACTAATTTACTACTATCCATTAGCAGGGAGGCTCAAAGATGATGCATCAGCAGTTCAGTGCAATGATGAAGGGGCTTATTTTGTGGAAGCTCGAGTTGATTGCCAGCTTTCAACCTTACTTAACCATCCCGATGCCGAGCTTTTGGACAACTTCTGTCCTGCTCTGGATTCTAACAACTTACCCTCAGGCTGTATGTTGGCGATTCAACTTACACTCTTTAACTGTGGAGGAATAGCCATTACTGTGAGCCCTTCACATAAACTTGCAGATGCATCCTCATTGTGCACATTTGTCCAGAGTTGGGCATCAATGACTACTATTCGAGAAGGCAGCAGCAAAGTAGTATCACCTAAACCTATATTTCTGGAACCATCATCCTCCCCACCCAGGGCTTTGCTTAACATGCCTGTGCTAACCGGAATACCAGGAGAGTTCGGTAAAAGGAGGTTTGTATTTCCTGCCTCAAAAATAGCTCAACTCAGGACAAAAACAATCGGATCCTCATCACCCTCAGATCCGCAACATCTCAGTGATTCTGATTTGGTGTTGGCGTTAATTATGAAACGTGCCATGTTGGCTTCAAGATCGTTGTCCAACTCGTCTTCAGGTCCATATGTATTGTCTCAAGTGGTGAATATGCGTAAAAGAGTGAGGCCACCATTGCCAGAAAACACCATTGGAAATATAATATTGTATAGTACAACAAAAATAGAGGAAAAGCAGATTGAGTTGAATGAGTTAGCCGGTAAGTTCAGAAAAAATTTGATTGAATTCTGCAATCTCGCAGCGAACTCTAGCCTCAACGAACAACCCAAATTGAGCATCCAAGGTAACCCTTATTGCTGCACTAGCGTGTGCGGGTTCCCACTGTATGAGATGGATTTTGGTTGGGGTAAACCTTCATGGGTCACTTCAGTAATGTTACTGTTCACGAATGTGATTGTGCTGCAGAAAACAAAAGAGGGCGATGGTATAGAAGCGTGGATATCCATGGACCAAAGAGAGATGGTCCTATTCGAACAGGACCATGATATTCTTGCATATGCATCAAGCAGTCCTAGTGTTCTTGCAGCATAGTCTCGCATGTGATTCATTTCTATAATTGTCAAGTAATAATGCTTTCAGGACCTTCCTTTAAAGTCAACTATAATTGATTGCCTAGGTACGCTGCTTCCTTGTTTGTGTACTGTGATACCTGAATAACTGCGATCTTTGTTAAAGATAGAGCGTAGTTCGTGTTCATGTGTTGCTGCAATTGTGTCATAACTCTTCGAGTTGTGCTGACATGCTGCAGCACTTAATCAGCGTGTTCTCTTTTCCAGCAGTTTGTGAAGCCTTTTCAATAAATACACTCCTTTGCTTATCTTTTAAGGTGAACGATATAAAGTCAAACAAAAAATCCTAAAAAAAAAATGATGAATCTAAAATTTCAATAATATATATAATACCTTGCACACATAAAATAATAATTATTTTAAATATATATTTATAAATCAATATATAATATGCTACAAAAATAACCTTAATCAAAATCTAACTAAGATATATAGTTTGAGAAGATCTAATACAATACAATCTTATTTTTATCTATTAGAAAGGTTATTTCTAATAGACTAACAATTAAAAACAAAGGATTTGTAAAGAAAAATAAATCAAGATATAATATATCTTTTTTAAATAAATAGGCAAAAAAAGAAAATAAATTAAATAAATACCGAACGTAGTTTAAAAAGTTAGTAATAATTAAAATTTTGTATTTAAATTCATAAAAAACAAAAAATTAAATTAAATTTATAATTAATTAATAAATAGTACAAACTTAATAACTAATATAAATTATGATATAGATTATTTTAATATTTATCAAATATACATATTATTATCAAAATCTTGCTTTTGTACGGGATAGTTTAGTATATTAACAGAATACAACTATATTATGGTAGTTAAATAAATTAAAATTTTTTCATCAAGTTTTATGGTACTCATATAATTTTTTCAGTGCCGATGATAATTTCATTACAGCTAGAAGGCGAAATCAGTTGTACAAATTCGAACACAAGCTCATTTCAAAATCACTAAAACAAACATAAGGGTCAAAATAAGCCTTAGAGATAGGTTTAGTGGTGAGACAAGCAGACAACTCAATTTAGCCTATCGTCATTTGGCATGTGTAGTATAATTCTGACTCTTCAGGTATGAGATCCTCTCTTCTTGACCATATTTATTTCTTCTGTAAATTTTTGATAAGCAATTTTCATTAAACTAATGTAGTACACACGCTTGTCACCTCTTCCAAGTAAAGTTGCGAATACCATACCAAACTTGATATTAGATTGGATTCTAGTACGGTACTATATCGGTACTAGTAAATACCGAGTACCGTTCTGAGTAATTTTTAAAATTTATGAAATAGTCCTTAAATTTTTTTAGAAATTATAAAATAGTCCATTATTATATTATATAGTATACTTTATAAGTTTACATCAACTGATCAATCCTATTTTCAAAAATCATAGTAATATTATTTAATAACCACAACTAATATGAAATAACAATAATTTTCATATATTTCACATGTAAATAATTCACAATTAATATGAAAAAAAACAATTATCATCATACAAATATAGAATTAAGAACAATACAAAATATTTAAAAGATTACAATTCCATCACATAATAAATAATAATCACATCAAAACATTCAATAAAATTAAAAATAATCATACAAATATAAAATTAATATGAAAAAAAGACCATCATCATCATACAAATATAAAATTAAGAACAATA
>JAOQMM010000003.1:12900878-12912262 GCA_027563515.1 Erythroxylum platyclados | reverse complement strand
AGAGGTTGCAAATCTGAAATTTTCTATTTCAATTAGGGTTAATTGATTAGATCTTGAGAGAGAGTAATTAATACCTTAGAAAGTCTAGGATCAAACACATAATTGGATCAACAATAGTTAAGGAAACAAAATAAGGAAAGAATAAGTCCTAAATTTAATTGGCAGTTCATTATTATTTGATTTATTTCCTTTTTATTATTTGCTTCAATTTTTGTTATTTATTTTTATTCTAATCACTTTCTGAATACCTTAGACAAAGTTAGGTTCAAATTGTAATCCTTGTGTAATCCTCATGGGAACGATGACCTTATATACTACAAGATACAATCCGTATACTTGCCGTGTATTGACGGTTTTATTAGATATAAAACTAGCTCAATAAGTTTTTGACACTATTGTTGGGGATTTTAGTATTAGGATTTGAATTCCTTTGATTTAAGGAATTGTTACCCTTTCTTGTGTGATTGAGGTACCCAATCCCAAGAAATATAAAAAAAAAAAGTTTGGATGCAAAGTAGAAGGCACATCAATCTAGACATCACAAGGTAAGAATATGGAATCCAAAGAGTTAAATGACAAGAAGAGATAGAAAGAACAATGATGAAGGAAATACATCACGGAGAGCAAAGGACCCTTATAAACTTTTACAAGGTCAGGGTTCAATGCCTATCATTAAGGAATTATAGGAACATCAGTGCACGCAGCATATGATCTATTAGAAGATATGGCAAACAATAGTTGTCTTTGGACATCGGAACAAAGTAGATAGTAGTCAACCTTCTAGGATCCAAAAGGAATGATTGCTTCAAATTCAGTTACGCATTACAAGCTGAAGTCGAAGACCTAACCAAGTAATTAAATAGCCAAACAGCCACCTCTTTCTCTCCATTCAAAGAAATTCAGCACGAGTGTGAGCTATGCGGACAAGAGAGCCATATCATAGCTGATTGCTTCCTAGTGGAAAACCACAGTGTGCAACAATTCCACTTCAATGGAGCACAATGTAGCCAGGGAGGTAGTAATCCTTACTTGAACACAAACAATCCTGGGTAGCATAACCACCCGAATTTTTTTAGGGTCTAATAATACAGGAACTCATATGAGAAATCAAGGTCCACTAAGATTTCAACAAGACGAGTTCAGTGAAAATGAGTCAAAACTGGACAAGCTCACGAGTATGGAAGAGACCCAAAAGAGGTTTGAAGGGCAATTCGAGCAAGTAGTGAAGATGCATGCCTCTTCCATTCACAATTTGGAGGTTCAAGTGGTCCAACTTGCCAATGTATTATTTACAAGAAGTGTGGAAAGCCTTCTGAGCAATATGGAAGCAAATTAAAGAGAGAAATTTAAGGCTATCACACTTAGGAGTGGGAAAGAGCTAGAACAACCAACAGAAAAACAAGTTGAACCCCACCTTATAGAAGACCAAAAGAAGAAGAAAATGGATGAAGATAAGAATGAGGATCCTCCTTGTGTTCCTCCTTCTCCTTATCCACTGAAAATACCATTCCCACAAAGATTCATAAGAACAAATTGGATACATAATTTGCAAAGTTCATGGAAAAGTTGAAGAAATTATAAATTACTTTTCCCTTTATAGAATCTTTGAAGAATATACCTAAGTGTGTGAAATTTCTCAAAGAAATCTTATCAAATAAGTGAACTTAGGGTGATAATCAAACAATCTCCATAATGAAGAGTTGCAACTCCATAATTACTAACCATATGCCCTCACAATTGAAAGAACCAAGGAGTTTTACCATACATATATAGTTAGTCATTTAGAGTTTTCTAAATGTTTATGTGACTTAGGTGTAGGTATTAATCTGATGCCTTTGTCAATCTTTAGGAAACTGGGGCTAGGAGATGTGAACCCAACTTATATGCTTATTCAGTTGGCGGATCAATCAATAAAGAAATCATTTGGCGTGGTGGAGGATGTTCCTGTAAAAGTGGACAAGTTTATAATTCTTGTAGATTTCGTCATGCTAGACTTTAAAGATGATTGAAACAACCAATAATTCTGGGTATACCATTTTTTAACACTGGACGAGCTTTGGTAGATGTCCATGAAGACAACCTCATCCTTCAGATTGGTGATGGACAAGTGAACTTTGATATAAATAAGGTATTAAAGTATCTGAAGGAGGGCAGCTCGTTCATGAGAATTGATGTAGTCGAATTTTTAAAGGAAGAAGAAGAGAACAAAGAATAAAAGATAGAGAACATAGAGGTTGAAAAAGATACGGAAGTCTTTGTTTACGAAGAGGAAGAAAAAGAGGAGACAAATGTGACTGAGGAAGAAAGAGAGCAATTCACCTTCTTAAAGGATAAACCGCTAGACTCAATAGACGATTCAGGGAGTTTCATCATTCCCTATTTTATTGATAGTTTGTCAATTAAAAGGGCATTATTGAACTTATTAGGTTTTCTTAATTTTATCAATTATGTCCTTATTATATTGCAACATATAACTTATTTACAGGCTACGAAACTGAAATTAGGTGACACAGGCAAAAACGAGTCACTCATTATAGATCCAGGTTGAGCATAAATGTGAAGAGTCTGTCAAGCTAATGACATTAACTAAACACTACTTGGGAGGTGACCTAAGAATTAGGATATTTTTATTTTCAATTTATTTTTTGTGTATTTTTTATTTTTATTTTTTAACATTTATTTTGTATGAAGTGAATTGATGGAATTTTATGGCATCGAGTATCTCCGAATTCCATCACCTACACCATCACTGTTAAAACACTATAATTATTCTTGCTCTAAATTTTTCTTTATTGTTATTTTTATTTATTTGTATTGTTTGTTTTCCATATTGAGGACAATATGTTGTTCAAATGTGAGGATATATATCCAATTGCATATCATATATGTATGAATTTTGCATTTGCATATAGCAATTGTGCATGAATTTTACAATTGCATAGTTTTTTTTCTTAGGTTGACATAGGGTGAATATTTTGCTGCATATATGTGAATTGTATTAATGTGTCAATGGCAAGAATTGAATGGAATTAGCTTATTTTGAATATGGTCATTTAGATTGTAAAGGCATAGTAGCTTATGAATTTTGTGTTCTAAGTGTCTTTGGGATGAATATGTATGTTAATTAAGATATGATATTTATTCTTTCACTTTATGATTTTTGCTTGTATACATTTTATAATTATAGTCAATTGAATTTGTTAGCATTATTAGTATCCTCTTATGAGGATGATTGACTAAAAAGAAATGAGGTAGGCTATAAATTAGATAAAAATAAAATAAAAAATAAAACAACTATTATGCTGGCCCTTTTTAAGAAAATTGGGTTAAGAATAGAGCTGGTAGCTAGTTGAGAGTTGCGATATAGCTGTGTAACTCGGGGAATTCACGACAAAATATTTATCTTCGCGTCAAAAGGCTAGAATGATGCTCCAACCAAACTAAATAAAAAATGTGATCTAGTTGAGTAACCTGGGGACATTCATAACAGGGTGTTGCCTTTGCATCAAAAGACTAGGTTATTGTTCAAGAAAAATCTAAAAAAATAAAAAAAAGTATTACAATAAATAAAACCTACCGATCTTCTAACAATAGCAAAAATTTTCATAAAAGGTTACTTAATGATAGTTTACCTTTTTGATTGATTAATAATAATAAATGCATGCTTACAAGTGTCATAGGTGTATGAATAAGGTGTTAATATTTTAACTGATATGTATATTCAAATTAAAGCACTAAATATGAAAGGAATAAGTTATAATGTTGGCACATTTTGAATAATTAGTGATTGAGGTTAAGTTAATTTCATAAGATTAATGTCAATGTACCATTATTATATTGTTGCATGATTATGTGTCATTGTATTTATGTGATTTGTATGTTTTTAGTTTTTAGTTTTACTTAAGGACAAGTAAAGGTTTTAAGTGTAGGGATGTTTACCTGTCTTCTTCTTTTCCTAACATCAGGTGCAATATTCCCTTCTTATTAGATAGGCATACTACCACCTTTAACATCCTTGTTATCATCCTGACCACCAACAAAAGAACTTTTACTACCAATTTCATAATTCAATCTTTGCCTTCTATCTTTCTCTTGTTGATACTCTTAAAGCAAAGTCTTCATTTGTCATTTCGCATCATAGCTCACTTTTTTACAAAGCTCCACTTCACCTTTGACCCCAATATGCTAAAGAATATTCAAGTTGCTTTAATAATTAAATTCATGATAAAAGAGATATAATGATCAAATCCACTGATGATATATGTCCAAAGGTGAGAAAAAAGATAGAGACTGCACAATTGGAAGCAATGCACTATATCAACAAGACAAACAGAAGTTTAAAGTTCAAAGTAAAGCATTTTACAGATAAGTTCATTATTGATTTACAAGCAAGAACATGTCAGTGTAGACTCTAGGATTAACAAGAATCTCATGTAAGTATGCATTTACTTGTATATTAAATTAGAGGGAGGATATTGATGGATAAGTGAGTCGATACTACAAATGTGAATGTTATTTCAAGAGTTATCAATATGTCATGGAACCCATTAGTGGTCCAAAATAACCCTGAGAAGATTCAAAGTAAGCATCAAAAAATAACTCCAATAAAATCTCAAGTTGATGATGGTGAATCAACAAAAAAATGAACCATGCTTGAACTCTGTGTTGTGATTTGGATATGTATTTTAACTATGTTTTATGATATAGATATGTATATGGATATGTATTTAAACTTTTTGCTTGATTTAGAAATAGATAAGGATGTTTAACTATCTTGGATAATTGATTTGGACACGGTAAGGATGTTTGACTATCTTGGATAACTAATCTTCAACTATTGCCTTTTTGTTATTTGTTTGTTGTTGTTTTAATTGAAGATGTTGCATAGACTTACTTCTTTGTGCTAAATAAAATCCTTTTCCTCATATTATAGATGTATAACTATTAAAAGCGCTTTGAACTTCTTATTCTTAGGATTATGGCGTGAAATTTCGATTAGGTTTAAGGATACATTTTTTCAAATCATTTTTTAAATATATTGAAGTTCTTAAACTTATATCATTAACTTAATGGCCAATATTTTGTGTAAAATGTCAAAATAGTGCGATCACTACAAAACATTCCTCACAATGCATTGCAAAATTTTATGTACAATGTCAAAATAATTGGTCACTACATCAATAATATGGTTCCATCACATACAAATATTTCCTATTATATTTTAATCCGTCAAATGTTGCTGCACTGCAAGTTCTTATTAAAAAGCATTAGACACCTATGGTATATAGTTATATAGAACTTACAAAATAAAAATAAAAACATAAATATCAAACTTATGCCAAAATTTGAAAAATTTATGAATTATAAAATAAACTCGCCTCTTCCCCATAACAATGTATCTTGAGAATAAAAGTCTTACCCTAACATACAGAAGATATTTGGCAAAAAATTTTATGATAGTAAAATCTCAACTATTTTACCAAGACCATATATAAACAAGATACCCACAAGTTGAATGATCATTATTTAGTTCGATAACATTAATATCATATAAGCTATAATTGAAATAATCACAATGTGTTGATAAAAACATAAAAGCAATACTCACATTTTTATTATTACATTGATAAAAATGTTGACCAATATTAGACTTAAAGTTTAATATTCATAGCTTCATCTTGTCAGGGCAATCAATATAAAGAATCTAAAAAATTACTCATGATAACCATATCCATATTATATACTAAATATAATAACACTAAAAATTACTAATCTCATTTTATTGTTGAACATAATGCCTTCTCTTAGTAAAATTGAGAGTATTTCTTTTCAGCTTCGGCTAAATTGTTGAAACAACAATAAATAGCTCTCTTGAATCTATTAACAAAGACTTCACACTCTTCCTATGTCAAGTATATACCATGTGTAGATGCAATAAAAGCCACAAATATTTTATTTGCACCCTTTTTCTTATAATGTACACGATGGTTAAGTATGATTAACACATATTTATATAGTTGCTACAATAGCCAGGAAGGCTACAGATAAAACAATAGCTTATGATAAACAATGAATAGGTTTAGAAAACAAACCAATACTATAATTACAGGTTGAATTATCTAAATAAATAATAAGGTAATTTTGTGTCATATAAAAATGTTGAAGCTTCTTGATAAACTAAAATAAAATCAATGACCATCAAATTAGTCAATAATGACCTCCCAAACTAAAGTACCACTAGACATAAGCATGAGTATCTAGTCTTTCATATTTTCTTTTGAATACCTCATTTTGATCCAAGTCCAAATTTTTCAACCAAATTTAGAAATGTAAAATGAGTTCCAAATTGGTGATATTAATCTATCATAGAAATATTCACTCTACCATTATAATAACTGACACAGAAATAACATTAAGAAAAGAAAAAAACTTGAACTATAATTGTTGGAGCAGTATCACATAACAACTTCCTCTAAAATTGGGGGAAAAAAAGAAATTTTGACTGTAAGTTTGAGCACAAAACCAACAAAAAAGGAAAAGAAAGGAAAAGAAAGGATAAAGGAAGTAGATCTCGAAATCACTTACACTGCAAGAGGTAGGAGGATCCTTCTGGAGATCCTTGAGCTTCTTCAAGATTTGCATTGAAGCCATCACCGATCAAACATTGAGGGAAAAAAACAAGAAACCCTAGGTTTCATCAAACCCCAGAACATCTCACCTTCGTACAAAATCGCAGTAAAAACATAAGAAAGGAGAGAATAGATACTTTACCCAAAAGAGTCTTATTGCAAGAGGGAAGCAAGAGAGTCATATAGCAAGAGGACAGCAATAGAGATGTATTGTAGTAGAAAACAAATTGGGAAATTAGGTTTTCTCTTTTTGTTTTTAATTTAATTGATTATTAAATAAAAGAGTTAGGAAAAAAAGAAACATGTGTTAGCCGTTAGAAAATTTGGTGTGGTTGGCCACATCAGCAATGTTAACAAGAAACTTAACATTAGGCTATTTTCATAATAAATTGAAAATTGGGATATTTTAGCCCCATTTTTTAAAGTTCAAGCTAGTATTGCAAAATTTAGTAAAATTTAAAATTTTTTTAGGGTTCATTACAAAAAAATTCTAAACTTTGTACAATTTTTCAATTATAGTCCGAACTTTAGAAAGTGGCAGTTAAATACCCTAACTTTCAATTTTTTGTAAAAATAGCCCAATGTTAGTCACTCTATTACCATGTCAAACGCGTTTATAGACATGTAAGATGTCGGGTGTAATAGAATTACAAGTCATATTTTTATAAAATTAAATTAATTAATATTAAAAATATAAAAGCATAAAAAATAAACTTTAACCCATCTGCTTTCTCTCATCACAGAAGTATGTGTTCTCTGCCCACTATCTGTTCACCAGCTTACCTACCATCGATGGTGTGTTGGAGTAAGCTCTTAAAGTTTACCGACACCTTTATCATCTGAATGTCTCTGCATTTCTTGACTCAGAGATCGTATCGAGTATGACCACCCTAATATGTAGGTTGGCAGAGATTGTCAATGACTCTAACTAAAAGTGAGTTCAAAACAACTATCTATTAGGAAACCAACCGTGATTGAATCACAAACACAGTAAAAAATAAAATTTTACGTTTTCTGATCAAATCTTAATAATTGAATAACTTGCAAAACTAAACTTGAATCATAAAATACGAAATCATACCTAATTCAATTTTCCTGTTGAAATCGTTTTGAAACTTTTTAAATGTGTCAACCATGAGTTGTTCACGCGTCCAACCTCTAACAGTATCCACAGAACAATAACTCAACTCTTTAAAAGGAATTAGCAGGAATGCTAACTCCTTATGCTTATTCCTATTTATAAAAAAAGCATCAGGTTTTTAATTTCTATTAAAATTAAATACATCAATTATAATTAAAATATAACTCTAATTATATTTAATTTAATTTTAATTAAATCAAATATCTCATATTTGATTCATAAAGTTTCTCAAAACCTTATAATTATTTCTAAATTAATTTAAATTGAATTTTTTCTTTTAAACAGCTCTTTCTATGTAACCCTTTAAGTTCCTATTATAATTCTAATTCATATTTAGAATTAGATAAATTAAAACTTATAACTCTAATTCATAATTAGAATTAGAAAAATAATCATAAATTAAAATTAACATCTAGCAATATGTCATGACCACCAAATATCAAAAATGTCAAAGTGGTTTAACTTAACTTGTCCATGCATTATTATGATGTATAATTTAATCTTTTGTCATCTAATATTCCAATTGGACAGAGTATAGATATAGTGTCTACTATTTTCTATCCAATTATATTCATTCTTGTTAATTAGTAATTGATTTATAATTCACTCTGGGTAGAAAATTCCTTAAATCACTACTAATCAAGAACAGTATAACATTCTTTCTAATTACTTTAGAGTGATGAATCCTTTATGGACTTGCTCAACTATCTCCACATAATTCATAGTGCATCCAAGTACTATCGGATGAATTATCTTAGGATAGTTCATAAGTAGCATTAAAACACAGTAATTCCCACATAAGATACCTTGGTAGTCTCAAGTCTAAAGATCAATTATACAACCATCATAATAAGAAAATCCATAGACACATAAGTAATATTCCATTTTGGGATCCTCATAATCGGGTCAATTCAATGAACTTATTCTTTAATAAGCACCGACACATTAGTTTAAGTATCTCGATACTTTAATTTATAAGATCAATTTCTTTCTTCATAAGAAAGAAGCATAATGTGTTCTAGTTTTACCTTTTCATTAATATCTTGTCTTGATGAAACTACAACTAGGAATATTTGGGAATAATGCATAAATATGTATTGAATCTTATGATTATGATCTTATCATGATTTCAATTACACAGTAATTATTCCAGGGATTTTACACTTTAGTAACAAAACATCAAATGTAATTAACATAATATATAAAGATAAAGAGTGCCTTTATTAATTAAATAATAACGTCATACATTAAAATTGCAACCAACTGATTGGCTACAAAGGCATAAAATAACAATCTCCCAGTTGCACTAAAGCCAATCACCTACTTATCTAATACCATATCCTTCCATATGTCAATCATGTCTCTTTTAAGACAATGGCTTTGTAAGAGGATTAGCAAGATTCTCTTCAGTGGGAACTCGCTCCAATGTTAGTCTTTCAGGTCTACTTTCTCTTTGATTAAGTGAAATTTCCTGAGTATATGTTTGGACTATTGATGAGACCTTGGTTCCTTTACTTATGCAATGGTGCCATTGTTATCACAGTACAATACTATAGGCTCAACAATGCTAGTAACCACTCCAAGTTCAGTGGTGAACTTCTTGATCCAAATTGCTTCCTTTGTTGCCTCTAACACTAAAATGTACTTTACTTTAGTTGTTGAATCTACAATGATTGGCTATTTTGGAACTCTTCCAACTTATCGCACCATCATTCAGAGTGAAGATGTACCCTAATTGTGATCTACTATCATCTGGATCTGACTGAAAACTAGCATCTGAATACCCTTAAACTCTTAGTTTAACTCCTCCAAAGACCAGGAAAACATCTTTAGTTCTTATAAATACTTTAAGATTTTTTTCATAGTCGTCCAATGAAACTCACCTGGATAGGCTTGAAACCTACTTATTATACTCAAAGCATAAGAGAAATCTGATCTAGTATATAGCATCACATACATGATTGATTTAATTGATGAAGCATATGGAACATAATCCATTTTATCTCTCTCTTCTTATGTCTTAGGACACATACTCTGTGAGAGAGAAATCCCTTGCGATATGGGTAAGTCCCTTCTTAGAATTCTCCATGCTAAACCTC
The DNA here is from genome assembly GCA_027563515.1 of Erythroxylum platyclados. NCBI lineage: Eukaryota > Viridiplantae > Streptophyta > Magnoliopsida > Malpighiales > Erythroxylaceae > Erythroxylum > Erythroxylum platyclados. The sequence goes on along the minus strand of JAOQMM010000003.1, from coordinate 12,902,393 downwards.
TTTAGCACTTTTTTCTATGTACGTTGATTGAGATAACCCAAGCAATATGTTTGATCTATATTTATAGATCTTTATTCATATAATATAGGTTGCTTCTCCCATATCCTTCATGGAGAAGTTCTTGGATAACTACATTTTTACAAATTGGAGCATTAGTATGTCATTTCCAATTAACAATAGGTCATCCAGATATAACACTAAGAAAACAATTGCACTCCCACTAACCTTCTTATAGACATATATTTAATGCAAATTTTTTTATAAAATCAAACTCTTTGATTATCTCCTCAAAACGGATATTCCAACTACGTGATGCTTGCTTAAGTCCATAAATAGAATTTTGCAACTTACATACTTGATTAGGAAATCTCTTATAAACATCCTTCAATAAATCCGCATGAGAAATGTTGTTTTGACATCCATTTGCTAGATTTCATAATCAACATACATTTGCTAGATTTCATAATCATGATATATGGCTATGGCCAATGAGATCCTTATAGATTTTAGATATCCAAGCATGATAAGGAAATCTACATGGTTGCAATTGCAACATGTATCCAAGAGATTTGGAAGGAGAGAAACAACAGTAGATTTGCAGGGAGATCCAGATGTTTAACTTCTCTCACTGAACTTACAATTGCAAGTATAAGAGAGCAGTTGATTGTCAATCAAATGGAGAAAAAATGTAGTACAAGGCTAAAGGTTTCTTGAAGACTTAATGTCTCCAAAAAAACTCCAAATAAGGGCTCAAAATTCTGCTTAGATAATATTAGGTCTCTTGAGATTCCTAGGGTACCCAAAACATATCCAAATAATAGGGATGCAGATAACAACATGTTTGTAACAAGAATGCAAATAACAACATACAACAACAAAAGGCTACTCCTAAACATTTGGCAATCAACAGGGATGCAGACAACAACGTGTTTGTAACCCAAAGATTTCAATCAATAAAGGGTAGTCATCCAAAACTCCAAAAAAGAGAGAAATTACCTTAAAGGTTTAAATGAAGCCTGAGGATTGTGCAAATATCTCTAGAAACCATCTGGCCAATAGGAATAAGAATAAGGAATGTCCAGAAGTGTTAAGGAACTTTCAAAGTTAGGGTCAGTACTCACCTTATGGGACTAAACCTATGTGTCCCTACAACACATCGAATTGTGATCATTGGTAAAGAAGAAGATGATGCATCCTTCAAGACAGAGACTTCACACCTGGGTAATCTCCACTAGCACGGGTTAGAAAAAATCCCTCATTGATCCGACCCTAAATAGGAAGACCAATGATTAAGAAGAAAAGAAGAAGCATGATTCAAGATAGGAATTTCATACCTGAGTATATATCACCAACACGAAGGTGAAGAAGACACCCAACGGCTCTACCCTAATTCAAAAGCTTTTGGAGTTTCCTTTAGATTGGAGGGGTTTCTTTACTCTCTAAGGGAAATTCACTGAATTTGATCGTTAAAGCATTTGGTTTGTTTCTATGTTTCTATGTTGTTGTTTAATGTAC
>JAOQMM010000003.1:12850722-12862151 GCA_027563515.1 Erythroxylum platyclados | reverse complement strand
GGGATGGATTTATTTATAAGCAATGGTGGTTTTTGACTTGCCATGGAGTAGATAATAAGCTTGGAAGCATTTAAGAGTTGAAAGCAAGAAAGTAAACCAAGGAACCAAGCTTGAAAGAATTGGTTAAGGTTAGGGTTTTATGATTAAAAATTGGTTTGATTTCATTTTATTTGTTTAGACTTCAATTCATATATGTAGGAAGCTAATTAGTGTGTTGAAAATAAAATTGAAATTGATTGGTAGCTTAGATGATGAATTTGGACTTGGTGTAAGTTTGAGGATTTTTGTGGTTAAATGGTTGGGGATGATATTATGTGAATTGAATAATATTATAGGTTTTAAAACATGTATTTGTGATATGATATCTTAAGAAAAATGGAAGGATAATTGATCTGTATCAATTCGGCCAAGTTAGAAAATTGTTGGAGAAAAATTGTAATTATTAGTTTGATGTGTTTGGATGATGCTTGGCATGAATCTTAGGTGAATTGTGTTGAAAAATTGGAAAGAAAATGAAATGATAATATCTATGTGTGTGGTGAGGGCAATTCGGCCTTAAGAGGAAATGTAGTTGATGGTGTGAGTTGTTGAAGTTTGATTATGGTTATGGATTAATAAGCTGAAATTTTAAGATTGTTATTGTGAAAAATCAAATAGAAAAAGTTAACATTAATAGCATTACATATTCGGCCATATGATGAATTAATTGGGTGAGATAATGTTTTGAAGAAATTGACAAGTTAAAATGGGTAAAAGATGGTATATAAGTAATTTTCAAAGTTAGATTTTGAAACAAAGAACAATAGATTAGCTTACGGCGCAAATAAACACTAATATCGAATTCGGTTAAAACCGAAAATATATTTTTAATGCCTTATTTTTGAATTTGGAAATAAATGCCTAAGCAAAATGCGATTTTTATCACAGAACGCGTGAGTGTGCTTGGCGACAAATTTGAAAAAAACAGTGAATGTTTTTTAATTGTTTTATATGAATAAATTCTTTGCAAAAGAATTGATGACATTTGATTTTAAATTATGCATTAAATTGTATGATTGTGAATTTTATTAGTATCGTCATTGAAATTATATTATTTGTTGATAAAAAGGAAATGAATTTTTAGCCTATGATATGCCTTGATGGTATTACAAGTTTACCGGTCAGAGTATCTTAAAACGTGCATGGCAATGTTTAGGGGGCATCAGTTACTAGTAGCAGGTGTTATTATGTTTGTCGGTAGTCCAGTGAGTCGCCCTTTGCACGTATTGGGTATATATAGTGCTAGCCAAAAATTGTTATAGGTAAGCGATGTAAAACTAACTCCATAACTGCCGGTTTATAATAGTTAACCTATTACAGATAAACAAGGTAGAACCAACTCCGTAATTAGTGGTTAACCAATTACGGGTAAGCGATATAAAATCAGCTCCGTAACTTTATACCTAGGGCGCCGTATGGTACCAATTCTAGTGGTTGACTTATTTTCAGTATAAAAATTTTCAGAAAACTTGTTGCCATTACTATTTATTATTGAAGGAAAAAGGAAAAGGGAAAATAGAAACTTTTATATTATAAGTTTAATTTTGAAAAAGCATTTCGAAATAGTATTTCAGAAAAATTGAAATTGTGTTATACGAAATGAAATGAATTTGTTTTAGGGAGGTTTAAATTGTTAAATATGATTTGAATAGAAAATCTAACACTCACTGAGCTCGTTTAGCTCATACTCTATTTTATGTTTTTAAAATAAAACCTCACCGGTGTACGCTTAGGGGCTTCAACAGCAGGAACTCCACCCTATGAGTAGTCAGCTTTGTCACGTGCTGCTGTGTAGGCATTTTTGTTTTGTAAATACTTTTTGGGAACTATTGTATATCTATGAATATGTTTTTCATGTAATTTTGTGTAAAGAATGAATATATGTAATTTTTTAAAAAATTAAATGTATGAATATGTTTTAGATTTTTAAAATTAATTGATTGGATTGTTTGAGGTTGTTTGTGAGTGGACTTGAAGTCCAAAATTTGTAGTGGCGAATGTGGTGTGAATATAAAAGTATTCAGAACTTTTACAAGGACTTTGGAAATTTTGGAAAAATCAAAATGTAGCCTTTATACTGCCGAAATTTTTAATAAAATGATTAAATAAGAAACTCCTCTGTTTATATTTATTAATGTTGAGTTAAGGCTTTTCTTGAAAAAAAAAGGGCAATAGGCTTAGCTCCATAAGAACTTTCCAACCGGATTAGATATCAACTGGAGGGTCACCGTGGGGTGCCGAGCAGGCCGCCTAGTCGTTTTAAGATAGGGGCCTGTAAATGTTATTTTCATTATTAAGTTAGATATAATTTCTTATAATTTTTAATAATTTAATCTTATTGTTTATTAGGACTCTTAATAGAATAAAAAATTCAGTAGATCTAATTTGTATTGATAATATCGATCTTTTGGCATATTGAGTTTCTGAAGAGCTAGGTTTGATTGATGGGAGTGACTTAGAAGATAATCTTGGATGGGAATGGATTGACATGTCATTTGATGTAATGAATTCGAATGATGGTGATGATGAGGCTCTTTTTAATAATGAGAATTTTGTAACAAATGAGAATTGGGGTCAATGAAATTATAGCGGGTATTCAATTGAATTAAGTTCCATTTTTTTCTCCTTTTCTTTTAATTTTACTTATATTTGATGTATATTTTAAATTCTATATATATAATATAATTGTAAATATTTTTGTTTCAGGTTTCATATCTAATTGGTTCTTCGGCAAGAGTTCTTGTTGTAAATTGTAATTGTTAGAGAGTAATTGATATTTATTATTATTTTTATTTGATGTTTTTGATGTAATTATTATTTATTATATGATAAAATTGTAATATTTTAAATACCCTATATTTTTCTTAATTTTATATTAGTATAATGGATGATCTTTTTTCATATTAATTGTAGTTATTATTTATATGTGAAAAGAAATATTAATAAAAATAAATAAATTGTTATTTTAAATTTCTATTTTTATGATTTTTGGAAACAAGGTTAATGTAAAATTATAAAGTATATAGTACAATATATTTTCAAAAAAAGTTTATGGACTATTTCATAAATTTTAAAAATTATTAGAAATGGTACCTGATATTGACCAATATTGGTACAGTACTGTACCCGAACCAAATCTGATACCAGTACCAGTATAGTATTCATAACATTAATATAATCATTAACAACAAACTAGAGAGTGAAATCTATGGAGTAAGAAAAAGACAACCAACTACTAGCTAAGAAGGAGGGACATGAAGATATATAAAGATACACTAAGAAAAAGAAAAAAATCAATTCCCCTTGGATATTTTTAAGGGAAGTTTTTTTTGTGCATTGCACTCCAACTCCTTTGTGGGATATTTTCACCTCTTTCCTCTCTCAAATTCTCTCACAACTTTTCTTTAACAAATCAATATTCAGTGAGGCAATATTGGCTCATGTTTTTGGACCACTATATTCTGTAATGTTTCCAAATCTTGTTACGCCACCTTCAATTCTCAATCAATGCTTTACATTTCTTTGATGATGGAGATATTATGGGGGTCGAGAGATTTGCGTTCTTAGTGCTCAACCAGAGACTTCTGCATAATGAGAGAGTCTCCTTGTATTCGTTGTGCTATCTTTTCGGTGATTTTGTACTTTGATTTCCTTGATATTCTCTAAACTTTTCCAATATTATTTTCTTAATATTGTTGACCTATTTCTTAATTTGGTTTTTCTATTGAAGGTTGTGATTGTGGAATCATAGAGAAGGGAGAAAGGAAAAAAAAGCAAAAAACAAAAGAAAGATAGGGGAAAATAGCCATCAAACAAAGAGAATTCATAAATGTCTCGGGCCAAAGAATATTCAATGTTATTGAATTTAAATGTAAATAATAAAATAAGATCGAGAAATATTTGTACCACTACTATTTAAACAAAAAATAGGCATTTTTTTTCTTTCTTATCTATTGATTAAAGATTTTTTTTCAAAATAGAAATTTTCAGCCATTATTTATTTTTTAAATCTTTGGATACTTGATATTATCTTATCATAATTTTTTTGTCGTTTTCTCTTTTTTTTATCCTTATCCTATTATCTTTTTAAAACAAAAGGAACAAACCCTTTTTTATATTAGAAGATTATTGGAACTGCTTCAACTATTTAGATTGTTTCAACTATTTACATTGTTGAAGCAATCACCAATATTTAATTTTGCCATTGGTGTATCTAATACTTATCTAATGACCCCTGCAACTAGTATATGATGAGAAAACATTGAAATTAATCTATTAGGAATATATGGCTTCTCGGTTAATGAATCAATCCTTAATTGGATTTATAATGCTATGTTCCAAATCATTTACTGCATCAATCATCATCATCTCATTCTCATTGTATAAATGCTTTGTATTCATATTGCCTTCTACATAGAAGGTGGGCCCTTTTGAATACATCTTGATGCAAACTTAAATTTATAATGATCTTTCTCGTTCTTCAATCATTTGAATCAAATTAATTGGATTTTCTAGAATATCCCATTATATCCAATTATTCATGATTTTCTAGTAACATTCTAAGATAGCAACCATTAACTCAATTCTCTAGAACTAAAAGTAGAGTGAAAAAAGAGTATTTTAATTTGAGGTTTCACATAGCTTCAAAGGATCCTCAAATAATATATGTTGAGAATTTGATTTATAAGATCCTTATTGGATGGAAGTGAACACATGGTATAATTCATGTGTTACAGCATTAACTCTATTTTATCAAAACATATGTCTTTCTCAAATATTGTATAGAGGATATGTCATACATATTTAATGCCTAACTCGAGTTCACTTTTTTGTTTATTCAATCAACCTTTTAGAACTCACATATAGAATATTATAAAATATTGGGCGAATACACCATTTCTTTAGGTCATGTCATTACTAATAACTTCTTATACCTTTTAATATACTTCACATTGACATTAGTATTTTAAGCCTTAAGCTCTTGTTTGTCACCTTAATAAAACTATTTAAAATTTGTCTCATCTCCATTCTAACAAAGTAATGGAGGCAATTATCTATGGGAAGATATCTCGTATTTGTTCAACAAAATTCTTGTATCTAGATACCAATGTTTAATACTTACTCTAACATTCATTCTAGAACTGAAAATTCAATTCAAAATTAAACATTCTAGTATTTTTGTAACTTAATTATTGTTTGAAATTCATTCTAGAAAAATTTCATTTAGTACTCGATTAAATATATGTTGCATCAAATAATCAACTACAAATAAACTATCATCATTAATAACAAGTATTATGAATAGTCACAAGGCATATTCATTCCTCTTTCTAGTAATATTTCTTTGACATAATTCTACTTGATATGTATGTGTTTGGTTTAATATTTATCCTTGAGCTCCCCAGTACTGCCTTTCAATATACTTATTCATATATAAAATATTGTACATACGATTACTAATTGCAAAAAAATCAAAAACCATATTTTCTTTTCCTTTTTTATAACATTTGTGGATACATATCTATTGCTTAGGCACTCACTAGTAGTAATAACCATAATAAAGTGGTTTCCACCTAGTACATAAATTTTTTAAAGTATTTGCTTGATATATATGTAAATTGTAAAGACAACAATGACCTTCTTGAATGATAATTAGCAATCTTAACCCTAAAAAGTCTGTAGCCTTACTTATGTTCTTCATATTAAATGTGTTTGATAGCTAATTTATTTTTTTGCTTGAAAAACTAATTATCATCACCAACTATCAAAGTAGTATCCATATATAATGATAAAATCAAACTTTTATCATTACATCTTTTAACATATACTTCTTGGTCTTTGTTAATAATATTAAAATTATATGACATGACTAAAATATGATAATATACCACTAAATTCAAGACTATTTAAGAACATAAATTGACTTTAATAATCTAAACACGTATCACTCTTGGCCTTTCTAAAACAAACCTAAGGGATATAGATTCCTTTATTTAATTTTCATTTAAGAATGCATTCTTGACATCCATCTAATGTATTTCAAGATCCATTTTGACTAATAAAGCTAGAATTAATTGAACTAATATAAACCTCACAACATGTGAGAATGTCTTTTTATAATCAATCTCTTCTGTTGTGTGTATTCTTTTGCTACTGGACATTCTTTGTGTCTTTCAAAGATGCCATCAATCTGTTACTTAACATTTGAGAACTCATTTGTCTTGAAGGTTTTAAGTCCTTTAGGAAGATTAACCATTCCTCATACTTAGATTAAGCTTGTTGAATTTCATTCCTTTTTCTATTACTATAAATCATTCATCCTTAGCAAAATTGGATAAAGCCCTTTTCACATTTCTTGGCTTATAATTTAATTTTGAAGCTACAATAAAGGATTCCCTTTCAATGTCAACAACTTCATCTAGGAATTATTCATTGCACACAATGTGTATAATTAAATTTTTTTGAAAAGCATATCTCTCTATTCTCATATTGCTACCACTTGAATTAGTAATGGTAGGAGGGCTACAATTATCCTTGATTAGACTAATTTATCATCTCTTAAATTACTCCCACTTGGATACACTCCATCCAATTGATTTCTTCTTACTAGATCATTCTAATTCACTATCTCATATAATTAAATTTTGAAAAAAATATTTTCTTAGTTTGGAAAATCATACTCTATAAACCTGGTATCTCGTTACTTAAATTCAATTACTCATTTATTACTTTTTTGACCTTTGAACAAATATCCTTTGGAATGTTTATGATATCTTTTAAAGATACTCCTCTTCCTTCTTGGACTTAATTTCCTATAATTATAAAGGAATCGACAATATAGGTGGTTGACCTATTTTGAGTTGGTCAATTATGTAATAACCACAAGTGCATGAAGTAGCTGTAGCTAGTATCGGCAAGTACGAGTCGATTCCGCAAAGACTTATGAATACTAATACTTACCCTTTCCCTATTATCTAGCCTAAGGATTGATTTACATTTTTAATAAAAAGAAAATTAAAACTAAAACAATTAGAATAAACTAGGAAACAATAATTAATAAAGAGATAGTGGCACTTAGAATACTACTGTTATCAAAAATTAGTATCGAATACCCTAAAACCTTAATAGATTGATCTTTTATCATGTAATTGTTTGTTAATTAATTGGACCGTGGAGACTCCTATGATATGCTAGTAGTTGACCTTGAGTCTACTAATAACTAATCCTAAGGTCTCTAACAAAATTACTCAACATTATCAAATTGCATTCAATTACATTCAACAGATGCATATAATAACATTATCAAATAAAGCTAGTAATTAGCAAGTCAACATTGTCATCACTAGTCGCGCTATCACATGACTCAAAAATTAAGTTGATCCTACAAAGGATAAATTTCAAGCATATTAAAATTCTGCGTCTTTTTTGAAGAACTCTGAAATTACTCTAAAGTAATCAAAGCCCACTACGTAGATAAAATTCAAAAAAACTAGAAAAGTTGACAGCATCGTTTAAGGTGCAATAGTGTTTGAAAATCAAGTTAATGTTAAGGTAAAGCAAACTGAAATAAAATAAAAATCGAAACATCATTCCATCCGCAAACAATACGAACCAACTAGTGAACTGAGCTCAAGAGCTAATTTAAGACAAGATTCAAAATCTTTAATATAAGAAGCACATTCAACAACAGCAAGCAACCTACATAAGACAGCGAGCAATGAAAGTGGAATCAGTTTATGAAAATGGAACTAAAAGTGTAATAAAGTTTTGAACTTTACCTATATACACACTAATATAACACAATTGATTCAGTAATGAAGATAGAGTGATTAGCTGGCGGGAGAGAGAGAAAAAGATAGAGAGACGCAGACTTCGCTTTTTGAGATGAAATAAATAAATATAATAAATTAATATTTGGATAAAAGATACTAAACTCTTAAGAAATTTTATAAAAAATCTAAACTTCAAAATTTTCAAAAAATTCTTTCTAATTTTATTTTTTTGAAAAAATTCATTCTATTAAATTTTGGTTAAAAATAATGATATAATACGCAATATAAACATCATACGTAAATTAATCAAATACTATTTATATTTATATTTAGTTAGTTCATGACTGATTTTATATTGCGTGTGTTTATCATTATTTTTTAATTAAAATCTTTCTAGAAAATTTACAATTAGAAAGAGTTTGTTTGAAACTTTTAAAAATTAGATGATTTTTTTTTAAATTTCTTAGTATATCTTTAACCCTTAATATTTTAAGTTATATAAAAAACATCTTTATTAGCGTATGAATATTCCTACGTATTTATAAATAAATCCTAATAGTTCCATTAATTCGATCTTGAACCCTTTGGATTTAACTTTCTTTTTTCTTTTAATTTTCCCTCCAAGTTGGTGTCATATCTAATCACTCTTAACATAGAAACTTCCCTGTTAATAAAATTTAAGTTTGTGAAGTTAATGCAAAGAATATTTAGTTACCATTTCAAAATTTTGTAGTTAGACATATATTATAGCTTTAAGTATAACTTAAATGTCATTAATGTCTTATTTTGGTATTGAACTTACCACAAAAAACAATATAATAACCAAGTAATTAATTAGACGAGTAAAAGAAAAAAATACCTTATATATTTTTCCCCTAATCACATTCTGTTCCTTCCTTTAGCCACAGTTCTAAAATTCTTTATAGCCGGCGAACAATTGAGAGATGGTGGAGGACAAAAGTGTTGCCGGCAGAGAATAGCGAAGCAGGCAGTAGGGAAGCAGATGGAGGAGTAGGGGGAGGAGTAGATGACAGATGGTATGTATAGGAAACGGAGATAACACTTCTATTTTGTTGGTTTGACTTTGCATTAGGAGTTGGATATCCACACTAGGCAAATTACTATGCATTTTAGAAAACTTTTGTTGCACATGTTTTTGGTTGTTCAGACTTGAATTAGGACACTCTTGCCTTTCTTTCATGTAGACAGTAAAGTTTCCTGAGTTTTCTGCTTATAGCTAAAACCTGTAACTGCATAAGTGTATAAATCACCTTTAAATGTTGGTAAGAACTTGGTAACAAAATCCATAATAACAACAGTCTTCTATGGCAACCTAGATGGGATGTTAATTCAATGATAAAGTGGAACTTGTGTGAAAAAATGGTGAAGCTTAAGACTATTTGATAACTTCAAAACTTGACTTGTGAGAATCCTAAAGTAATAATACTTTACTTTAACATAAAGCCTTAGCTAAGTTCATATTGTTTGGAAAACTGTTCTGGTGTTGTATATTATATGAAAGCTAAATTAGTCAGATAGAGAGAAACAGGAAATATGTTTTGGGAAAGGGCTGGTATCTTTAGTTGTACTAATCCTTAAAATTTTTTTTATAGAACCTTTTTTATTGAGCACTTCTATTGAGGAAACAACAGTATGAAATCTTGTGGCCTAGATAATTAAAATCCCAATTTGATTTCCCTTATTTCATTTTATAAATACTTTCAAGATGAATCCTTCGACATTGCATAAGCACTGATGGAATGAGCAATAATTAATGTGAGATATTCAATAAAATGATAGAGAAGCTGTAAATGGGATTCTAAGTAATTTGAATCAACCTCTTTAGATGTGATTGCTGCCACTTTTCCAATTTATGTGATTATTGCCATTATTTGATTTGGCACAGAAGAAATAGACATCTAAGGTTTATTGGAAGAGTACAAATGAGTCTATCCTATAATTTTTTTCTATTCTTTATTACTTTAGCTCTGTTGTTGCGTGAGGAATTTATGCCACTAAAACTATTGTTTTTTTAGAGAAATGGCTGAAACTATTTTTTGTGGGCTTTCTATTTCCATATTTTCTCCATTGGCATACATCATTCATCTAAAGAAAAAAAAAGAAGTTTCTGAGTTGTTCATAATTGACAATTTATAAGTTTGATAGGTAGATATATTTAACTATTCTAGAAAATGTCTATGGTTATACAGTATTTTGTCTATTGCAAAGAGAAGTAGATTGACTTATTAAAGAAAGCGATAAACACCCAAAAAGCTAAGCTTGAAAATGGGTTACAAATTAATAGCCATGCAAAGCTGATTTTTTAAATTAACAAACATGCAAAATTGCTCATGTATGTTAGATTTTACCAATTCCTGGTAAAGATTTATGGCTAAACCTGAATGGGATTCATAGTTTTGAAATCCTTCCACCACAATACACAGAAAGGGCTGGAAGACCAAAAAAGGCAAGGAGAAAAGAGGTCAGAGAGGAACAAAACCTATATAAAGCTACTAGGAAAGGAATTCAGATGTCATCTGAAATATGTAAGCAATATGATCACAACGCAAGAACATGTTCCAATAGAATAAATGATAGCCAAACTATCCAATTGACACAAGAACTAGCACAGATGAAAAAGAAAAGAAGAAAAAAAAAACCAACTTTATTTTTGTATATGGTGCACATTGAGACTAGATATTTATATAAATGGAGTTCATTTTGGCTAGCAATTTTTTTGTGTATGATGTTTATTACGACTAGGTATTTTTGTATACAAAACTTATTCAGATGATGAATTTTGGTTTATACATATGCTTTAAGTTGTTGACCTATTGATCTTGTGATCAAATTTTTGTTGTTTGACATGTTCCTACATAAATGCATTGGTTGGAAATTATAGTTTACAGGGGTTAGAAGGCTTTTATTCTGGCTTATTAAGTCTAGGCCTTATTGTAAATCTCTTATGCTAAATTTGGTTACAGGTATGGCCAACCAAAGGGTAATGCATATTCAGAATTCCTTCCACTAAATTGAATTGTTTTGTTCTCTTTTGACAACCTTGAAGGGGTTGCTTTGAGATAAGGTAGGAAGGTGGAGAGAAGTTCATTAACTTGTTGGTAATAATTAACCTGACTTTGGCCTTGTTTGGTGAATGGCTGATCAGCCAAAAAAGAGCTGATTGACTTCATTCAGCTGATTGACCATATTAATCAGCTGAAAATAGTGTTTGGTAATTAGTTGATTGGGTAGCTGATTGAACCCAATCAGCTGAAAAACAAAAAGCTCAGGAGGACCAGCGTTTATACTTCAGCTGATCCAAAATGATTAATTTGCCCTCCAAAGAGCACCGACGACAGCAATAACTCACTCATTTGTGGTAGATTTTTCTCTCTTTTCTTGAAACATAAGACCTACGTTACGTCTCCTCTCAAACCTCTACCATCGCTGCCCTCCCTCTTTCTGCACCTTATTTGCTTCCGACGATGTCCCTCCGGCCACCGATTCCAGCGACAATGAAGACATCGTGGCTCTAACCACAAAAGCAAAGCAATCAATTGCAGATGTCAAAAGATTAGTTAAAGACATTCAGAGCCCAGGTGATTCATTAACCACTTT
>JAOQMM010000003.1:12834649-12844745 GCA_027563515.1 Erythroxylum platyclados | reverse complement strand
TAACTAGTACTTATAGCTCTCGTGGGATCAACCTATACTTGTATGTGCTAGCTACAGCTATGTCGTGCACTTTTGGTATATTGAGGGTTAAGAATTTGTAAAATTTGCCGCTCAATTTGATCAACAAATTTTTAGCGTCGCTATAGAACTCAGTGTAATAGGTTTGCATTAGATGAGACCCAAGACCAATTGACCATTCCACAGCTAATGTACAATACCCCTCTGTTTGGTTTCTCAGTAACAACTTTCATATTAATATGTTGTTACCAAGAAATGCAATGCAATTTGATGCAACTTAAAAGGTAACATCTAGTTAGTATCTCCTTTGAATTTTCATTCTTTTTTATATATTATTCCGTCCCTAAGTTGTTTTACCATATTCCCTTTCAGATTCCTCCGTCTTTATATTATTCTATCCCTAATGACCGGCTACATTTAATTTTCTTTTGCTCATTTAGATCATTGTAATAGTCATCGGCTATGACAATCCAATGCATTGTTTTGCTAGCTGATATATGCTGTTGGATGGCTTTGTGCTTACTACATGGTATTGTTCATGTGGAATGATTAAATAAAATAATGCAAAGTTTCTTTCGGATGTCTAGTTAGAAGGATTCCTGAAAAAACTTGAGTTCTGAGCGACACCCCTTACTGAATGTTAGGTGCCACAGGCTTTCAATATCTGCATGTGAATGTGTTTGACACCCCTTACCTTCGAATTGAATTTGCACCCCCTTTCCCTCAAGGTGGGAGTTTGAGCAGATGTATCTTCTAATGTGCTTGATGTCTGTAGTGTGTGGTAGCGCCAGGGCCATGCGGGCTGGTGTGCAGTGTACAGATCTAATGTGTTTACACCATCAGAAGCACTTCCATGAGGATTTGGAAGAACTTCGTAGAAAATTGCGGATTATTACTGCCCCCTCCCTACTCCTTAATCACATGTGATTCAGCCAGTACAATTATTCAAGTTAGCGTCATCCTTGTTTTCTTACTGTTTCGATATTTACAGTCTAAGAAAAATGAATAAACCATTTACCAATTTCTCTGCCTTTTTTTTTTTTTTTTTTGCAGTTGCACGCATTTTCCCACCTTAACATGCTTAATCTCCAATGAATTGCTTATTACCTTTACGTAATACTTTCAGATTCGCAATTCGTGATTCAGCAATGCCAGTCCAGTCAAAAAGTAAATCCAAATCTACAGAAGCTTCATTGGACCTGGTATAATCTATCTCAACAACTATAGTACCATTGAGTGATGGGTTAATCAAACCCAGAAAAAGGATCTATGGGGAAAGGACCCATTAGTCAGATTCGTCGGTGGATCCTGGATTTAAAAATTGGAATGACAAATCCGAAATTATGGTTCTTATACTAGCAATTGTGACAAATATTAAGCAAAATATACATACATATATACACACACACACACACATGTTGGAATCAAGGTCGCAAAAGAAGTTCAAATTTATTTGTCAGAATAATGCAAATGCTGGATTATCAATAGATGCACCTAATCCAATGCTTTTCATTATATAGTCCAAAAGACGATGAAACACCTCTATATTACATCACTTGATCCACAAGATTACATTTTTTACAAGTGATCGGGACATTGATTCATTCAGACGACAGGTTCCACAAAAATGAACAAGTTGATAGCATAATGATGACATGAAGACATATCTCAGTTGCTACACACAGCCAAAGAGGTAAACCAGAGAAGATCCACCGCCAGGGGCAGAGTGAACCTTTGTTGAAGGTCGATCCTGCATCCAGTAAGATACTTGTCGGGATATATACTTGGAACGACTAACAAGAAACCTTTTCTTACATGAAAAGCAACAAAGTCAAGCAAAAGATCCACAAAAGAATCCTTCCCTATTATCCCAGAAAATAAGCAGCCTCCTCGTCTTGAGGCAAAAGTGCATTAGAGAGAAAACATTTCATGGACTCTATTCTACATTGTGGATACTGCGGGAAAGTATCACTTCCATTTTTAGGCAGCGTGTCAAGTTTGGCATCTAAATTTGAAAATCATACAGCCACAAACCATTAAATGGAACTTAAATTTAAACACAAACAGAGAAACAAACCGACTTTTTAACCTAATAGAACATACAATTTTTTTTTCAAAAAAAGTCATATCCTAGAACCAAAACGGAGGTCCTTTGAATTCTAAAAATAGGTTTAGTAGACTAAAGGACCTTTGAGACAATTTAGTTATCGAAGCAGCAAAGAACAAGCAAGATAAATAAATTTCCTGACTATTAGGTGCAAAATTCAAAGCTGAATTTCAGAAATTACAACACCACAAAAAAGCCCTCCTATGCAAAGATGTATCGTTGTAATAAATCACGAAGACATTGCTTCCATCCACAAGTTCCATTCCTGTAAGTCCATAGATGTCTAAAGGACAAAAAGATCCCCATATAAAGTAACTTAACTTGCTGTGTCATCGAAAGAGAAAACATGGGGTATGTGAACCTAAGATCCTTAAGTATATAACTCCTACTGACTATCTGCCTGGACAACCAATGCAAACTGTATTCCATGAGGAAAATGCATTAGCATATATGTGAAAGATCATACCGTGATGAAGTTTCCAGTATTCTGACCATCTGCACGGAGAAAGTTGTTTGTAGAAGTACTATTGATACCAACAGGGATTTGTTTAACAATATTTACTGGCTGACAGCAGGTTTGGGGGGCGCAGAAGTCTGATTCTCGCTCAGAGCAGCACGAGCACTGTTTGCAGCAGAAGCTGGAGTCTCACCGGTTCCAAACAGATAGCCCAATGAACTCTGACCACCACCACTGCTAACTCCACGACCCATGCTTAAACCTTCTAAACTGTGTGTTCAGCCATCATAAGTGACATATGAATAAAAACATTAAACAAAATTAAGAGTAAAACAAAATAGAATGAACAATAAACAAAGAAATGACGCGACATAAGAAAAAGCTTCTTTGAATTCAAGGGGGGTGAATGTCTAGCTAACTCGCTTGTGATCTGAAACATGCAGACAACTGCATTCTTTGGTACTAATTTCACTAATGAGATACCAAACGAAGTACGGACCCACAATTGGTCGCAAATCACCAATAAACCCTCAATTCCAAAACACATAATTATACTTTTAAAGCACAAGATACAATGCAAAAACACAAACAGACGGTACATTCTCAATAAGATTCAGTAAACCCAAAATGGAACTCTCTGAATCTAATAGTAAATTACATGTGCCACATATCATGAACGAAAATCCTCCCCCACCCCATATTTGTACCATCACGAGCGTCCCATCAATAATAAACCTAGTAACTATAAGATCAACATTTCAATAAACAGTGGAAAACAAGCAGATCTAAAAGCAACACATTAGCTATCCGTAAAACAAAAAGAAGAAAGAAATATCAAAGTTCGGAGAACAATAGTAATTTAAATTTAAGTTTAGAAGCGAAGATATGAGTAGGGGTTTCGATGGATTACTCATACGAGAGTGAGAAGATTATCAATGTCAGCATAATTTGCATGAGAGTAAGGCAAATCGCAAACTCTAGCAATCTAGACTTGGAATTTAACGATCCGGATCAAGTAGACAAGTAAAAACAGAATGGATTGAGCATAAACAAAAATTTAGAAGTACGTAAACCCAAGAAAAAAAGAAAAAAGAGAAAGTCCATAGCAAATGATTTCCTTTTCTTTATGCTGCATTTCCTGGGAAGCGAACCAAAAGGTAGGGCTAACTGGAAGAAACTGACCTGAGTTCGCGCCTTCTCGCCCCAAAGTCTGGGCGCTCCAGACGATGGATGGAGGGAAATGAAGAGCAGAACAAAAATGGTAATTGTATTTACGGTTCCAGGGTAAATTTGGAATTCAAAGGTATAATCATTAACATTATGGTTTGAGAGACTCTTTATCAAATTACGGCTACAATATGCACTGGCATTGTTTTATTTTTGTAGTTTGGAATTATTGTTTACTTTTTGTTCTATTTTACTCCTCTATTTGTTTTTATGGTTTCGAAGCCAATTTGTTACTCGCATCAGCTGTCACGTAATGGTAATTGATAGTCTGAGTCTAATGCTCCATTTGTATGGATTTTCTTCGGTTACTCCGTTGTTTTCAGAGCAGATAAATTAGCTCTGACCATTGCAGCTTCTGAAAATGCTAAGAGAAATGAAATTTGATAAGTAACATCTTCTAACATTCAATGAAGTTCGATGTTTTGTTGCTATATACAATCCATTTTCCAGAAACTAGGCCTTATAATTTACCGATTATTTACCTGGGGTAGTCTTTTGCAAGATGAAGCTTGTTCAATATCTCCTGCAATCCCTGCAGAGCGATCTTGTAATGCTCTTGTGATTTCCTACCTTCCTCTACAACCTGTACAACGCGTTTGTACAGATGATCGTACCTGTGGACCGGATTGTTGATATCGATACCGGCACAATTGTGATTAAGAACGTATGACCGCTTTATATCTTTTCTCCATCGTGTAAGAATGTAGTGAGGTGGGATCTCCTTCACTCCATTATGTTTAAACACACTCAAAGCATGCCTGCATAAATAACCCCGAATATTGAACAATCCACAAACACAAAGAGCATCCATTTCTAAGACATTATAGATGACCTCAAAATCTTTTCTTTCTTGTCCACCTCCCCCTACTTCAACTTGCTCTTTCACCATATATGTTATCACAGGCCCATCGACATTTTCTTGTATAATGTTAAAGCAAGAGTACAAGCCCTCCACCTCCTTTGCAAAACCCCTTAATATTTCATTTGTATATAATTTTGAGAGTTGAACCTCAAAATAACATCTTGGTTTCTGAGTAAAACTTGAGTTCCTAGAATCCACATCAGCCAATGCCTCAAGTCGGTGATTTTCCTGCAGCGCTTGATCATACTTGTCCAAAAATTCCTTCAGTGAAGTATGCTTATCCAAATATCCACTAAAAACTGAAATCACGGTCTCATTTTGCTGGAGTGGTAACATTCCTGCCAAAAATGTCTCCTTTACATAAGCTGGAACCCATTGTTTTCTCTGTTCATATATGGACTGGATCCACCCATGATCCTTGATTCCATGCCGATTGGCCATCTCCTCCCAAGCTGTTTCAAACTCATCAGGCCTTAGAAAGTTGTAAATTACTCTAGTAAATGCGATTCTAATTTCCTCAAGCTCAAGTATTCCTCCCAAATTTTCTGAAAATTTTTGCATGATAGATGAGAGATATATACAGTGGGAAGCTCTGGGAAAAACATCAGCAACAACAGTTTGCAAGGTTTTACACTGGTTAGTAATTATCACTTGTGGAGGACGACCTAACATGCAAGTAAGCCATGCCCTCAATAACCACGTATATGATTCAGTAGTTTCACCTGCAACTAGACCACAGCCCAGTAGTATGGGCTTTCCATGATGATTTACTCCAGTAAATGAAACTAGAGGAACTTCATACTTCTCTGTTAAGCATGTAGTGTCTATTGCAACTACATCGCCAAAATAACCATAGGCAACCCTTGCCCTTGTACCAGCCCAAAACAAATTCTTCATGTGTCCTCTCTCATTGAGATCCACCACATAAAAGAAGTTGGGATCCATCAACTGCAAATCACAAAAGAAATTTTGAACTGCCAAGGCTTTTCCCTCTTTAAGATTCAATTGTTTGGGAAGGACAACGAGATCAGCAAATTGTCCATCATCTTCCACAATGCCATTCTTCTCAGGATTAACAATCACAGTTTGAAACAGCCTAATTTTCTCTACTTCTTCAGGTCCATCAAATTGCATTGCCCTTTTACTACCTGCACCTATGAGTTTGTGGGATTTGAAAAACTTCCCACTCGCAGGGCTAGTTATGTGATTGTGCCCAAGTTCAACTTCAATAATTCTCCATCTTTTGTTCTCCATCAACCTGAACTTTATCATTGCTGGACAGCCGGTTCTTGTTTCAGGTCTAGGGCGATTGGCTTCACTTTTCTTCTTGAAACCTGCACTACTGCAGCTAAGTTTTCCTCTGTATCTTTCTTTACTCTTTCTATACCAGGTATTGCTTACTCTAATCCCAAACCCCTGTTCCTTGGCATAACAATTGTAAAAGTAGTACACATCGTCATAGGATTCAAACTCCATTCCGACAGCAGGAGGCAGGGGATTCTCTCTGTCAATTACACCTGCTTGACCAACATATTCTATCATCGCACAATCTCCATCCATTTCCAATTCATCTGCATCATCATCGCCTGTTGTCTTGGTGTTCAGCGACACTTCATCCATCTACAAAGCATGTGAGAATAAGGGGTTTATACATTAAATTTCAAAGCTAAAATTACTGAGAGAAAGGACAAATAAAAGGGGTCGCATACATGTTGGTATCATATGCACAATGAATGAGTGTTAGAACAATGTGATAAAATGCATATCATTGTTTTGTGTAAAATCTTCAGGTTTACAAGAAGAAAAGGAAACCTCTGTTTTTAGAATTCATACCTCTATAGATCTATAGGGAAAGAGAGTTTTGTTTAATCCGAAAACACATATCGTCTGAAAAAAGAAAAACGCTTATCTTTGCATAGTTACAATATGAACTTGGCAAGATGAAATGTGATATTATGTAATTTCTAATACTAGATTCTTACAAAGTAGGTTTGAGCTTAAAGATCTAAAATTATGGTTATTGTATATATGCTTTTAGAGGTTTTTCTTAAAACACTTCCAAATTAAGTGTTAGAATATTTTTTGACATTTAGCATTTAACTATTAAATTAGTAAAAATTTGAGAAAGTAAATGTAATATTTTAATAGAAGAAAATTAGTAAGTAAAAATTATCTTTTTTTCAAATAGTGATTGTTTTTATAATGATTTATAAATATGTGAAATTGCTTCATTTAACTTATGTAATGAGTTGAAAGAGATTTAGTACATGTTTTTATATATATCAAAATGCACTTATGCATATAAGAACAGAACAAAAAGAGTCAAGTGGGTTTGGTTTGGAATTAGGTTTTGTAGTCTTGATGCTATCTCGAATCCACCAACATTAATCAATCCGATTCCATGAAATTAACATAGGAAAAGCACCAAGAAGCAAAGATTAGTATGGCAAGTAAATAAGTCTAAATTGTCATTGTTTATATATCTTCTCAGGAAGAGCAGGATTACCATATTACATAGCTCTAGCTCTAATGGGGTATTTCGTAAAACAATTAATGTGCATACATGTTCAATTGTTCAATTCCTCGGTCAAATCATAACCACAACTCCACAATCCTCTCCAAGCAATCATACATGGTCAATTGTTCATGAATATGAATAATATGACAAAACCAAATTTGAGCAGAGAGTGAGTACCGTAATACCTTATACGCTGGCTATTGCAAGGCGAAGGGGGCAGGGGTGGCTGTTGTGGCTGGCGACTGGTGGCGCGGTGGTGAGAGAGACAGAGACAAGGCGGTGAGGTGACTGATTGAATCACAATGGTGAGTAAGAGTCTGAGAGACGTCAGTGTTGAGACGTGCGTTAGAGAGACTTGTATGGCATGATAAAAAAATTCACAAAAAGAAGTATATGTGTAATCAATGAGCTGTAGGAGATCAATAATACATTAAAGAATTAACGAGATGACTAATTGTTAAGAAGGACATTGATTTGTAATTAGATCATCTTTTTTGTAGTTGTTGGGTGTTACATAGCAATGCATATACTATAAAAAATACATTTACTATATTAATATATGGATTAATATTAAATAGTATTCTGTACAAATATTTTCGGTATTAATGTATTAGTATTATCTTATTTGGAAAGTGCTACAAAGTTCCTTTTTCTCCTTTCAATTTATATTTATATGCTTTTTTAGTTAGGAATGATAGATAATATAAGAAACTTGTAAGAAATTGTAAAAAATGTTGGAAAAAACAAGTTAATGTTGAAATCAGTTAAATCCCATCAAAATGTATATATATAATGCTAAAACATGTAATATAGGTAGGCGGTTTTGATACAAGTTTAGTTTGAGCAATAACATTTGTGTAAGGTAAGCTTAAGCAACAATATCTATGTATGAGGATGCAAACCGAGGAATCATGGTTACAAAATACAGTCAAATAATGTATCAACTCTTGCACACTAACAAAAATGGCCAAATTCCATGCTAAGTGCTTTCATAGGTTTAAATGGACGTTCCATGTCCTGCATACGTTAGATGTCATGTAAAATAATCAAGATCATTGATACCATAAGAACTTATGGCAATAAATAGATAGAAGTCAAGACTTTAGAAGATCATAAAACCAAAATGGTCAACAAAGAAATAACTGAATATCAAAGATATAACTAGCCTGTGGAAAAATGCCCGAAGTATATAAACAAGACGGATTATGTCTAATGTCCTACAAAGTCCAAGCAATAGGAGAAACGGTTAATCTAACTAAGAGGCCAAAGTTTACTGTAAGGTTACTATTTATGACCACTAGTGCTCTTTGTTTTCAATTAGCATACAAAATAATGCACACATATATAATACATACAAATTGTGTATCTTTATCTCATATCAAATATCAAGAATAAAAAAGAGACACAAGTGATAGGCAGTTTATATATAAAGTCAAGTTAATTATTACCAACAGACTAATGAACTTATCTCCACCTTCCTCCTTTAACCCCTTCAAGGTTGTCAAAAGAGAAGAAAACGATTCAATTTAGTGCAACAAATTTTGAATATAGATAACCCTTTTGTTGACCATACCTGTAACCAAATTTAGCACAAGAGATTTACAATAAGGCCCAGACTTATAATGATAATTGGCATTCCAAGCTAAAAATAAGCTTGCATGTACGATAATTCATAACATGAGCAAAATAAGCTAGAATAAAAGCCTTCTAACCCCTTTTAACTATAATTTCCAACCAATGCATTTATATAGGAACATGTCAAACAACAAAAATTTGATCACAAGATCAATAGCTCAATAACAACTTAAAGCATATATATAAACCAGATTTCATCATCCGAATAAGCTCCGTACAAAAATACCTAGCCATAATAAACACCATACATAAAAATTGCTAGCCAAAATGAGCTCCATATATATAAATAACTAGTCTCAATGTGCACCATATACAAAAATAAAGTTGGTTTTTTCTTCTTTTCTCTTTCATCTGTGCTAATTCTTGTGTCAATTGGATGGTTTGGTTGTCATTTATTCTATTGGAACATGTTCTTGCATTGTGATCGTATTTGCTTACATATTTCACATGACATCTGAATTCCTTTCCTAGTAGCAATAGACAAAATACTTTACAACTATAGACATTTTCTAGAATAGGTAAATATATCTAGCTATAAAACTTATAAATTCTCAATTATTAACAACTCAGAAAACTTCTTTTTTTTTTCTCTTCAGATGAATGATGTATGCCAATGGAGAAAATATGGAAAGAGAACACCCACAAACAATAATTTTAGTCATTTCTCTAAAAAAAAACAACAGTTTTAGTGGCATAAATTCCTCACACAACAACAGAGCTAAAGCTATAAAGAATAGAAAAAAGTTATAGGATAGGCTCATTTGTACTCTTCCAATAAAGCTTAGATGTTTATTTATTCTATACCAAATCAAATAATGGCAATAATCACATAAATTGGAAAGTGGTAGCAATCACATCTAAAGAGGTCAATTCACATACTTAGAATCTGATTTACAACTTACTCTATCATTTTATTGAATATCTCACATTAGTTATTGCTCATTCCATCAGTGTTTGTGCAATGTCGAAGGATTCATCTTGAAAGTATTTATAAAACGAAATAAGGGAAATCAAGTTGGGGTTTTAATTATCTAGGCCATAAGATTTCATACTACTGTCACCTGAATAGATGTGCTTAATAAAAAAAGTTCTATAAAAACATTTTTAAGGATTAGTACAACTAATCATCCCCACCCTCTCCCAAAACATATCTCATGTTTCTCTCTATCTAACTAATTTAACTTTCATATAATATATGTGACGCCCCGATACCCCCTGGAAGGAATACCGAGTCGCCACTCTCTCCTAATCTCGCGCTCACACGATCTTAAT
>JAOQMM010000003.1:12809418-12821796 GCA_027563515.1 Erythroxylum platyclados | reverse complement strand
GTTCCGCTAGAGTGGGACCCCCTGAATCTAGGGCCACTTGGCTTTCCAATCCAGTTCCAACAATGCACTTCTCGGATGTTCAGCCTCCAATTTGAGGAGACCATCATGGCTCCAGATGCTGTTGTGATTCCCTTTAGGTTCTGATTTCTCCTCCCTTCCCTCTGAACCAAGAGTCACTGATTTGTTTGGGATCCTTTTGTCTTGCACATCCTTGGAATCCCTGGATCTAGCTTCTGCAATTGGAAAATGAAGGGATTAAATGATGGTGCTGCACAAGGAATATATAAAAAGCTTCCATCCAAATTCAACACAAGAATAGCAAGATGCACATTCATGAAAACAAATATCAATATTTTGCAAACGAACATAACGAGAAATAAAATAGCAAAGTTACATTCAAATCAATCGTGCGGAAATAGGCCACCAATAGCCAATAGTCCTGTAAGTAAACGTTACTTGGACTTTAGATAAAATTCAACCTATGATTTGATTTAATATTCACTCAACACCATTCAAGTGTTTCATCATTCAAAATCATGGTTGCCAGAATAAGTGCACATGGCCAGAAACCACAACAGCTTTACATGGATAAAGGTGAAACTGATTTGCATAGAATTCATTTTCAAAATCAATTATATATAAAATGTATCAGAGAATATAGGGAAGAACACAATAAACTGATATCCTAACACAACTAAATCTCTAAGCTAATCCAACAACAAGCAGATTCAGATGCACAAAAGATAAAAAAACTGAAAATTGATCACTGACAGATAAGATGAAGGTAGAGAAAATCATTCAGAACTCACAAAATCCCACAGTGAATCAGAAACTCACCAGTAATTTTCTGGCTAAAGCTTCGACTAACTTGCCCGGCCGTACCACGCTCATTGTGCTGTTAAAAAGACATGCACAGGCAAGCCCAAGACTGTTATATACAAGGAGTCTTTGAACTCATGGATCAGATAACAATCCCCGCTACATCAGCCCAGTAAAAAAGTTTCCACAAACTGAATGAAAACCATTTAATAAAATCAACAAAGAAATTGCCATTTAATAGCGCAAATGAGCATCTTGGAATCTGCATCAAATTTACTTTGACCCTAGATATTTTTCCATCATCATGGTCTAGCTTGCTCATGTGAAGTGTATAGGGATCTCTCTTGAGAACTCATTTAGGAGACTTTGAAAAACAACTTGTAGCTAAATACTTAGTAAGGAAGCCTGCTAAGGTCAGATGAAATTCTCTCTCCCTATCTCTTCCTAAATGACACAAGCCCACAGAATTTGTTCTTCTATGATGTTATTGTGCATCTACTCTCATAATTACAAACTGGTGCATATTCCATGAAATAATCCCATAAAAATTTAGAATGGAAAATCCCATGTCTCCGAAACCATGAACAACTAGAATTTCGTTCAAATCAGCAAATCAGGCATCCTTATTCCCAAGCCTTGATGATAAGAGCTGCACATTTCAAATGTATTTAATACGCTTGATTGTAGAAGAAAACAAGTAGTTGCTGCATTTGCAGGAAATGAGCACGATTTTGAGAATTACATTTATATCAAGAACTGGACCAGATTACTAAAATATTTGAAGGGTTTTAACAGAATCTGCCCCTCGTCGGAAAACCTATGCTAGTGATAAACATAAATAAGAATAACATAAAGAAACAAGTTCTAATAAATCAAAGATGAGGACCTGAAAATAGGATCTTGAACGATGTACTTCAGGATCAGAAATATTTTTTCTCCCTTCAACTTGTCCATTTATTGTCTTAGCAGATTCTTTGGTCACAGGATCAGAATCAACCTTAAATTCAGGCTCTAAAGGAGCCTCGAGAGGTAATGCATCTTGAAGCCGGCGCTGGTTCCTTTGATCACGATCAGTATTAGCTCCATTTTCCAGATTACTTTTGCTTAATCTTTCTATCTCTGGTTTTCCATCCCTCCTAGACCTCCTTGGACTAATCTCAAACAGAAGAATATAATCCATATGATAATTGGCAGCAATCAATAATCTTTTAATGATGATTGAATGTGAGCTACTGATAAACTAATTAAAACCATGACTAATTTCTAACCTGGAAAAAGCAAACATATGTACAAATATGATAGCATCAAACAGTTATTCAATATGCCAGCACCATAATACCTGGACCTTCGTATATCAAGGAGCACTACCTCAGACATCGTCATCATGCAATTGCACTTACCATTAATCAAATGTACTAGAACATAATCTAAACACATATGTCTAACAGCACACCCACGCCATAACACAACAACTAGCTCGACCCACCAAGAACAATTCAGTCCAGCCCAACCCAGAAAGAAATGATAAAGCTACCTGCTCTAACAGCAATTATACATACCCTAGTCTCTAGGTTGCATCAACACAGCTCCGTAAGATAAGAGCTGAAAATCGACGAAAAGCAGCAGTCACACTAGTCTAATTCGTAATCTAATTCACACTTAAACACACAGATGGCTCATAGCTATTCCTCATATACAAAAAAGAAACGCAATTCCGAAGTATCTAGTCTACACAAGTTCAAGAAACCAGAAATAGAGAAAGGAAACAACTCTGAGGAGAGAAATCAAAACCCACCAAAATCCCAATTCAACGTACCTGGATTCTCTGTCGAAGCAGGACCGGCGTCGCTTGAGATCAAAAAATCTGTCTCTCACATACCCGTGAATAGCTATAACACCCTTGCCCATTCTCTCTCTATAACAGAATTCCATAACCAACTATAACTACTACAAATATTCTGCTTACTTGGCAGATGTGGTAGCAGATTTATGCCTACGTATATATATTTTTAAAGGTTTAGGTAAAGTGGGAGAGGGACTAACATACAAGCACTTCCATATATTAAGGTCAAGATTGACTTATGATAAGCATGCCTTTATAAGAACAATTCATATTAAAAAAGGGCAGAAAGAATAGAAAGCATACAACTAAAATATATTCTTGATCTTATGCACTAGAACACCAATTAAATACATGAACAACCAATCATAAGCAATACGTGCAAGTAATAGATATAACCAAAATTAATGCATTTTGAGATTTAAGTGAACCAAGCATAAGGACTGGAGAGCACAAAAACTTTTTTTTTCTTCTTTTCTGGTCAACATAGAGAGGCGCAATAGTAAGACAAAATAAGCAACAATTCTAAAGCTGGACAGAGGAATCAATCTTACCATAAAGCCTAAAATATCATGAAACTGGACCACTAAATTTCTAGAAATAGACAAAATTGCTACAATCACTATGGTAACAGGAACAGAATCCTCAATGAAAAAACAAAAGATAAATAGCTAATTTCTCAAAATAATTTTTAGAGTGACCCAGTTGTAGATTTTGAATATGATTCTAAAAGTAAGATCACAAGACCTGAGTTCATTAGTTTCAAAGCATAAATAGATTTTAGTGGAGTCGAGGTCATGCAAAATTATCTTACTAGTACAGGTTGAGGCACCAAAAAGAGTGTGGCAATGCAAAAGAATATGTGCATGTGTGTCTATATATGTTTGTGGCTGTGTAGGCACATGTCTGGGAGTGTGGGTGTAGAGAGAGAAAGGGCAAAGTGAGTTTGAATTAAATATTAGCTATTGTTTAAAGTTATTTGTTACGACTACCATCCTTCTCTGTTTAGCTAAACACACTTTCTTATGAGCCTCGCAACCTTGAAGTGGAGGCTATACTAAGTATAAAGGCAACATCACGTGATCCACATAGAATTTAACACTATTTTGATGAAGATTCTATAGACCCTTATAGCTAGGCTATGATCACTTAATCATTTGAAAATGTTGTTATTGTCTTGGGTGGGCTCCCATTCAATGTCTCTTTAGAACTCTATGTACTACTGTAGTGTTAATTTATGCCTTTGTAACCAATCAATTAGTTGCAATCTTAGGTATAACATTATTATTTAATTAATAAAGGCATTCTTTATCTTTATATATTTTTCTAATTACATTTGATGTTTTAATACTAAAGATAAAATCTCTATAATGATTAATATGCAATTAAAATTATAATGAGATTATAATTATGAGATTCAATTTGCATTTATGCATTATTCATAAATTGTTCCTAATTGTAGTTTTATCAAGATGGGTATTAGTTAAATGATAAAAGTAGCACACATTATGTTTCTGTCTTATGAAGAAAGTAATTAATCTCACATATTAAAGTATGGAGATACTTAAATAAATATATAGGTGCTTATTAGAGAATAAGTTCATAAAAGGTATCTCATGTGAGAATTACTATGTTTTGATGATATTTCTTAACTATCCTATTTAAGATAACTCAGTCGATAGTACTTGTATACAGTATGAACCATATAGAGATAACTAAGTAAGTCAATAAAGGATTCATCACTTTAAAGTAATTAGAGAGAATGTATTCTTGATTAGTAGTAATTTAAGGAATTCTTTAACCAAAGTGAATTGACATTTGAAAAAGTTGTTTTTATCAATTACTAATTGGCAAGAATGAATATGATTGGATTTAAAAGAGTAGATACTATATTTATATTCTATGTCCAATTGGAACATTTAATGACAAAAGGATTAAACTATACATCATAATCATATATGGACATATTAAGTCAAACCACTTTGCCATTTCTAATATTTGGGTGGTTATGACATATTGTTATATGTCAATCTTGATTTATGATTATAAATTATTTAATTGAAGAATTAAATCTGATTATAAATTAGCATTAGAATTTATAATCATTGCTAACATATTAGGAACCTAATGGGTCACATATAAAGAGCTGTTAAAAAAGAGAAAAATAATTTAAATTAAGTTGAACTTAATTGTGAAGTTTGAGCACTTCATGGACTAAATATGATCTATTTGATTTTATTAAATTAAATTAAATTATAATCAGAGTTTTTACTTTAATTATAACTAGAACATTTAATTTTAATAAAAATAAAACTCTAATTTTGGTTTATCTACACATTAAGCATCAGTTGGGAGATGGTGACGATACTTGGTTCTGGTTTGATAACTGGACTACACACAACCCATTCATTGCAGTAGTAAGAAACAGAATTCCTCTCACTACTAGAGTATCATCACTTATTCAAGATGGAGTTTAGGATGGAAATTTAAAAGGTTTTTCCTCGTTCATAAATTACTTGCCAGGTATTCCTGCTTAAGTACGAAAGGACAACGTTATATGGACCCTTAACTCCTCAGGTACCTTTACTAGTAGTTCCTGTCATAAGTTAATTGTCTGCAACGATGTGGTTGTTCCTTGGTTTGATATTACATGGAAACAGTCTTTAAATCCCAAAGCTTCAGTTTTCTCTTGGCTAGTGCTAAAAAATAGACTTAGAATTAAAGATAGATGGTTTGGGGAATATGATCCGATATGTGGTCTGGGTAAGCAAACAAATGAGAACAGAAATCATTTATATTTTAGTTGCAACTATTCCAGATCAATTTGGAGTAGAATCATGCACATGCTACAACTTCCTAGATATACATTTGAGTGGATGGAGACAATGAATATGCTTATGTTGTGTAATAAGTAAGGTACATTTGATGGTCTGCTTTTCAAAACAACTTTCATAACTACCATCTATTCCTTAATGAGGGAAACGAACAGGAGATTGTAAAAGGGAATTGAAGAAGCAAAATATTAGTTAGCAGAAAACATAGTGAATTGGATACGAGCAGCCTTTATTTCCCACAACAAACAACATACATTTATCTGAGGATTGAAGAACAATTGGATGTTGAAATTAATCTTTTCAATGTATAGTTGTAACTATTAGATGTTCTGAATTTGTAGGTAGATCATGTGACTCATTGTAATGTTTTTTTTGTAGCTTTATCTAGTAGTAATACAATTCTTTTTAATTTTCAAAAAATAAAATAAAACCCTAATGCTCTTTTCTGTATATAGAAAATTAGGCTAATGGAGCTAGCACTCCTCCTTAATTCCTCTAAAAAAGTTAATCTTCTTTTTACTACTCACTGGATACCATTAGAGGCTGAACGTGTGAACACGACACCTCGAAAAAGGTTTCGAAAAATTTTCACTGGAAATTTTGAATCAAATACGATTCCTTTATTTAATGATTCATGTTTTTTAAGTTATTTAATTATTGAAATTTGATCAAAAATTGTAAAAATTTTATTTTTTCATTATGCCTATAATTTAATCATGATTGGTTTCCCAATATGTAGGACATCTCATAAATCTTTGATAAGTTTAAATATCAAGTGGTCTCTTGATTCTTCTTCCTACATTAACCACCCATCTTCGAAGAATTTATTTCTTTTATTACCTTCTGATTGACTGCTTAAAGAAGGAACATCTAGGAAAGTATAGAAAAGTCTAGGTTGTCCAAGTTCTCCTTTAGTTTAGAATTTGAATGTCACCTTTCTTAGAATACCATATCTTCAATCAAAAAAGAGAAGGGAAGAGCTTTCTCCTTTAGTAACATCCTCCATAACTAGGCAATGTCATCTTAAGGTTAACACAATATATCATCTTTCAATTTTTGTGGTTATGCACACACCAATAGTCGCAAAACAATAAGATTTTTGGTTAGTTATCACCAAAGCTTAGCACTCTTTAAAAACCTCAAACCTTAGATCTTTCTAACATTAAATTCTTATTTCTAACATTCTTATTTTAACATTAAAATTTTCTTGATTAAAATTTGATAAGTATTTTCATTTATTAATTAAGAAAAATCAGCTTCCTTTAATATCTTTGAAAATAGTTTTCTAATTTATTAAGGAAAGATTTTTTTACTAAATTAAAAAATTAATCTCTAAATAAATAATATAAAAGACTTTCTCGATTAAATTTAAAAGTATTTTATTTAATTTTGAAAGTGGTTTTATTTAATATTTGAAATTAGTTTTCTAATTAAGGAAAATAATTTCTAATTATATTAGAAATTATTTTCCAATTGAATTAGAATTTCTTCCTTATTGAATTTTGAAAAATAAGTTTTCCTAAATTATGATAAGTAAGAAACATAATTTATTGAAAAAATTTTCAATTAAATTTTATTTAAAAGTCAAGATAATTGGAAACAATTTTTGATTGAATTTAAAAATGTTTTTAAATCAAATTAAATTTATATTTGGAATAGGAATTTAATTTATTTAGGAATCAATGAGTTTAATCTAATTTAATTATCCAAGGAGTTGAAAATATTATTTTAGATTATAAAGATGATTAGAATCAAACGAAACTTGATATTACATGTAGTTTGATTATGAGTGCATAAGTTGTATGTTCTATTTTTATGTTTGATCTATATATATATATATGATATTATTTCACATAATTTTGTGTTTGATAGGATGAATAAAATTAATTCCCTCGTTAAAATATCGTTGAGAACGTGATTGGTTCTTTCTATTATTATAAGAATAAGTCAGATTTCTATTTATTGTTAAGCTTGTTGAGCAAACTTAAGGTCAATTTAACCCGAATATGTTTATCCTTATAAAATTGGGTTATAATTAACTAAAATTGTGTGATTTGTATGAACAAACTTATGATCACATGAATTTAGAGGTAGAGTTAGGAATAACACATAAAATAAGTTTTAGCAAGAGTTGTCACATAACGAATCTAAGAGTCACATAAGATGTGATTGATAAAGCTGAAGCCATTCTAGTTTGTATGACTTTGAAATCATGTTTTCACCTCTATATCTTTTAGTTCTTTTTTTAAAGTGCATTTTTAACTAACTAAAAATGAAAGAGTATATCCTTTCATTTGAGTTTATGAGAAGAGGTTTCACAAATAGACTTATTTTCCTAACAACAACAACTTTTTATCTAATAAAAAACTTCCTTTAGTCATTTACAATCCTTTTCATGTTTCTTCTTAGTCCCTATTTGAAATTTTCAAAACGTTTGTTAAAAACTCTTTTATAGCTTTTAGGGTGGCTTGAAATGAAATTAGTGAAAGCATATAGACATTATTTAATTAATATGGTATCAATTAATTACTTCCTAATTTTTTAGGTGGTTTTTTGGGTTAAAATAGTAGTGTAAAATTGGATATGCATATTTTAATAGTAAGGTAAAATTAATAAGAAGTGGTGCATGCTCTTCTTCTTTCAATTTAGTTTGATTAATCTATTTTTTATTTTTGTTCTTTTCGTTTTCAATTATGAAATTGTCAAGTTAAGTACAATTTGATAGAGCATTTAAAGATAGTCAACTCTTAAGGTTCCACAAGAAAGTCTATGTTTTTATCTATATGTTTGATTGATATTTTCTACCTTTTTTAATTTGACCTTTTTTTATTCTTATTTAGTTTGTTGATTAGTTGGTTTAGAGTGAAAATCTTGATTAATTGAAGGGTAGAATGATAGTTTTTTAATGTTATATTTTTGAATTTCTGTAATGCAAAGAAAGACAGGCTTTTGATCAATAACATAAGCATTATGATATAATTAAGTTTATAGTCTTGGATTGAATGGATGAAAAGAAGCATATTGAAATTTTTTACTACAAGCCTTCTATAAATGACTAGAACTACTATTAACCCATTGTTTCAGGCTATATATCTAGCAAAGGATAGATGTGGAAAGGTTATTTTGGTGATTCCTTAGTTGTCTTTAAAACAGTAAAAGCTAGCATACATATCCCACACTACAACAAAATAGAGCTTTGGCCACATTTTATTTAACCTTTTGGCAACAAATTATAGATTCATGGTAGAATATCAAAGTTTTTGCGACGTTTTACGTAATCGTCGCTAAATAAAGCTATTTTATGACAAAATCTTTGAATCGTCACAAAATGATTAACATTTAGCGACGACTTGCTTAATTTGTCGCCAATTCTGGAGCATTTTGTGACGATTCACCATAATCATTGCTAAAAGTATCAGTTTTTGTGACAAATTGGAAAATCATTGCCAAAAGTTAATATTAAAGATTTTATATCTTATGTATTTTTTTGGGAAATTTTGATGAATTTTTGTGTGCGATAGTATTCTTAAAAATAATAATGTTAAAAAGATAATTTTTTTAATGATAAGTGTGCTTAATAATCCTAAGGTTAATTATAATTGACATTTATATGATTTTTCATATTTTTTCATTTGCTTTGTTTATAAATTTGTTTAAATTGCTAATGCATTCAAACTCTATAAATTTGTTTAAATCTATAGATTTATACATAAATGATTCTTTAATGATTCTTATTGTACATAGTACTATACCTCGATCTGTTCATGCAAAAATTTCATGAAAATAGAATGGAGCATCTACAAATTATAAAATGTTTTCAAAGTTTTAAACATATTGTTGAAAAATACATGCATGGTAGGTAATTTAAGTTTTGAAAAGTAAAATATTTTTTAGACATAAAAAGATAAACATACTTAAAATTTTAATGTTAATAAGATCAAAATATCATAAATTTAAGTTGACTATTGTTCTTAATCATTAATATTTATTAACAATAAAATAATAATCCATATAAATATTGAAATATGGTAAGCAATATAATATAATGATAAATGGTAAGTACTACAAGATGTTAATTAGAAGTTTAAGAATTCTTATAGACAAAATAATAAATAAAGTTTCATGCCAATATTCCATTACAAAGGAAAAGAAATAATTATTCTTTTTAGATTCCAAGTGACATTAGACTAGATAGAAAAGATAAAGGGGTTCCTAATGCGAGATTTCTAAGAAGGTTCCTTGCACGTTTCAAGTCATCAATTGAAACAGTTAAAGATCTTCCCTGAGGGTCTAGTTTGTTGACACCCTCTTCCAACAACTTCTTTGCTTTAGATAAATTTGCAGAAAATGCAGTCAATGATTTCCTATATGTAGTAAAGATGACGGTATTAGATGAATCTCACGTACCGTGAATTTCACCTAATAAGCAAATAGTATAGAACAATCAAAGCTAAATCAAATGGTATTAGAAACCCATATTCGAACACCTGCATACCCGACTGATAAACTCCACCATTGCACAATGAACACACATAATTTTTACAATCGAACACTGTTTCAAATTAATTGATTTCTCTAATCCTATACGGACCATCGAGACATTGCCACCACCTCCATTTCATCTATGTTGTCTTGAAGATTTGATGAAGCTTAACATAACATATAGTATATACAGTCAGATGTTCATATAATAGCTTCCTAACAGAAAATGAGATACAGATAATTAAGGTAGAGAGGTAATTCAGATCATACTAAGAACCTTCAAGAAGAAGATCAGCCATTAAAGGCAAGCGGTGATTAGACTTTGAGGAGGAGATTAGTTGTTCATCGATTTGTTTTTCACCCAGGAGAATTTTGCCATATTCCTCCTAGCAAAACCCATTTTCGCCATTAGAAACTAGTCATCACGTCGACATTTCACGATGAATTAATGTTAAAAATTTTATTATGAAAACATCAATAGAAGACTTCTTATTTGAATGTTCCAACATTCTAGCAATGTTAATTTTGTGATCTATCAAATAAGACTACTTCATATGATAAGGTTAAGAATGTTAAGTGTGTATGTACTATGTTTAGGGGATGAATAAACATGCCTTGCTTCGAAATATGATTGCTTCTATATACATGAAAAAAAGAAAACTTAATGTGAGTCTAATTTTCTTTATACGAAGCAATTAACCATTCCCAATTGAGTTGAATATCATGGTTCCAATTTATATAATTGGTACCTATATATCTTTTGATACCTTGCTAATATTTCTGGTGTTAATCATTTTTCTTTTAATTGTTATGTCTAATGATAGCCTCATTAAACGTTGAAATAAAGTCCTTTTGATGGATACATTAGTAAAGTATAAGTGGTAGATATTTGGTGTAAAAGCAACCATATGGTAAATATGTACATAAATAGTTACAGAAGTAGCCTTGATTCTCTAACAGACCTTTCATCAAATAGTTAGCAGGTTTCCTCAAACAAGCATGAAAGGTAGAGAAGAAATGTTAAACCCTACACATCCAAAACAGAAACACATTTCACCATCTTGCAAACATAAACATAAACAATTTTTCATTTGAGCAAGAAGTGTATATCTGTTAGTGGCTTCAGGACAAGATTTCATTTTCATTTGGTTTCAATATACATTTTTAGCCTAGAAAGATAATCCTACGCAAATGTGTCAGCCAATAAGTGTAATAATCACTTGATGATCATTCTTCAAATTGTTCACAGTGAGGTTTTTTGTTGCTATAAGAAGCATTTTCCTTATTGGTAACATCTCTGAAATCATTCCTAATGAAGAACCAGATCATGTCCTTAAGGAGCCTAAATATCTTGCATGGTTTCATCACAGAAAGAGATGGAAAAGTAAATTCCACTTTGTAATTGGAATTATAAATACTAATTATTTGGAATATGTCAAGAGAAAATATAATAGACATATATAAAACAACAATGGGATAAATGGATATCTTTCTATTCTATATTTTGAGGATATGCATCTAAAAGTCGTAGTCTCCTAAAACACACGTAAAGTTGGCATGCTTTTATGTATATTATATTGATGATGCCCTCGTACCTTACTACATCAACAATAGTTGAATAAGAGTGATTTTTACGTTACTTGAATATATCTTTGACAAGTTCATTTTTATTAAAGAAAACATTGGACTTGGGTTTAAGAAAAGTTGCTATAAATTTATCTCTAGATTAATAAATCCATATTTCAAAATTTAAATGAAATGATAAAAATTATAAGTACCAGAATGTATCTTTGCTTGGTCGAGTAGTTATTATACGTTATATGCTTGGTTGGCTTTAAGTTTCACATATTTTCTTTAAAGATTTACTATAAGAATATGAATGAAGAATAGTCTTTTTTTTCCTGCTTTGTTGTTATTTTCAATAAGTTGATTATAACTTTTTGTGGAATTTAATCTTTCAAAAAAAAGTTTTTATGGAATTTAATACTTGTTACTATTGGGCATTTTGCTCTAAAAACTTGAACGTTCATCATTATTAACCACAAGTCCATCATTTTATTATCCTTTATTATACCCAATAACATTATATGTTCATTGCTCTTCATTCTTATTAACGTTCATAACGTTTTACCTCTTATTATAAATAACACTCATAACGTTAATATATTTTAATATGTCTTTTATTACCAAGCAACCTATAAAGCTCTCCCCTCCTTCTATATATACGATACTCTCATTTTGTTTTTGTATGCTTTTGCCTCTTCTCTAACTGTTGTGTTTTTCCTTTCTCCAGATACAACATCCCACGCATTTGCTCTTCTTTTTCCTCATCACACACACGTCTGCTTTGTTCATT
The DNA here is from genome assembly GCA_027563515.1 of Erythroxylum platyclados. Classification (NCBI taxonomy): domain Eukaryota; kingdom Viridiplantae; phylum Streptophyta; class Magnoliopsida; order Malpighiales; family Erythroxylaceae; genus Erythroxylum; species Erythroxylum platyclados. The sequence continues at coordinate 12,809,465 of JAOQMM010000003.1, read as the reverse complement.
ACGACCCACATCTAGTTGCTGCATTATGCTTCTTCTATTTTTGCTTT
>JAOQMM010000003.1:12797885-12809318 GCA_027563515.1 Erythroxylum platyclados | reverse complement strand
TGCTGCATTATGCTTCTTCTATTTTTGCTTTTCCTTAAGTCACAGAGACAGTTCCTACTCCGCCCTTTGGAGTGCACCGAAGTTGGTGGAGAAGACGTTAACCTTGGAGTCGGATCCCGTTGTACTGCTGCACTGTAGAGGGAAAATTTCTGACTTAGGGCAATGATTTTTTACGGTACCTTTAAATTAAGATAAGCAGTTCCTATTTTAATTATTATTGCTATTTCACTAACAGTTACTTGTGATCCAAATTTTGTAAATGAAATAAACATAAATATATCATTAGCCAAGTAAATTTTTCTATATGATAAATATTAAAAAATAATGTTAATAAAAATAAAAAGATAGTTTGTACATCAAATTTATATTATTATTGATTTTTTAAATAAGAATAAAATAAAAGATAAAAATTATGTAACATAATTTATTGAAATACTATTTTACAATTTATAAAATTGAAGGATCATTTTATAATTTAAAAATTAGTCAAACTAATATTAATACTAACTAATATCAATAATGTACTGCATCAGAATCAAATATGGTACTAGATTCGATATAATATTCATAATATTGGTATATATTATAAGTTTACAATACCAATCTAAGTTCATTAGAACTTCCACAATTTCTTAAAGTCACATATAATTAAAAGGACAAAGTTGTCATAATTGTTTAACTTCATTTTCAATTGACGACAAAGATTTTACGACTTTTATCCTCATTTTGAAGTCATTTCTTTTAATTATATATGTATACAAGTGTGATTTAAGGCAATGAACTTGGTTTATAACCGATAAGGGATAGGCTAAGAGAGTGCCGAAGCAGGCCCAAATCTAGAGCCCATCAATGCTCCAGCAAAATTTCTACTCCAGTAACGGTCTCCAGCTCTGGACTAACTCTTTGTGTTCACATGGATCACCTCACCACTCGTCGGACCAGTAAGGCTCCGAGGAGATCCGACCTCTACTCAACAGCGGTGTCTCACGGTGAAGACTCTGCCTCCGACTCCGAAACAAGAAACCATGACAACGACGACAACAACATCTACGCCACCATGCTCTACAAAGGAGGAGCTAACGACGCCAAGAACGGCGACGCCGTCGAAGAAGACGACGACGAGTCGCTTCCTCCGCTCCTCAAACGTCTTCCGAAGGATTTCGGCCGCGGAGTTCCCGACGAAGACGACAACTATGGCGATTTCGGGACGATGATTGTGAAAACAGGACGAAGTCGCCAGTGGAAGCCGCCTAGTGGCTCTGTGGTGCCAGATTTTGGGGTTAGAACGGAGGATAGCGACGGAGGAGAGGAAGGAGAGGGGTTTGGGACGTTTGTGGTGAGATCGACGGTGGGAAGGAGTGGGAGTGGTGGATCGACGATGGGGAGAGCGATTGCGAGCATGCAGGCGGTTGGGGAAGTAGGCTTTGGGAAGAAGAGGAAAGAGAGTGCAGAGGAGACATTGCCACGTCAGCATCAGCAGAGTAAAGTGTCTTCTAGTTCGATTCCGGAGAGTGTTACTAGAGAGGATCCTACTACCAAGTACGAATTATTGAATGAACTTGGTGAGTTTGCTTTTGAACTAGGGAATTAGGAAGTTCGTCTCACTAATGGTTCGCATTACAAATGTTCAGATTGTTTTGCTCTTTCCTGCAATTTTAAGACTAAACGAATTGTTGCTTTCATATGGCAGTTCAAACAGGAAGCTATATTTCTTGTACTTACCGTTGGTCATACTGAAGTTGTTTTCTTGGGATGGCAGGGAAGGGATCATATGGGTCTGTTTACAAGGCAAGGGATTTACGAACTTCAGAGCTTGTTGCCATCAAAATTATATCGTTGGTCGAGGGAGTGAGTAAATTTTCTTGTTTGTGCTTCATAAAGTTTTGCTATTGTCTTGTTTTGTGTTGAGTAGAATATTTGGATTGAGTTGATACTTGTACGCAGGAAGAAGGTTATGAAGAAATCCGAGGTGAAATTGAGATGTTGCAACAATGTAACCATCCCAATGTTGTTCGATACTTTGGGAGTTATCAAGGTGAAGAGTATCTTTGGGTATGAATACTGGTAGATTGACTACTTTAGAAGCTGATAATGCATTGGTCATTTTTCATGATTTTGTTTGTGGTTGACCTTTACTTTTTTCTAGATATCACTCATTTGGTTCTCCAGTGATTGGGATGAATTAGTACTTTGCTTTTGCAGATAGTTATGGAGTATTGTGGTGGTGGAAGTGTTGCTGACTTGATGAATGTTACTGAGGAGCCCTTAGAGGAGAATCAAATAGCTTTCATTTGTAGAGAAGCTTTAAAGGTATACTGGACTTCATTTTGTTGGAAGAAGAAAAATATGAAAAATTATCAATTTAATGCCAAAATTGTGAAGAAAGCTTACATCTAAGGCTTGTCTCTTTGTTGACCAAGTAAAATTATAGTTCGTTGGCAAAAATATCAAATAGGCACCAGATCTTTCACGACAGTACAACTAAGTGACTCATGTCCTGAATTTTGAGCAACTAAAACCAATATAGTCAATCAATAATGATATAAGATCAATTATGACCCAAAGTTTATTGGCCTGTTTTTAATACAATGAGTTTTGACAATTCAAGCTGGAGCACAAGAATTGTGATGTAAGCCATGGAATTTCAGCTTTTTAGCTGACCTTAATGTTGACCTTGATTGATTTGGAATGTCATTCCTTTTCCTTTTCATTTTAATTTCCAAATTTAAGGGGACCTTTTTTGTCTTATTTATTTGTGTCTGATTCAATGTAGGGTTTGGCTTATTTGCATGCAATATCCAAGGTTCATAGAGATATCAAGGGTGGTAATATTTTGTTAACTGAACAAGGAGAGGTCAAACTGGGTGAGTACAGCTATGTGGATTTTTAAATTTTATGCTACTTTCTAAGAAAACAAAAAAAGCTTGTATATTAGCATTTGGAATTCATTTTCCTTTTTCTGTGCAACTGAAAGGGAACTTGTTAAATTATTGAAATGTTTATCTCATCACATGGCATTTAGGAATTCAATCATTTCTTTCCTGTTTGTTCTTGCTTTTTGTTTAGATAATTGCATTAAAAGGAGTCAAAAGAAAATCTTCTATGAGTCTTGCTATTAATTTTCTAAATCCATTTTACCACAGCAGACATAAGACAATTTTGAGAGAAAGAAAAGATTTGGTTGACAAAGGAGACTTATTGAAATGTTAAAGATTCTCTAATTTTTACCAGATTACTTGAGAAAAACCAAAGTTTTAGAAATGGCAATTTAATTTGTGGTCAATTAGATTATTACTTTCCAGCATTCTTTCATTTGTTTTTATGAAAATCATATGTCCTATTTGAACTTTCATTCATTTAATTTTGTATTTGGAGCTGTAATGCAAACTTTTGGATTAAAAATATCCCATCACATAAAGGGTTGGGAACTGATAATGGGATGCAAGCATTTGCATTCAAAAAACGTATTGTTGAAGGCTTATGAGAAATGAATAATAGTCAATTGCTTAAAAATGAGAAGACATTATTCATTAATATCCTGGCATAATAATAATTTAATGTCTTAATTAGGGTGCTTTCTGAAACTTAAACTTGACGAATTATCAATAAACAAAATTTCCCATGATCGTTCTGTTTTAGCCCAAGAAAATGTTATTATGGCCTTACTTTTGTTAAAAATATGTTATTTAGTGAACTGGCTTTTTCTGGAATTTATTCTATTGAGTTGCTATTAAAGAAATGACCAAATTGTTTCATGTTTCGATGACACTACAAACAGGTGATTTTGGGGTTGCAGCACAGCTTACGAGAACCATGTCAAAGCGTAATACGGTATAGTAATTTCAGAATAAAGTGCAATTTCCTTAACTTTTTATTGATCAGAACTTGATAGAAATTTACTCAAGATCTTTGTAGGTGATTTTGTGTCTCTAGGGTAGAAGAATTATCTTATCTGATTGGATCAAATATTATAGTTCATTATTTAGCTGTTACAAGGGATGGCACTCATTTAGGTAAAACTTTCTTCTTAAACATATGACAAGCTGCTGAATATTGGATACGGAAAACAAAAATAATGGACACTACACAAATCAATCCTTCCTAGCAAACCAAGTCCTTTCTGGTGATAGTCTCAACTCAAGGCCAGATTATTAGGAACATCACTACTTAAATCGACAAATCAAGGATGTACTTTACTCTCAGCTTCTGATTATGTTGCCAGTTACCATGATGATGCAAAAGAACTTAAAGTATATAAAAAAAATAAAAGAGGAAAAATTAGTCAACCACAAGCCTTAATTTGGTGGGATGAAGATTGAGAATTAAGTTGACAACAAAAGATAAGAACTGAAATTTAGATTATTTTAGGATTCCTTATTAAGTAGTAGTAAGTTAAATATACTATCCTATTTTACACATGTTATCCAAGTTGTTTAGGACTTATAGAATTTTATTTGAATATGATTTAAATTTGTTAGTAACCCTTTCCTATTAGAATAAGGGTTCTAAGAATTCTATATATATGTGTACTCAACCCTTCAATAAGAATAAACAATCTATAATTTTTTTGCAAAATTGAGATTTCAACTAGAAGGTGTGATGCTTTCTTCTAAGAGTGATTCTTAGACCCTAGGAATGATTCTTAGTTTCCTACCTTCCATTATTTGTGTTCACCACAAAATTCCAGCAACCAAATCCTAAATTCCAACATATTAAACCCCGAAATCCTAAACTTAAATTTTCAATAATCAATCCTTAAAATTTCAACTGTACAAAATTTGAAAATTTATCGTTCCTAGCGAAAATTTAACCTTGAAACTTGATATTTCAGCAGCCTAATATCAATCATATTTCTTAATTTTGTTATTTTTAGCTACTAGTTAATAATTCTTCTATTTGTTCTACATCACATGATGTTGTGGGTTTCATTTGCACATGTTGACTCATCTTAGCGCTTTTAAGTAACAATAGATTAGTTTGTGAAAATATTGATTCAAGTCATTTCTGGCTTCATTCTATCTATATTACTTTTGTTGTTTGATTCGGTGAATAGCCTATATTTGAGGTCAAGTTGTTTCAACTATTTGATGGTAGTTTTCTAAAAATGTTTTATCTATTTATAGTTCATTGGTACTCCACATTGGATGGCTCCAGAAGTGATACAAGAAAGCCGCTATGATGGGAAGGTATCATATCCTCTGTTTCTTGAATTTATCTCAGTCATGTGACTTTACTCATTCCTGTTTTTTATTTAATAGTAGGATTAGGAAGTTATTTGTTAGCATTGTAAGGGATGTTAGATATTTTCATTCTTTTCATAATTGGTTAACCTCGGAAAGTCTTATGAAGATATTTTTGGGGTCTTTGAAGTCTGGGCTTTTGCAATCAAGTAAATGATTGTGGGTGGCAGTCTAGAAACAGGGACCATGTGAAGAGATTAGGTAGGGATTGCATTTTAGATGAATACAGGCATCCAATTTTTGACTAGTTTTGAGAAAGGAGATACTTCCAAGGAGGGGAACAATTTTTGTGGCTAATTTCAAGTCAACATTATGTTCTGCTAGCATGTGATTTGGCTGCATCGTTGCATATTCTGAAATAATTGTTGAGGTACTAATAGTTTTTAAGCAGCCAGATAACATACTAGAGTTTACTGCATCTTACAACAACAACAACAGTAACACTCAGTAAAAATCTTACTAACATGCGGGCTTTGGGGAGATCTAGTAGTATGTAGTCTTACTTCTAAATAGTAGATAGTCTGTTTCTAAGTGACCCTCATGAAGATTGAGTTTACTACATCTTGAAAACTGGAAAACATAGTATGAGTATTGTTGAATATATTGGAAAGGAACAGAGATTGTACTAAATATAAAATTATGTGGGAACTTATTGAAACCCAAATATATTGCATCAAACCATATGAAATTGTGTAAGAGTTAATATGAGACATAGATAAGGAGAAAGACGTACTCATGTTTGTAGAGGAACCATTTTGGAACCTGGACAAGTAAGTAATAACATTAATTGGACTAGAAGTTTCACGGGTGACTTTTGATGTCAATTATCACTTGTGTGTAAAATTACTTCAACTTTTTTCCAGGTGGATGTCTGGGCTCTTGGTGTTTCTGCAATTGAAATGGCAGAGGTATATTCTTACAATGTTCAGTTATATGAGGAATTCAATTTAAACTCAAGTTCATCTTTTTATGTTTCCTCTCAAAACCTGCTTATTAGAGTATTATTTTATTCGTCAAAGTTTTGAGTCATCCTTATTCTAGGATAACTTTCCCAAGTTGCCTTTCTACTCTTGGTGAAGGACAATGCTCTTCTACATATGATCTTGGATTTCATAGTTTTGAAAATGTTGAATGTGGAACTATTACTCTTGGACTCTCATTTAATTGTGAACTTGTGTTTGTCATGTTATTTGTCATTCAGACTGAAAAATTGTTTACCTTATTTTCCTGTTCTTTTCTTCGTCTTCAGGGCCTTCCTCCAAGATCTTCTGTGCATCCTATGAGGGTTAGTCTCTCCTATTTAAGTGGTGGTTCATTATTGTTTTCGTGCTACCTGCCTGTTTTCTTGATACACTGATTAATAATTGTCCTGTTTTCTTGATACACTGATTAATAATTGTCCTGTTTTAGGTTCTAATTTAGTAATTAGGCTCAATCTATTTACTATATTTCTGCAATTTTCTTTGGTTAACTGAAGAGCATAGATAATCCACTTTATTTAGTTTTAGTTTCTTTCTTTTCTTCTGGGAGATATACTGGGGCTCAAACATAAATCAGTTCTATGAGACGTATGGACACAACAACTGAGCTAGAGTTCATTGGCCAAGTATTTTTACATGTGTGCGGTCTCCTGAGCTTGAATTGTTAGCATAGGTATTACAAGGTTTCTTTGTAGATTGCCTACATGTCAAGTTAATGGCATTTGAATTCATGCTGCTAAGTCATGTCTTCTGGTCCATGATTCTGAGCTAGGTGCTCATTTTGTACTAGTTGATGTGTTCAATGTTTGAAGGGATATAATGAAGTAAATCTTCCAAAAGGTGATGTTTAATTAGCCTTTGAATTTGTTAGTATCAGTTTGAATATGATTTGCAAGTACTTCTATGAAGCAAATGACCTACATTGTTGATGAGATGTGTTTCTCCTCTTATATAATATCCATCGGATCTTCTGCCCTATTTACTTTATGTTGATCTACAAATTACTTGTTTTCTATATTTTAATGTTATCTGTGATAGGTTCTGTTCATGATATCCATTGAGCCAGCTCCAATGCTTGAGGACAAAGAAAAATGGTTTGTATTTGGTTCTTATGCAGCACCCAAAATTCTTTAATAGCTGTTTTCTATGTTTAGCTACACAGTTTATTTGTTGTTTCAGGAAGATATTTTTTCTCAATGTTAGATTGTTGCATGGGCAGGTCCCTTGTGTTCCATGATTTTGTGGCAAGGTGCCTAACAAAGGACCCACGTTTACGTCCAACTGCATCTGAGATGCTTAAGGTTTATATAATAATGCATTTTGAGGAACTCTGTTCATTTATTGTTCGTATATGCACATCATGTTTATACTTTTGAAAGAGGATATCACATTCAGAATAATTTGAACTTTCGATGCTGACTTTCATCTCCCCTTTTATGTGGATGCTTTTGTTCTTGTATTGATGATTCTTACGTATCTAATACTTTTTTTACTTAGTACATATGCATTGTTTAGTCCTCAATGGTGTAAATTCAGTGAAAAGTAGTTGTGAATTTCGTGATTGCATGTCTGTAAAATTGTAGGTTGTCGCTGACTTGAATATCAATCTTAGAGCAGGGTGATCTTGATGTAGAATGAACATAGGACATACCAATAATTTGATGAACCACATAGAAATAACAAAAGTGGATTCAAGAATTGGAATTTATAAATGAATTAAAATAAATGAAACGCTATAGGAATTTCTCCTAGGGTTTGTTTCAAAAACTAAGAATCTCATTTATGATTTGAAACAAATAAAACTATTGGGACACATTATTAGGTTTCTATAATCACTCCTAGGGTTTAGGAATTCTTTTTAAGTATCTAAGAATCACTCTTAGGGAAAGCAAGTATTGCACTTGAACATCAGTCCATCTTATTTCTTGAAGCATTTAAACACATAAACATATATAATAAAATTTCTGAAACCCTAATATAAGAAAAATTTCAGAACAGAAATAGAACCCTATTCTAATAAGGATTATTATTTTTTCCCTAACAGACTTAAATTCTAAATTAATAAGGAAAAACTAGAATATTTCAATTCCTTGTCTAATAATAAAATTTAATAACCAAGAAAACAAAACAATTTATTCTTCATTGGATGTAGTATGTTTGCATTGGTTTTGGTCTTTGGTCATTAATGGAGTTTGGTAGACATCTCAGCTTCAAGAAGGGTTGTGGTGCCCTGCTGGGAAGAGGGGGTATATGAAGAAGAGTTTTGTTGTTCTAAATGATAAAGCTCATCAAGGTCTTCTTCCTTTTATTTTTTTTGTTGGGAGGGGGGATGTACTATCATATCTTTTCTCAACTGATCCCTACTAACCATGTATCATTCATCTGGAGGAACAGTTCTCCAAAATAAGTTGCAAAATAATCAAGAATGATGTGCATGCTGTTGGAAGTTGAAAGATGCACAAGCTTCTTGTCTTGAAGCTTATTTGATTGGTTATTGCTCTTATGTTGCTTGTAGTGGCTTTAGGATAGTAATGAAATCCGGAGCCTGACATTGAATTTTCTTCTTAAATTGGAACATAGCACAAATTTACTGAGAAATATAAAGTTGGAGCTTCTTCAATGTTGCCAAAGATTGAAAAGGCGAAACAAATTAGGGCTACAATGGCTCTGCAAGCAGAAAACCTTAGTTCAGATGAATCAGATGTTAGTATAAAATTCCTTTTCCTTTCCGGATTGAAATTTCTATCTATCCTCTTCATAGAATCATGTATTTATGTTCTTGCTCGTCTGGATTTTAAACAGCCAACAGATGGTCCAAAACTGAATATGCACTATGGAGATACTGTTCCATCAAGGAAAATACCGGCAAATGAAGTGCCTGGCTCTTCAACAGATGTAGAATATGTGGGCGAAGGTGAGAAATCTTGCAATTCTACAACTTGGATCAAATCATAACCAGTTTCTTTTATGTATGTTAATGGAAGCTGTTAGAACCCTAAAGTCAATTTTGTCATGATTTAGGAATGTTATATGAATTGAATGAACTTTTATGATACCGAGTCAATTAGTTAGAGATCGTGCTCACTCTATGTAACATCTGGCCATTATTGCTTGTACATATTCCTAGAAGTTCGTTATGAGAAGAGGTATTTTATTAGAAGTTGAATCATGAAACTGTACTAACTTCCTAGCTTTATTCTGAAATAATATTCTGATTCTCTGGAAACTGCAAGTTTGCCTACATAATTTGTTTTGTATGCAAAGTATGACAACCCAAGTTAGACAAAATTTGGAAGTGGTTATGCTAAAGTGTTTTTTGGCAACTTATGTTTTCTAATTAAAGAGGTTAGTTTGTGATAATCCTTAAGATTGTCCCACTATGTGGATATCATTATTTTAGGATTTGTTAATTCAAGTTAATAGTTAATAACTTTGATTTGCTACAAATGGGGAATGAGGATTTTTGTTTTCCTTAAAAGTAATTTAAGGAGTAAGGGCAAGGTATCTCTGAAACTTCAACATCTAGTGAAATAAAATGAATTTTTTTTTAATCTTTTGAGTTTTTTTGGTGTTTCACTTACATACAGGTGACTTTGGGACCATGGTGGTTCATGGTGAAGAAACAGATAAGACAGCCTCAGAGAATGAAGCTTATAGTTCCAGGGATTTGCAAGATATTGGACACACTGAAAGCCCTTCAGTTAGTGCCATAGATTACGGATCAGCTGATTTTAGGTACACTGCGTTCTGTTTCTTATGCCTATTTGAATGGATGATTCTCTGTGTGTGTGTTTTAATGACACTGGTTCTTGTTAAACCTGTCTGTGGGTATGGATAGTGCTAGAAGTGCAGCAAATAGCATATCAGTTGGAGAAGCATATCCAACATCTTTACCTTCAGGTACTGGCACTGCAGAGCCCAATCCCGACAGGAATACCGTGTCTCAAACACAGGGTAGGGGAGGTGGTGGTAGCAGCATTGTCATTTCCAATTTGAAGAGTGAGACTGTAAGCAGAAAAGCATTTGCCTTGCAAGATAAGGTTATTTTCTCTTCAACTTTCAACCGTTTTTCTTTTGCCTCATAAAAGATAAGAAATGTACTGTCTTCAAACTGGGAGTATGAGCTTGGTAACTATGGAGTATCAGGAAGTCAGGTTTAATCGTCATTAACATTCGTGATAAAGTTTGGCTTGCTGAATTGTGAGATTTGAGGGATATTTAAAGTCTTTGAATTATTGGAACGAGGGTTCTTCTTGCCCTCACCCGCTTCCTCCCCTAGTATCTTTCCCTGTTTTTTATTCCTCTCTTGGATTGTGGTCCTTGCCTTCATTCTTTTTTTTTGTTTTTTGGTCACACCATGTTGGAACTAATCTAATCTTTTGTTATGTTTTCTTTTTACAGCTGTGGTCAATATATGCAGCTGGTAATACAGTACCCATTCCTTTCTTGAGAGCGACTGATATCTCCCCCATCGCTCTCTTGTCAGATAATGTGCTTAGAGGCATCAAGCAGGATGATGGAGGAATAGTGGCAGCAGAAGCACTACAAGAGCTTTTTACCGGTGATGGGATGTTAAAAAAGGGACGAAGGGTACAAAATGAGGTTATCTCTCTCCCTCTCTCTTAAAATACACACTTGGCGGCGCACACACACATTGATCGACACCCGACACAGTATATGCACTAAATGAATATACTCTCTTGCAGATGCCACTTCCCCCAAGTGTTTACCAGAGACTAACTTCAAGTAATACGCTAATGAATCTGGCACAGGCTTTAGCCTACCACAAAACGTAAGTACTAAATATATTTACAGTAATTTCTCTGGAGGTGACAGTTGTAGAACATTCACAGTTTTGGTAGTGGCCCAAATGCTGCAGTAATAAACATAAATCCGAGTGGCCTGTTTAATTTATAGTTACTCGTGGAAATCTTAAATGGTTGGCATTCAGGCAGTTCCTTGTTTACTTGACTAATGAATGCTTAACCAATTGTCATTCTGGCATTTGCTACAGATGTTATGAAGAGATGCCACTCCAAGAGCTTCAAACCACACAAGAGCAGCAGACCATTCAAAATCTCAGCGATACACTTCGAACTATCCTCCGATTATAGACTGTCAAATGAGAGATAAAGGCTATTCCTTGTTCAACCATAAAATGACATTTTTCAGAATTGAGAACAAGATTAGTTTCGATGCAACGTTCAAGTACA
>JAOQMM010000003.1:12783082-12797785 GCA_027563515.1 Erythroxylum platyclados | reverse complement strand
CCGTAGTAATGGGCGTTCGCCTGCTGGTACTGGAAGCAGGGCAGGTCGACCTCGGAAGACCCCACAGGCCAAGTTAGCCCGGCCCGCCCTATGGCCCGTCGGCCCATGGGCTGGCCACGAGCCTGTCAACCCATGGTCGGACCGGGCCGGGCCAGGCTCAAACCCGACCCAACCCGGCCCATTGCCATTCCTAGGGGAGAGGTTATCTGTTACTCCTTTTGCTAGCATCAAGATCTAGCTATGTAGAATTATTTTCTGGCAGACTTGTTCCATCTATCTTGCTTCCCCTCTGAAAAGTTTTCTATTCCTCTCATGCCATATGAAATACACTACTACCACAATGCATATCTTTAAAGCTTCAAAGTCTGCACTTATGGCCATATTCAACTTGGTGAATCGGTCTACCATTTCTTCCCACTGTTGAGTTGGTAATTGGACCCCAACCTAGCTTGTATCCTTCCCTATATTGGCTTCGTGTACCTACAGTTTACCAGCAGATAGTGCATTGTTTCTCTTTCAACTTTGCATAATTCACAATTTGGATTCTCAATATTAAACTTCAATTATGTCTTTTGTATCTAGCTTCCCTATAACTCCTAGCCAGAGGCTTACTGTATATGTAGGTTGGATGTCTGCTTCCCAGATCACATTACTCCACTTTACTCTTTTTGCTAGCGCTTCCTGTAAATGCTTTATGTAGGATTTAAAACTAAAGAGCTTATTATTCCTCACTGTCCACATTGTCTCGTCATTCCTTGATATTTGAATCATTGGCATATTGGTCATTATCAATTCTACTCCTCTGTTGCTGTGAAATGGCCACTTCCATATATTGTTGTTGATGAAACTGCAAACTTTAGTGTTTAGGTTGATCATTTGTTTGAGATGTTGGAGCTCTTGTACTCTATGCAAAGGTCCTCTTAGATGTTAGTTGTCAAACTAGAAGAATGTGTTTTCCCCATTACCTATTCTCCTCACAATTAAATCTTGCATCCACTCTCTGGTCTCCAAGATCTATTTTAGGTGCCATGTCATATTTTGGTTCGTTTTTTACCTCCATAAGCTATTACCCTGTATTCTTCTTTACTGCTACATATCCACCACAACTGCTTAGCTAAACTAATTTTATTCTGTAGTCTAGCTGAGCAAATTCCTAACCCCCTTGCTTCTTACGTAGGCATAACACTTCCCAACTTGCCTTAGCTTTCCTTTTGCTTGAGTTGGGTCCATGCCATATGAAGTCTTTTAACTTTTTGTCTATCTCCTTTAGAATACTTTTTTGGGAGTGATATATGATTGATCCAGTAACTTGCCAGATAGTTCAATAGTGTTTGAAACCTCTCCATCAGCGGCTTGTAATCGTTTACTGACAACTTTCTCTGTAATATTGGTACTCCCAACTACTTAAATATCATGGTGCCTTTCTTCATTCCCATTTCAGTTACCCTTGATGCTATATTTAAATTAGCATTAGCAAATAGGTAAAAGCTGTTCTTGGCATGGTTACTCTTTAGTCCTGATAGTTCATTGAATTTCTCCATAGCTTGTAACAGTGTGTCAATGGAATGCTTGTGTGCTTTGGAAAAATAAAAGAATATCATCTGCAAAAACAAGATGAGTTAGCTTAACACCTTTGCAACCTTGGTGGTATTGAACCTCTTAATATCTTGTTGTTTTGATAGCACCTCTATGCCAATGGAAAAAAGATAAGGAGATATCAAGTCTCCTTGTCTTATGCCTCTTTTTGGTTTTATCAATTCGATTGGCTCACCATTTACTAAAATTGCAATAAAAGGAGAAGTAATGCACTCCTCAATCCACTGTATGAATTTCCTTGGATATCCCATAGCTCTTAGAGTGTTAATCAGGAAGCTCCAATTAACAGTATCATAAGCTTGAACTAAATCCACCCTGATTGTGTAATGACTCCTGCTTTCCTTGCTGTTGTAGCCTTTCATGAAATCTTGGCAGAGAAATAATTTGTTTCCAATTGTCTTTCCTCCCACAATGCACTATGAGAGAGATTGATGATGTTCTTTAAGCTTTCCTTCAGCCTATTTGCAATGATTTTTGTGATCAATTTGTACAGGACGTTGCAACAATCTATGAGCCTATACTCCTCTATCTTACTAGCATTAGTGAGTTTGGGACTAGACATATGTAGGTTTTTTCCATTCCTTAAGTAATCTGCCACTCCGGAAAAACTCTTTAACTGCTTTAGCCACTTCTTCCTTTAGTATTTCCCAATGTTCTTGGAAAAACCTCCTATTGAACCATCAAGTCCAGGTGCTTTATCATGGTTCATTAAGAAAAGTGTTGCCTTGATTTCTTCTTCTTCCACATCTCTTATTAATTCATCCTTTTCCAACTGTGATATCTATTTGAGCCTTCTTGAGATTATTTTTGGAATCTGTTTAACATTCCCATTTTGCCCAAATTGTTCACTAAAGTGATTAAAGATAAGATCCTGAAGGTTCTTCTAACCTTGGACGTGTGTCCCATCTCCCTTCAACAACATTGTAATGTTGTTTGTATTCTTCCTCGTTTTTATTGAATTCATGTAGTATTTAGTGCATCTCTCCCCATCTCTCAGCCACAGCATCCTCAACTTTTGTCTAACCAGCTCTTTATAGTTTGGCAGTGCATCATTATACTTTCTTATTAGTTTTACTTCCTTTTGTTTTAGTCTCACATCTTCTAGTTTTAGCACTATTCTTCTTTGACATTCCTGGAGCATCTTCAAGGCCTCTTGCTTCTCCTTTTAATCTGTGATTGGGTGATGTTTACTAAGAGCTTTCAGCCTCTCCTTGACTTCCTTTAACTTCATTGTTAATTGGTAAGCCTTAGTACCATACACCCCTTTTTTCAATCCCTCACTTACCACTGTTCTGAATTACGACAGCCTCATCAATTGGTTAAGCACCTTGAAAGGGTTTCTTCTAATTACATCCTGGCCTGTTATCTTAAACAGTATAGGGCAGTGGTCTAACATAGTTGGATTATCATATTTGACTACACTCAGTGGAAACTACTACAGCCACTTGTCATTCACCATACACCGATCAAGTGTTTTGATAAGAAACCATTCCCCGGATTGCTTGTGCAAATGCCTTGTTCCCTTCAAATCTGTTAACCCAGTTACACCAACCAATCTCTGCAGTTCGATTCCCTTTCACTGAGACCATTTCTTACCACCCCTAACTTCATTTGAGTACATAGTACAATTCAAATCACCCACCACTACTTAAGGTGCCATCGTATTTATATGGATATTAATAATTTCCTCCTATAGGGTTGTTCTTTGGAATCCACAATTAGCAGCATATACTACTGAGATTTCTAATCTTGTATTGTCCTTTATGCTAATCTCTCCATGAATCATCTGATCAGTGCATTGCCACTTAATCACTTCAATCTTAGACGAATTATAGCAAAATACCACTCTCCCATACTGATGGCTAGAGTGATTTGTTATTATTCCCCATTCTTTGCCTAAAAACCACAAACAATTTCCCAAATTCTCTTCCTTTATTTCGGTCTCTAACAGAACAATAAAATCCGCCTTGCTATTCTTCATATAATACTTGATAGCAAGTTGCTTATTCATGTTGTTTAAACCCCTTATATTCCATATGATTCCCTTCATCATTTCTTCTTTTTCCCCAGTCTTTTTTTCCTAGTTTTCCTACCTTCTCCAGGTGGGGTTTCTGTTGTGTTTAACTTTACCCCTGAAGTTTCCCCTTTCTCCCAAATAAGTGTTCTGATACTCTGTTCTTGCTCCTAGTCTTTACCTACCCCTTCCTCTTGAGTTTCTTTCATCTCCTGCTTTCCAAACAGTTTTGTCTACTTTTTGTTATGTCTGTTTCACTTGACTGCTTTGTGGTTTCCTCATTTTTTGTGTCTTCTAGTGTCATGCCAACTTTTACCTCTTCCCCCTTTTTCTTGTTCTTGGTTTGCCATCTCGCCTTCCTCTTGTGCTTCATTCAAATTCTCCTTATCAACTGATTTATCCTTGCACACTAAAACTCACTCTTTGTGTTGCATGTCTGGTTCACTTTTTTCTGTTTGTTCCACCACATTTACTGCTACTTTATCCATTCCCTCTTGTTCTTCTTATTTATCCTTTACTCTCCACTCATTCTTTTCCTTATTTCTTCTTGGTTTCCACATGTTAGAAATTCTCTTATTATCTTCAACCAACTCCCTATCTTCCATTAGTTTCATTATCTTCAGGTTTTCTGGTAATTGCTTAGTAATATCCACATCAATGCAAATTCTAACAAAATCGACCATTCTCGTTAGAGTTGTATTCTCATCCATACCCAGTGGCTTGCCAACCTTGCTTGCAATATAGCTCAACCCCTCTGTCGTCCAATATTCCAGTGGCACCTTATGGAAATTCACCCTAAGTGGGACTTTGTTCAATTTCTTTCTATCCAGATTCACTCCAGGATGCCACGCTTTCAGCAGTATTGGATGCCCTTGAATGTGCCAGGGGCTAGCTTCAACAACCTTCTGAGTATACTCTTTGGATTTGAACTTAAAAATGAACAATTGATCTTTATTCACCGTTACATTCAATAGACCCATATTTTTCCAAGCCACATTTGCCCATCGATTCATTATAGGAAACTTTAATCTCTTCTCCAAGAAGAAACTCACAATAAAAGATTTCCATTTCAATGCACCCTTTCTCAATACCTCTAATGGAGCACAAAAGAGTCCTTCAAAGTTAGAAGCTACATACCTTAATTTTTCCAAATTATCGGCATCTCCTACTACCGAAGGCCAAGTTGCTTTCTGTCTCTGCTCTTGTGCTTTGGGCTCCTTTATTCCATTCAAAAGTGGGAAGTCTGTAAAGTCTAGTGTTGTTGCATCTAGTTTTGATTTTAAGGGGTTTTGGGTTTGTGGTTGGATTATTAGGGTATTTGTCTCGTGGTTGGGGATGGGTTTTTCTACTATCATGGTATATTCAGTTTGGGTAAGGGTAAAAGTAAGTTGGTTGATTATGAGAAGTAGTGAAGGTCAAAGATGGGGGGTGACAAGGGGTGGCATGTCAGGTTAAAGGGTAGCAATGGGAGTGGGTCGAGAGACAATAAAGTTGTTGCATATATTTGTACTCAAAACAGTAATTAGTGGCCACAGTTATGTTGTCATGCTGGGTACTGTTGGCTGGCTCCTAGTGATTCATGATTAGTTACATCTATTACTTTTGCTGAGTGATGGTAGTAAATTTTGTTTGTGGGTTGTGGAGGGCATAGTGGTTTCCAGAAAAGGAAACAATGAGAATAATGGTAAAGAACAAAAGCGAGGATAGTTGAAGAACCAACCAGCTTTGATCGGTTTAATGTTAAGCTAGCTGGTTCACTAATAAATTGGCCGGTTTTTATGTGAATAGGTTATTAAACTAAACTGAACCAAATAACCAACTGGTTCATACTATTTTTGGTTGAACCGACTGGTCCGATTATGTTTTTAAACAATTGTATAAATGAGATTGGTACGGAATGGAGGAGATGAATATTATTCGTAGCTAGAAGTTCCCAACAAAACATTAACTTGAAACAAAAAGGTAATCTTGTGTGTTGTATTACATTACTCCCTGAAGCGTTTTCTATCGCTTCGGTAAAGTTTGAAATAGACTTTTTTTTTTTTTGGATCACTCACCGGTGTCCAGAGCCAACGGGCCCCGACTAATCCGGTTCGAACAGGGTAGGACTCTTATGGGCGGCAAGTTCTCCCCACGAGTTATTTAAAGCGACTCTATTCTCAAGACTCGAACTCGAAACTTTGATTAAGGGTGGATAAGCCTCTGACCACTCAACTAACATCCTAGACTTTGATTTGAGGAAATTGGACTATAAAGCACAGGTACAAAGCCAAGAGAGACCTGAGAGAGCTTAAAGTATCAGTAACAAACAAACAATGAATAGGTGTACTATTAGAATCATTGCCCGTTTGCGTGTATTACCCGATCAATATCATCGGGCTCTGTCGTCGATTAGAGGCATCTCCACGTTAACTCACTGGGCGACAGAGAGCTACACAACCACCACCTTTCTTCCAAACTCTCGGTGTCTGTACCCTTCGCTATCTCGTTTGCCCGTAAAACTACCCATTTCTTTGCTCTGCTTTCCTCTGTCACCTTCTTCAACGTCTCGCCCCTTTCACGCCACTAGACTTTATGCTGATAAGGAGGCTACTGACCAAGATCAAGATTCGCTTCAATGTAATTCCCACTCTTTTTTTCTATCCAGCTGGATTTTGTTGGGCAAGTGTTTGATCAAAGTCCCGTCTTTAGAAACATGGGCTTTATAACTAACTTTTCTACTCAAATGGTTCCTATGTTGTAGGTGATACAAATGAAGAGATACAAATGGATGATACAACTGAAGAAGAAGAAGAGGTGGAAGCCAATGGGTGGGAAGAAGATGATGATGACGATTATGCTGAGCCCCAGGTGCATTGTTTCTACTTTTCGACTGATTTTGTTGTTTGTTGGCTTGTGTACAATTTCGATTCTTTGTTGATGAAAAGTTTATGCAGGTTGGCGATGGTGGGGATGGTGGCGGAGTTGTGTTTCAAGGTGTTCACTGGGGCGAGCGGGCTCTTTCCTTGGCCCGCGAGGTTTTGTTGCAATTCGGCGACGACTTGAAACTTTTCGCATTCAAGACTACTCCTCGTGGATATATTTATGTCAGGCTCGATAAACTGTCAAATCAGTGAGTTTCTCTCTTATTATCTAATTAAGGAAGAAGATTTCTTTTTAAACAGCGTGTTCGATTGTGCCAGTTTTATTCTGGACAGCCCATGTTGTGCTCTATCAAAATTCATTTTGAAGATGGATAAAATTCTCTAGTTATCAAGTGTGTAAACATCTGAAATTGATTGTTGTCCTTTTTTTCAGATATGGGTGTCCCAGCATGGAGGAGCTTGAAAGCTACTCTCTAGAGTACAAGAAAAGGTTAGACGAAGTTGGAGCTCTTGGAGAAATACCCGATAATTTAGCTCTTGAGGTAATCAATGATTGTTCTTCTCAAACGTTGTTCTAATGTAGTTTAGACGACATAGTGTTAGGAAATGCCATTATATCTTGAGTTGTTTAAACTGGCATTGTTATTCTCTTGAAGGTATCATCTCCCAGTGCAGAAAGGTTATTAAAGGTACCGGACGATTTACCTCGGTTCAAGGATGTAGCCATGAGAGTATCATATATGGAAAGATTAGGGTCGAATTGCCAAGAGCAGAACGGAGTTTTCTATCTGGAGTCAATGGAAATGGATTCAGAGAATTGTGTTTGGAAATTGGCAGATGTGAAGGAGAATAGGGACCCTGAAAGCAAAGGCAGACCTTTAAGCCGTAAAAGGAGGGATTGGAGATTACAGTTGCCATTCGAGAAGCACAAAAAGGTGACTTTGCATGTTGAACTCTGACATGTATGCTTTCTTTTGGTATTAGTTCAAAATTGCGTTAGGGGTATACTTTTGCAGCTTATGTTGGCTAAGTAGCTTTTAGTTTTCAGCATCTGCCACCCAAAATGTGGAAAAGGAAAATAAATTGTGTTGCATGCCCATACTAGGATTAGAATAGTGCTTTTTCATCCTTCTTTTTCTTTGTAGTGGTGTTGGTCTACGGAATCCAAGTGCAGTAGCCATTAGCAAAACGATAAGTTGTTAAGTACAATTAAACGCCTTTGGGCTAATATTGACTTGTTCTTGGATTGGAGATGTTGGCATATCATAGTGGAGGCCCATGAGTCTTAGATTGGGTATCAGGAACCAGGCCAGTCTTTGTTTTCTCATTCCATCTTGTTATTGTCATTTACAAACTTTTTGGTGTTTTGATTTATGAATTAAACCAATTCTATCCACCTCGGAGCAGGTTAGGTACGATCAATGTCTTTCTTTAATTAAAACTTTTTGACTATGATTTTCAACCATTATGACCAAAGCTCCACATTGTAGCTTGTGTCTCAGCCGGTGAAATGCTAAAGATAATGACAGTCACTTCATGAGCAGTCCCGCGTCCCACTTCCAAGGTTTTTTTTCAATAGAATTTCGAAGAATTAAGTACTAAATAAGAGAAAAATAACCCGAACCAAAAAAAAAAAAAATTTCAAACTTGTCATAATTGGTATACTGGAAATGAACAAGGCTAGTTAGCTGATAGGTTTTGTTTTCTCCTTGACGTTGGCAAAGAGATAACTGTTTGCTGGGTTCTGAAAGCCTGAGAAGAGAAGATGGAAGATTTACTCTATGGTAAATAGAATAGGATAGGATAGAAAAGAAAACAACATAACATGCCCATCATTGGCTGCCTAATTGCGGATAAGTGGACCACTAACTTACAGGTTTGCTTGTCATTCTTATGTCAAGTGACGTGAACGTCTCTTTTTGCACTAATTGACATTGCCAGAATTAGGTTACCCAACGCCATGTTCACTCCAAATCAGAAGGGGTCTCTTTCTAGTGCACATATTTGTGTACAATATGTCGCTGTTACAATAAAGTTTGGTTAGCATCAGGCGGACAAATTATATTTCTGGGAGTTAGTGGGAATTGTTATAGGGGCCAAAATAGAGACATTGTTTTGTAGCTGTGAGCAAAGATGTCCACTTCTTTCATTTCTTAATATCCTGAAGTTTCATCAATCAACTCTTCTTGTTCTTCCACTCATGCAATATGGCACAATATGCTTAACGCGAAACCTTGATAATGGCACATATAATAATGGTATCTAAGTGTTTCTAGTTTCGGTTGGTTAGTATTATTTCTTATTCTTAAATTAAAATTTCAATTTTAAGTCGAAGACAGTATTTGAGCATTATAAATATTAAACATGAGACTTGTTAAATAACCCAACCATCATATTTTAGCTTAAGGAACCACTAAGGAGTAAAACTAAGAGTAGGAGGAGAGCTATATTTGAAGAAAAATTAGTAGGCTGGACTATCATGTGATGTAAATTTACTAAATGTTACGTTTAAATTAAAGAAAATCATATAAAATTATAGTTTTAGCCTTATATCTACAGATCATCTTCACATTCTTGAAATTATATTCCTAGGATAGAAAAATCAACGCATACCACGTTATTTTCCATCAAATTATTATGATATTTAGTCTTACCTGCTAATTTTTCATTATGGTGATTTTGGATCTTCGCATGTAAAAGAAGAAAATGGAATCAAGTGACCAATAGCCTAAGCAGATTTACTTGACGCTGTTACTTGAATGTCTGCTTATGTAGCCAACGGTTTAAATCACACTCCAAAACAAAGTTGAAGAATCCAGGGAAATAAAAACAATAACAATAACTAATTAAAAATATTGTTGATACTAGAGTCTAGAAGAGTTCAGTAACATACAATCTTTTTCCTAATTAATAAAGAAACTGTTTCTGAATGATTCACATTAAAAAAAGAAAGAATAAATAAATAAATAAAATACTGAATAAATAAATTATTAAATAATTAATAACGTAAATAATAATAATAATAAAAATAAAAATAATAAAAAATAGAAAAAGCTTAGGCTAAATCCTTAGGAGGGAAGTACTATATATTAAAAGTTTAAGTTAAATACAATAGGAAAATGCTAAAAGACCTATAAGAACGACAAAGATTTGTGGATAAGAGATCCACTATCTTATGCTTAGTAAGTTAAAATTTTCTATTACAGATCATATGCTTAGTAAGTTACAGCAGTGTCATATCATTCTTGATCACCTCCCCTCAATTCTTATTAGGCCTTTTTTTTTTTCCTTACAGTCTTTAAGTACAATTTTCTCACATCTTTGCATTGGAGCATCTAAGTGTCTCCTCTTAATATATCTAAACCACCTATGCTTTGTCTCTCTTAATTTTTCAATAATATTAGTCACCTTTAATTTATTTCTTACCATTATATTTTTAACATTATCTCTTCTAGTAAGATTACACATCTAACATAGCATCCTCATTGTTGTCACCATTAACTTATGACTATGCATCTGTTTGATAGTTCAACACTCTGCCCTTAGAACATAGCCAACTTAATCGCTAAACGACGAAATTTACCTTTAAACTTAAGTGATATTTTCTTGTCACATAAAACTCTTGATGCACTTCTCCATTTAAGCCACCCTGATTTAATTCAGTAAACTATGTCTTTATCAATCTCTCCATTGCTTTGGATGATAGATCCTAGATACTTAAACTCTTCTTTTGTGGTATAACTTCTGAACTAATCCTCACCTTCACATTGGTAGCTAACCTATGTCCTAAAAAGTTACACTCTACGTACTCAGTCTTAGTCCTACTCAATCTTAGTCCTGATCAATCTAAAGCCCTTTGACTCTAACGTATTCCTCTAACATTCAAGCTTGATATTGACATCCTCTTTTGTTTCATCTACTAAAACAATGTCATCAGCAAACATCACACACCAAGGCACATCCACTTGGATATTCTTAATGAGCTCATCAATCACTACTGCGAACAAAAAGGAGCTCAAAGAGGAACCTTGATACAACTAATATCGATAGAAAAATTTTGTATATCTCCTCCTATTGTCCTGACTCTAGTTTTTACACCTTTATAGATATCCTTAATAACTCGTATATATCATAGGAACTCTCTTAACTTTTAAACATCTCCACATGATTTCCCTAGGTACTTTGTTATACACCTTCTCTAAATTAATAAAATCCATGCGTAGGTTAAGCCGTCTTTCCCTGTAATATTCCATTAATCTTCTCAAAAGATGTAAAGCTTCTGTCGTGGACCTTACGGGCATGAAGCCAAGCTAGTTTTCCGAGATAGAAGCATCCTTTCTCACTCTCTTCTCAATCACCTTCTTCTATAAATTCTGATATGAATAAGTAATTTAATGTCTCTATAGTTGTTACATCTTTGGATGTCTCCTTTGTTCTTGTATAAAGGAATTAACATACTAAATCTCCACTCATTCAATATTTTAGCAAACTTAAGGATCACATTAAAAAGCTTGGCTAGCCAAGTAAGACCCTCTTTGCTTAGGTTCTTCTACATCTCTATGGGTATCTCACCGGGTCTTACTTCCCTTCCACTCTTCATCTCCTCAGCGTTTTTTTTAATTTCTTTCCTTGTAATTTGTCGGCAATAAGTAAAGTTACGATACCTCTTAGACATGCTAAGATCACCTAAAAAGATGTTATCTTCTATGCCTTTATTAAAAAGACTATAGAAGTACCTCTACCATCGTCTCTTGATATTATTTTTAGCTATGAGTATTTGTCCTGCTTTATCTTTTATACAATAAACTTGAACTGAGTCTCTCTTTTTTCGTTCCCTAGCTCTCGCCAACTAAAAAACATCCTTTTCTCCATCTTTAGTTTCTAATCATTGGTGTAGTTTCTCGTAAGTTTTACTTTTAGCATTTGAGATTATCTTCTTTGCTAGTTTATACCTTTCTCCATTACCTACTCTCTTCATCTCTGTGGTACTATCCAATAGAGCTTTATAAGCAGTCTTTTTTATCTTAACTTTTTCTTGTACATTTTCATTTTACCACTACGACTCCTTCTTATTACACCTAAGCATTTTAGAAATAGCCAAGGCTTCTATGGTTGTATAGTTTAAAAGAGTTGCAACTCTCTCTCACTTCTAATTAACATTTCCTACCAATTTTCATTCTTCTTTAAATATTACTCTATCCCTAGTTTGTTTCACCGTATCTCCTTTTAAATTTCACCATCTAACTCTGGTAGACCTCCTAGGATTTCCCTTCTTTCTCTAGCCCTTAATATTAAGATCCAAAACCAACAATCTATTCTAAGTTCACAAGCAAGCATCAGGTATCACCTTGCAATCCTTACAACTTGGTCAATCACTCCGCCTTATGTAAAAGTAGTCAATTTAATTTTTTGTGGTTTTGTTCTTAAAAATCACTAAGTGCTTCTTGTTTTTCTTAGAAAAAAGTTAACTATTACCAACTCAAATACCACCTTGAAATCTAACAAAGTAATCCTGCTATCATTCTTTTCACCATGCTCGAGACTCCTATGAGTTCATGTGTAGAAAAAAGATAGCTATTACCAACTCAAACACTCAAACACCACCATGAAATCTAAAAAAGTAATCCCGCTATCATTCTTTTCACCATACTCGAAACTCCTATGAGTTCATGAGTATCCATCCGAGGCTGCTCTTATGTGACCATTAAAATCTCCTTGTAGAATAGCTCTCTAGTCAGGGATATTAGTCGAATCACCTCATCTAGCTCTTCTTAGAATTGGTGCTTAAGTTATTCGTCCAAAGGAGCATGAGAACACACCATATTTAAAACAACCCCCTTCACCACAATCTTTAAGGATATAATCCTATCATTATTTTTTTACCCCTATAATATGATGTATGCTTTAGCCCTCATCTCACTTATCAACACAATCTTTAAGGATATAATCCTACCATTACTTTTTTTACCCCTATAATATGATGTATGCTTTAGCCCCTATCCACCTTATCTCTTGGACGCACGCTATATGAATTTTGTATTTATCTAAAGACTTTCTTGAAGAATCCAAGGGACATCGGCTAAAATGAAATTGAGAAATGGAAAATTCTTGAATACAATTATGGTTTTCAAAACTCTACTTGCAGACTACTTATTATGTATACTGTGAATTTAAGACCTCAATCAAGTAACTAATGATTGATTATCTTCAAAACCAACAGGCTTCCTTCTTACCTTATGCACTTATTACCCATCAGATTGGTTCAAAGAAAATATTGTCTCATTGGAGTTTCCAGTTACATAAAATATCTCACATTGTGACAAAAAGAGAATAACAAAGTTCTTTTGGTGTTTGTAAGATTTACTTCAGACCAATTATTCAATCCTCTTACGCTCAACTGAATCAATTTTAAGTACTAATGAAAAGTATCTTTTCTCGTACTTATGACAGGTTGCGCAACACGCCATTACTTGCAGGAAACAAAAGTTGGAGTAGTGAAAATTCATTTCGAACAAGACCTTTGAGCAAGAAAATTGAGACTGTTATCTGCTCTCCCAATTTTTATTTCTTCCATATTCTCTGCTTCACCTACTACCGTCTAATAGCCAACCAAATCTTGTTTAACATAAAGTAGACGTTTGTACAATATTTTGGAGACCTGGATGATATAAACTAAAAGATATCATCTTGGATTTGGGATAACTTCATTTCAATAATTGAAAGGGCCGAATTTGTTGAAGATTAATAGATTGCCCGACTTTAGTTATCCAAGATTTGAATAATGGCTGCAGAAGATTGCCACTGATCTTTCCATTTACTACGTCAAACCAATAGTCTGTTAACAATTATAGTTTCTCCTGATTTGGCGACCTAAAATTCAAAACCAAATAATCTTGAGGACATGAGGATTGAATTTTATTTAAGATAAGGTTAAAGAAACTAACATTTCATCTGATTTCATAAACTTTAACAAAACCTTTAAAAATTTCAAGGATCCGTCTATGTTATGTTTTTATAAATAAAAAATCAATCTGGGATATATTTTAAGATAAAATACAATTTGGTAATTTCATGAATTTCAATAATTTTTTTTCTAAAATAAGCTTCATGATATTTTTCTTCATCATTAAATAGTGTTTCTATATAAGACACATGATAATGGCGCACATAAGATTATGTAAATGTTTACAGGAAGATTTAACAACGTAGGCGTGAAAAGTTTGAAGCCAGAGGAACATATATCTGTTGATACATTTACTGTTAGAGCTGTGCCGGCTCTTCTTCCAAGATCTCAAGTCAAGTGCCTCGATGCCTATAATTCCCATTGCAATTGCAAATCCACCAATTTGTATTCCACGTAGAAGAGGACGGCAATACTTTCCATAATCATATGTCCATAATTTTCTTGGCTAGGCGACAAGCATGATACGACACCCCCCATGTTACTATCAAGTATTAGGCAACTCCAGGATCAAGGATTCCATATCTTAGCTCGATTCGTCGTTTATAACATATAAAGAGACCTGTAACAATGGCTATCGAGGGTTGAAAGATCTGAATTTTATTATTTTATTTATTATACTAATATTAATGTGGCTGGCATCGCCGTTTTTTGTTTACTAATGCTAATCCTGCAGCTGCTTAACTTGGAAACCGTGGGCTACATGCCCAAGCAAGGTGTCTGACTCTCATGTAAAGTAGTAGGATCTATTTTTTGAGGCATTGTAATGAATTTGGCCATTAAAGGCAAAAGCAAGAGTTACAAGCAAGCTACAAAGAGCAGTACATGTTTGTTAAGGTAACATGAGTTCCACATTCTAAGCCAATATTCCTGGTTCTTGAAATTTAGCTTGCGTAAGTTAAGATATTTTCTTATTTACAGGAACAAATTATCGTGAAACTGCTCCTTAGATGATCTTCTATTCTGAAATATTCGAAGGTTCATCTCCTCTCAAATACTCCTAATTGTTGGAAAGTAGCAGGATGAATAAGAGCAACAGCCAACCATGGCACACCAAGACTAGAAAATGTGGCATGTGCTAATAGTTATATTGCATAATTGGATCACAAGTTACTTTTACCTCTTAAACTCTCTCTCATGTACTACCCTCCTTAAAACTTTTCATTCCTTCTATGTTTGAGAAGCTATTTGATCTGCTTTCCCACATCAGCAAACCAGAAATGCTTACCAGGCATTTTGTCACAATCAAGTTGTATTTTTAATTAATA
>JAOQMM010000003.1:12762039-12777114 GCA_027563515.1 Erythroxylum platyclados | reverse complement strand
AGAAAACAGCCCGTTGGCATGGGCGCTGGTGCGATTCGGCGAGAAAACAGCCCGTTGGCACGGGCGCTGGTGCGATTCGGCGAGAAAACAGCCCGTTGACACGGGCGCTGGTGGGATTCGGAGGTGAGTGCCGAAAGCTTTTTCCAGCTCTTGTTTCTTTGTTCACCAAGTCAGATAGCAAAATCATGGGGAAGTCATCCCATCAGGATGTGTAACATGACACTTTGTTCAGTAAGGCCACAGCTTCTTGAAACTCGTTGGGCTCTTTCCCTTCTTACTTACTTTTATCAGATTATATATCTCAGGAGCATCAAATGTTTTGCAAGCATAGTCTCTGTCAAGCTGGTCTTAAAAGGATCCTGGTAATTATTTTACTGGATTCCTGAAAACTAAATTTGAGCTATAATGTGGACTGGAATCTTGTTTTATATTTGTTAGTACCAGGTATTTTATTTGTGTCAATTAGATGTCTCTAATAATGTGTTCAACTGGGCTGTCTCTTTTATAGTTACAAGAAGTGAGTGAAAATACAATTGATCACTATGAGACAATGTGTGCAAAAAGGATCAATTTGAATCTTCTCATTTATACTGACTTGTAACTTAAATTCAAATGTTTCGAACTCAATGTTTAGTTAAACCTCTAAATTGAAGAATAGTTGGTAAGGGAAGCCACAATCCTGCTTCTTCCCTTTTTTCGGAAGAAAAGGAGGATCCAAAGAAAATTGACAAAACGGAAGAGATCCGAATGAATGGAAAGGAAAAAACAAAGGATAAATTTCATTTTCACTTTAAAGAGATATACTATCAAAATAGACCTATTTATGAAACTTTTTATCTAGATGGGAATCAAGAAAATTTGAAGTTAGAAATATTGATAGATAAAGATCTCTTCTAATTTGAAAAACCTCTTGTAACTATTCTTTTCGACTCTAAATGTTGGAATCGTCCATTTCGATATATAAAAAACAATCAATTTGAAAATGTTGTAAGAAAGGAGATCCGATTTTCTTAGAAATCACGTTGAGATCCTATTTCCTATACTAAAATTTGTTGTTTAACTTCTTGTTTTGCAAAATATTTTGTAATGTGGCCTATGAAATTTGCAAATCTAGTAGTTCCAATGTTAATAATGTTAAAAAAGTGTTTTGCTTCTATAGGTTGAATTCTTCTTTAAGGATTTCATGGAGAGAAAATAATCTTAGGAGAAGATTTTTTAGACTTCCCAATAACCAAGTTAGTGTGTTGTATTATTTATTTAAAATTCAGTTACATTTATTAGTTTAAAATATATGCTTAATGTTGTAAATCTTATAGGCTTGTAATAGTGATTTTTTTTTCAATAGTATGATAAGCAATTTTTTGAGAGAGATGCCTATGTTATTCAAAAGTTAAGGAAAGATGCATCCATAATAAAGGAGATTGAAATAAGGAGAATGTAGTTCAAATAAAAGAACTTGATGAGCAACTAAAAATATAAAGTAAGATACTTAGACGTTGGTTAGAGAGATGAAAGAGTTTAGGTTGATATTATTTAAAATAATTATAGGATTTAATTCAATTTTTATTACATCTTTTATTTTTTATATTGTTGGAAAATGAATTTAGTATGAAATCGACTACATGTTCATGTTTCATTATTGATAAATACAAATAAGGTTTTATCTTTAACATGATATTGGGAGTATCTTGCTTGGATTTGGATGATTTCTATAGAATTTGGCATTCAATATGACTTATATTTTGTTTGTAGGCCTTGTTTTAGCCCTCAAATAAAGAAGAAATGAATTCAAGCAAGTTAGAGCCAAAATAGAGAAGTTCTAGCATGATTTAAAGGAAGGGTTTGAAATATGGGTCGCCAACATAACACTATTCGTCGCATTAGATGTCAAACAACATAGGTCTAATATAAATTCATCTTTTAGATTCGTATTAGTGACGATTTTTATAAAAATTGTAGTTTTTTATCAGTAAGAGTAACAAAGGACCAATAGTAGTTCATGTTAGACTTGTATTAGTCATGGTGTTTGGAATTTTTAGGATTTTCTTATATAAAAGAGAGTTTTTATTAAGGGATGACTGTATATCATTAGAGACATAAGCTAGAGCATCTTAAGACCAAAATGGAGTAACTGTAGAAGGAAAGGAAGGGATTTTCGTCAAGATTTAAGTGAAAAATATCAAGATTTAAAGATCCATAAGAACGAGTTCTTCTATTTTGTGTTATTTCTTAGTTGTTGTGAACAAAATGGAATAGATCTAGATAAGATAAAACCTAAAATTATGTTTTTGAATACATTCTTTGGTTAAACACCTTGGTTTCCTTATGAATTATTCGTGACTATTTCTTATTAGTGCTAGCATTTTGATTTAATTTTAGATTTCATATATAGGGAATGAGAAATCATATGTATAAATAAATCATGACATAAAATAACAAGAGTTATATGTAATCTTAAATATGGGACCTCATAAATCTTCTAGCTAGAATCAAATCCAATAACAAAATTTATGGAATACGTTAATGCGTTCTTAGGTATTTTAATTAAAAAGAGATTTCAATTAATTAACTTAAGGATAAGAGCTGTATTTCTTGAGAAAGAATATGATATAACTTTGAAATTTTTATTAGTCCAAGAAATTAGGGTTAATAATTGAAACAAGATAAGTTTAAGCATAAAAAAGTTCTAGGGGATTATACATCTAGGTCTTATTTATTAATTGGTTGCTTCAGTCTTGTCTATTACTTTGGTTTGCTATTTTAGATTATTAATTTCAGTTTAGTTCATTATTTCTTTTAAATCATTCATTTTATTTGTTAGATTAGATAATAAAATGATTCTTATTACTAATACTTATATTCATTACGAGAACAATATTCGTATTCACTAAGCTACATTATAAGTGACAAGTGCACTTGCCTAGTTAATCTTTAGTATTGTTGAAAAAGCATATATCAAAATTTTAACACTGTTGTTAAGGACTAAGATATTAGGAACATGTTACTTTTGTTAATCTAATTAAATTTTATTTTTTGTATTTATTTATTTTGGAACATTCTTTCTTGATTTTGTATTTTGTTGGCTGAATTTTAGGATTTAGGTATCTTGGTTTATGACCAAAAGCAATTTTGTAGTACTATAATAAGTGCTAATTATACTATATTTCTAGCATGATTTAGAGAGAATTTAACTTGTATTTTAATGATTTATATGCGACTTGGTGCTTAATTGAGCTTATATTTTATTTATAAGCTCTATTTTATCTCTTTAGTGAATAACGAATGCATTCATGTTGTATTCGTGCAAGTTTAAGTAGATTTAGAGTGATTTTGGGATATAGAAAGGATCAGAATAATAGGCCACATTTTCAACATGGTACCATATAGCCAAATATAGGGGGAACATTAGGGCAATATGGTAGCATATTATTGAACACTGGGGCAATATAAGGACCAAGGTTTTCAATGTTATTTTATTATATTTCTTTCCATTTTTGGCTAGAGTAGTACAGGACTAATACAAAACTATGTTAAACTTATGTTGGCAGTATTTTTTATAGAAACAATTAGAGTGTAAAATAATATGGGGACCAACACTAGTTCGTATTTGACATGTGTTTGACCAAATTTCTAAGGTTTTGTAATAAAAAAGATGAGATAAGAGAAGAGATAACAGGGATATATGTCTGAAGGACTAGAAATCAGGCCCAAGGCTGAGGAGACTTTAAGTACATATCAAGGAGAAGCAATCTTGGAGGAAAGCAAAATCCCATCAAAATCAATCAAGAAACATCAAGATTCAAGAACCATGAGCTTATTCTCATCTTTTATTGTTCTTTGTGTATTTTTTTGATTTTATTATGAACTAAAATTGGAATATAGATTTGGATGTGATAAGCCCTGGAATTATTTTTAAATTTAATCTTTGCTTTAATGAAAGATTCTAGCTGTCTTGTTTTAAATTTGTTAGTTCTAGGTATTTTGCGAATTTCAATATTTGAAGTTTATTTGTTTTTTACAACTGCATAACATATAATGAGTGTACGAATAAAGTGTGGAGAAAATTGTCATTTTGTATTTTTATTCGTTATTTTCTCATGTTGTGGGGAAAATGAGAATATGAGAAAATGACAAAGAGGCAAATGGTCTTCTAAAGACCAAAATGGAGCTCATTTACCATTAGCTTAAAAGATCGTCGCACATCCACCAACGCAACACGCAATGCTAGAGCCCATAGCACAGTTGTAAAGGCTAAAATATAAAAGGTTGACAACCATTAGATGCATTGATTGGGAGGTGTTGGAATGAGTTAGTTTAGCCCAATAATTTTGACATTGAAGTGTGGTCCTAATTCTTTAAGATAGTGGAGCCCACATACTACAAACTCATATTCAAGGTGTGCTCCACTTTCTCTGTAGAAAAAGGCCACTACAATTGGAATCTACCAAATATGATTCAATTTTAGATGCTTGGTGAATGATGAGGATGAGTTATACGATGTTCTTAATGGAGCTTTACGAGCAAGACTTTATAGAGACTTAGGAGTACTTGGATTTTTGCATAGATCTTCCATACATGATGGATGCTCGACACTTTTGGCATACTATCGGCATGGAGGAGGAATATGACCCTAGAAAATCCAAAGTGTGTACCTTATTGTCCCTACACTCAGGGACATTCACACCATTCTTAGTCATAACTTGAGTGAGCAGGGTGACAACTTTGGCATTGCCAGGAATGCATATGTGTTATGCAAATGGAGAATTAATGAGTAGATGCTGTTCAATCTAGTGCATGCCTTAGCCTAGTACTTCCAGCATCAGTACAAGGATAAGAAGGTGAGGATGATATGCATTGAACCTTACGTGACTCGGTTAGCAAAGAGGATAGGATTGTTTAGTAGATTACCACCAATGAGGCTATTCAGCACCATGGTATCCCTAAACTTGGATATAATGAAAAATATACACATGGTGCACCAAAGGTAAGGACCTATACATGATATTTACAAATTAATTAGATTTTTGAATGAGCAAGCAGATGTAGGAGTAGACAGGGATTGCTCCAACATGTAGAAGCAAGAGCCAGGACCAAACTCACCTTAGCTGTCACTACTAAGAAGAGAGCCCAAGCAATATAATGACACCTCAGAGAGCACGAGCACACCTAAGAGTCCGATACCACCTCCTTATTAGGACCAATTAAAGATCGTTCAGTTAGAAAAATACATGGGAATGATCCTAAGAAGGCAGGCAACTGTACAAGATGATCAATAGGAGCTGATGGCATATGTGATGCATCTGGAGGCAAATGATAAATGGATGGAGGATGTGCTATGTAGGATGGTAGGACATCATAAGCTAGAAGTACCAACTCCACCAATTAGAGCTGACCCATCATTATCCCTTTTAGCAGCAACATTCAAAGACATGGAAGCCACAAATATTCCCACGACACCAAATGACTGACAAATACAAAAGTAGTCCGAGATGCTCAATTAGTGTTTGTTTTGTTTCTTTTATTTTTCATCTTTATTTCTCATATATTTTTCTTATTTTTATTTGTTATTTTATTTTGTTTTGTATTAATAGTTAGCAAAATGTTAACCCTTCTAAATTTTATTATTGCAATGTTATTAGAATTTATTTTTATTTTTTATTATTTATATCTTTTTTTGCCTTTTTTTATCTCCTTTTATTTCTCTTTTGCAAGGATGATTGTACTTAATATGGGATGGAAATTATAACGAGTTTAAAATTTTTATAAATTATTATTCATTAAAGTACTAAATCATTATTCCTTTCTCACTATATTTTCTTTGATATTATGTTTTTTTGTGCTTTTATTATGTACACTGTGAGGAAAGGCAAAACCAAAATTTCAAATTTCTTAAGCTTATTATAATCTTTATTGTTTATTTTTACTAACTGATATCCCAATTTAGTTAAAATCTATTTGAAATACTTTAGGTTATTATTGAGTTAAATTAGTATGCAAAAGGGTGAAAGTCAAAATAGACTTGGTTCTATAAGTTATATTTTTACTTTTTAGTAATCATTGAGACGGTTAATCTGAATTAAAATTGCATATTATTTTAGTATGTGAAACCTAATTTTGAGTTTTTGATCCTAAGAGCAAATGTATCATTAGTTTATGCTTTATTATTCTTTTTTGGTTGTTTATCATACATAGTAGGATGACTCTAAAACTTGCTTTTATTATTCATGTTCAGACCATAATGTTAAACTAAAGACATTAAGATGATAAAGGCATTTAGATTTAACTATTTGTTTTAGCGTATTTTGTTTGATTATTACCTACCCTATTTTAGCCCTTAAAAGTAACCATTTTTAAGATTTAGCTTTTCCTTTGATTATAACCACATTGATAGTTAATTATCTTATTTTCCTTGAAAATTTTTAATCATCTTTGAACCCTGAAGGATTTACACTTACTTTATCACTTAAAACTTGGATTATATTGAAGAATTTTAAAGATAAGGTCCAATGTGCCTATAATTGTTGGTACATGGTAATTGTTAAATTTGTTTCTTCTCTAGTGCTTTATTATTGTTATAATTATATATTCTCTCTAAATTTTCTCAAAGCTTAAGTTAGAATTAATTATCGTGAGCATATTAATTGAAAAAAAAAGAAAGAAGAAAGAGAAAAGAAAAGAAAGCTTGGATAGTAAGAAGAATTATTGTTGTGCCAATGAAATTTTTACCTTAAGGACTTATGCTATGAAGAACCAAGTTTTATCTAATTTTGTTTATGTGAGTTTCTTTCAACATTATTAACCTTCTTATTATCCCATTCGTACATCTACTTATTAAGCCTCATTATACCTTATTTAAAAGACCTTTTGATTTTTGTTTATAGTTTACTTATTAGTGGTAAAGATATGATTTTATTGCAAACTTATGGTTAAGAATCCTCCTGTATTAATATGAGAGTTTGTTGTATTTCCTACTCTAAACACTTTGAGTGTATTTAGTGAATGAAATTTTGTTCTTTTAATTTCAGAAAGATTATCAATTTGATTGCCATTGATATTATCTTATGAAAGTTTGTTCCAGGAATGATAAGTCTAATTGTATGTTGATTTGGTTCATTTCATATGATAATTTACAGTGTGGATGGACATGTTGAGGTTAATAAAAGATGAGTGTTTTTAAGTTTAATGATTTGGATTATTATTTACTTCAGGATAAGCAAAAGTTTAATTATGAGGATGTTTGATAAATGCTTAATAGATTATATTTTTATTCCCATATTTCGTGTGTTTTGCTTGTTTATTTAGTGAGTTTTATGTTGTTTTTGGTACTTATTTTGTTTCTAGTGTGTTATTAGGTATCAATTGTCTTCATGGATTAAAAGAAGAATAATAAGGGTAAAATCAAAACAGAAAACAAAAGAATTGGAGATGTTTTGAAGGGACATGCCTGTGCTGATGAAGGACATGCCAGTGTAAGTCATGTACACGACCGTGTATGGGACCATGTAAGTCCCTATAAGCATGTATAACTTAAAATATGTTTTGCATGTTTGCAGATTAGACATGCCCATGTAGGTGATAAATACAATCATGTCCATTGCCCATGTAAGAATTTGGGAACGTATCTATGCACAATTTTTAAAGGAGATTGAGGGACACAATCATGTAAATAGTCGTATGGCTGACTGTATCCTCTTCAAAAACTCTAATTATGAAGTATAAAAAGCAAATATAAAGGCTAATTAAAGGGAGTTGGAATTTTAGAGATAAAGGGAGTTCTAAACATAATTATGAATCTGACAGCAATAAAGAAGCAGAGATTAATTACAAATCTGATAGAGAATGCTCTTCTATCAAAGTTTCAGGGGATTATATTAGAGAAAAGGGGATATACAATGAATTCTCTTATTTTTAATTCTTCTTCTAAACTTTTGTTTTTGTTTTCTATGTTTATGAATTAAATTTTTTCAGTGTCGAAGTAGGATGAAACCTAAGTTAGGATGAACTTTGTGAGTTAATTCTTTATTTAATACAATTTGATTGTTGATTTATTGCAATTCAATTATGTGTTTTAAGTCTTAAATTAATATGTCGAGGATAATAACTCAGTGTATGATTTCATGCATTTAAGATTGAAAAATCCTTTTGTATGAATAGATCTACTATAATTGAAAGGAGTTGCATACAAATCTAAAGATAGGTCGACATAAATCCTCTAGATTATGGTTAAACCTAATAATAAAATTCACCAATCAATTAATGCAATCTTAGGGGTTTAAACTAAAAAGAGATTTCAATTAATCAACTGAAGATTTTTGTTAATAGTTTTGAGAAAGATGTCAATATAAGATAAAAGTTTCCACAATCCAGTGATCTTCACTTTGAACTGCATGATAAAATACTTAAGAAATCTTAGGGGGATTTGTACCTTAGTCTAATTTGGTTAACCTCTTGTGATTCATCCTTAGTCTAATTTGGTTAACCTCTTGTGATTCACATTCTTGTTTGTTGTATTTTTTTTAAACTTTAATTTAGTTTTATTTGTTTTAATTAAATCATCATCATCTTAATTTGTTCGGTAGATAATAGAAAAGAGGTAATTACTAGTTATGAAACATGTATGCTCCATTCTATATATCTTGATTTTGAAATATCCATCCTTACTATCATAAACTATATACAACTTCTAATTGTATCTTACTTCAATATGCTTAAACTCACTCTTCTTCTATTAGACATTTAAACCTATTGCTATTAAATAATCAACATCTTTAAATTCTTTGGCATTGCTAAATTGCATACCCTATATCCATTGTGATGTTCCACCATATGGTTAATGCCTAACACTTCTACTAGGCCTTCTTATTGCCTCTCGAAGCTACTCCCCACTAGCTCTCACTGTGAAGAAGTTTCTACAAATAAGTGGAATCAATCTCCATTAGTTGGTGGCTATCTAGAATTGACACATCAGATGCATCCTTCCTGCCTTTAATTCATTGTGATCTTCATCATGTCAAGCAACACTCCCAATTGAATTGTAATCATTGTTATCATCATTTTCAACAGTACTTTCTTCTTTATGGATATCTGCATCTTCAATAAATACATCCTCAAAAAATACTCTCTACAATTACTTCATCAAACATAACATTCCTATAGGCCTAACATGATTACTTGTTATTGCCAAAAATTCTCAAGCCAAAATCAAATTGTCTAGCTTGGTTGTAACATATACTTCAATTCTCCTGTATATTTTCAAATAGTTAGTTAACTTAATGCAAATTTCATTAAATTTAGTGTCTTAAAGACTCATTAAATCTAACACTTGGAACTCTGTAATAGGCCTTGTCAACTTATTTGTACTCAAGTTCTTTCCTTATTTCATAATTTTTTTTATAGCTAACAAAATTAAGATTAATTTTATCAAAGAAAAACTTAATAACCCTCCCTCATAACTTAAACTCAAGGTCTAACGTGTCCGCCATAATATAACTTAAAACTTACATACTAAGTCATTATAACCCTAATAAATCATAAGAACATAAGCATTATAAAATATCAATTATCATTATACACTTGCTTTTAATAAATTAGGTACAAAAATATTAAGTAAAAAAATCTTGCTACTCTATTGTGTTAAGTCATAAAATCTTGCTACTATATTTTGTTTACCAAATAATTGCCAACATATAATGTTGTAAACTTATTATGAAGAATAGAGATTGTAACCTTATTATGAAGAAGAGAGACTAACACCTTGGTTTAAAAAATTGCTACTGTTTTTTGTTTCTACCACTAATATGTAATTGAACTAAACTAGTTAACTGATGCACTTATAGATTGAAGAGAGGAAGTTGTAGACTGTCAAAAAAACTAAATTTATTTAAGACGAATTATGGCAGCTATTGTGCCAAGTGCAATAATCATTAGAAAAAATTCACCAAAAACATATTCTTGGAATGTATATATATCAATACCCATTTTAGGGACTTTCACACACGAAAGATTTTTAGTGGTTCAATGTGCATGTTAAAGAATAAGTAACTAAGTATATCTCTTGCCACCGAGCATTAATCATCTGCAAACTAGTAAATTTATGAAAAATGATAAACAATGCGATTGCACTCTTAAGTACTTTATTTTGTTATGTTTTTGTTAGAAAAGTTGATAACTCAAATCTTTCCTTAACATGTAAATAAAATTTGATGCGCTATTGAATCTTAGGATTTAACATCAAAAAATGAAAATGAAAAGTGAGAAGACTCTAAAATGCATTTTTACCCATAATGTTGAGAAGCACACTCCTTGCATTTTTAAAGATATGTAGCCTTTTGATTCCCGGCCATACTCAGTTGATTATGTGAAGAGGCATGAAAGCATATCTTTTGTTTTAAACTGAAGATCAAAATAATATATCCAATAAGCTAATAACCGTTCCATAGAATATAGCAGTGTGAATAAATTTAAAGAAGTAAATAAAAAAATTTATCCCTAGCTTTTTAATTGTTCCAAACTTCTAATATCAATATAGCTACCATGTCTCAGCTTCATCTTATATGCATTAGTACATATCAGTATAGCTTTCTTATTGTCTTCTGAAAATGTTCTGAGAGCGTTTTGGGAGTCTTTGACAATAAAACGACAAAGAGAGAAGTGCTGTGAGGTTTGAGAAATTGTTTTAAGAAACTAGGAATTTACAAAGACGATGCGGGTGAGACGACTAGAGTTCAACAATATATAACAAAAACTTTCATATTGGAAAGAAATTTGGCAAAACTTGACAGAGAGTTAGGGTTTTATTAATTTAGAGTCTTAATTAAATATTTTTAAAATATTAAAATTTCTTTTAAACATTCTAAAATATTTAAATTTAGTAGAATTGTTGTGCTGCATATTTCAGTTGACCTTTTTACATATGAACATCATGAATAATGTTGAGCAATTGAATAGTAGTTAACGTACAACATCATGAATTGTGGTGAGCAACTAAATAATAGCTAAGCTAAAAACACATCAAGTAGTGTATAGAAGAAAATGCAAACATTAATTTTGAAAAAGGCTCTTTGGAAGGTTAAGAATGAGGGAGTTACAAACAAACTATGAAGGATTTTTTTTTGAAAAATTGAATAGATTCATTACTAAAGAGGAATATTTGTAGGCTATTACATAATCACTATTAGAAATGGTAAGGTTGTTCCTTTATACCAAAAGATTAAGAGTTCAACTCATAGAAATAATTTTTTTTTAAATGCAAATAAAAGACTGCTTATAATTGATGACCTTTTCCAATCCTCCTAAAGCGCGAAGTTTTGTGCTAAAGCTAACAGCAATTTTTGCCAAGTGTGAGTGCACTCCATCTCACAAGTGTCTTCTACATCTGCTACATGTTGCACTCATGTTAAAAGTACCACTTACCAGATTTTATGCTAATTGTTTCCGTTTGGCACTCCCCATTTACTGTTCATCCTCATTGGAACTAACTTCATGTTTGTTTTCTGCAGATGACTTACTGCATGTATCGCCTGAAGGATGTTTGAACCGCGACAACTCCACCTTTATGTTTCAAGCAAGTCTCCATACCACTCTATTGTCTAAAGTCCCTGCTTGCCTATTTATGGGTCTTAAACAACATGCTTTCTCCATGTTTTGTTGCTATGTCTTGGAAGCTGTGAGGCTGGAGCCCCTGGATGTCTCGCCTTGAAGGTTGTCTGGACTACAACAGCTCCATCTTTAGGAGCAAACTGATATTGATGGTGCTGGGTGATTGAGTTTAGGTAAGGTAATGCAGCAGTCGGTGGTATATTAAAAATTTGTATAGAAGTAATTAATAGGTACATGTTCAATCATCAAGTTGAGTTGTAGGATATCTTGACAATAGCATAGAGTCGGGTGGTTTCAGAGAAATCATTCTCAAATTTGATTTTCAAGATATAATCCACCAGAGTTAACTATTACTGCTAATAATCAAACCGTCAGGAAATACTACTATTAATATTATTATCACTATTAGTCACAAGAAAATGCTAAAATTATTTTAATGTTCACAAAAACCCTTATCCTGGCATCCTGCCAATCTTGACAAAATCAGCACAGCTTCTTTACCTGCCTCCAATTATTGTAAAAGTGATTGTATCACTTTGAAGGACGTGACTGCTGCACTCGAGAATTGCTCCCAACATAAGCCTAATGATCTTCCATTCCCTCTGGAATCACGTACTGTTGCAAAGTGAAAATATCCAGTTGTTGCCAGGCTTAAGAAAGGACAGACTAAGAATTTGGCAAATACAGAATTAAAAAAAAAAAAACAAAAAGAGGAAGAAGGATGCTGGCTAACTTGATGATTATCAAATGCTATCGGAATAACACGAAATTGTTATGAATTTGGCACTGCATGTGGAAGCCCCTTTCACTTAAAAGCACACTATTTTACTTTACAAGGAACAATTGTATCATATAAATTGTGGGCACGTGACAAAAGCTATGTGAATCTGCCCGACTGACAAATCAACTTGAAGGCGCTATTGTGCGGTATTCCTTCTCGGTTATTGAACTTATGCCATTATGATCAGGTTCCACTTCTTCCATGTCTTCCCTGGGGGGATAGCCACGTTCCCGACCAAGCAGCCATTGGTCTATGACACCACAATCAATGGCATACTTGATGGTGCGTTCCAAGTACCATTTATCAGTAATGAGGTGCGACTGAACTGTTAACATTCTCATGAGAGCTGAGAGCAAAAAAGAATACAAAATTCAGCAAGAGCAGTTTTCCGAGGAGAAAAATTTAACAATCTACTTTAGGTATTAAAGCACTAAAAAAGAACTACATTTCCAAGAAAACTCCCCTTGTTTCCTTAGCAAATCCTTTCATAATATGAGGGACCTCAGGAGAAAGAGAAGAGAAAAGAAAAGGAGCTTTATCTGCAATTCAAGTTCTTAAGCAAATCATTTCACAGTTCTGAAAAACAAGCTAGGACATAAAAACTTGGGTTCCCTAGAAGGACTGACGCTCATCGAATAACCCACAACTTGTCTCTGATGACAAGATTTTCTCAACCGTAACATTCTCTTGATTGTCAAGATTGGCAGTATTAAGGTGAAATTTATACACCAATTCAAAGCTCAACATCTTCAAAAGTCCGACAAAGAACATGTGTAGCAACAAAGTAAAAGAGAACACATATGTAGCTGTATGAATGATATAAAAACACATCACAGATATTAGAGGTATGACATAGTACCAGCGACAATGCCATCTCCAGATGCTGACATATCACTAGTGAAAGGGGTTATGGGTGGATCCTCCATGCCATGCACCGAACCATTATGCTCCTTGGTGTAGTAATGTATCTTAGAAGTACCATTTGTCACAAACAGAACATCAAGATTTTCATGCCAAAGTGGTTGAACCAACTCTGGTCCATAATGAACAAACTTTGAACTGGAATTGTTTTTAGAGTCAAATTCCTCAGTGGGCTTGATCCCACATAAAAATTCAAGCTCTTGCTTGGTAACCTCAACAATATTTGCTAGATTCCAAACCTGTCTTACAAACGACTTGGCTTCATCACTAGACTGCCACAGTGGTAGTGGAAGGTTCACGTCATAGAAAATTTTTCCTCCCAGCTTTTTTGAGATTTTGATTGCCCGCAGTGCAACTGATCGCATTCCTCGCTCAAGAAGGGAATGTGTGTTGAAATAGAACATCTTTGCCTGCATAAACAATTGCCCAAAAAAGATTATATTTTTTACGAGAAAGGCCTATCAATCTGATCAGACATCCAGAAACTTATGCAAATATCGCTAGTAAACTACTTATAACATTCAAAATACAGATTTAACATTGATCTTCTCAGCAACTAACTTGCTAGCTACCTATAACCCATAACATTCCAAAAACAGATTGAACATAAAATTTCTCAATAACTTGAAAGGTAGAATTGTTTGAAAGATAAGTTTCTTAGGTCTCATAGCTTATGGCTGTCTAAATGATAAACCTTTTACCCAATGTTCTTGGAAACAATAATTTCTCATTTTAAAATGGAAAGGACTTTGAAAAGCAGAATTTAGTTCACCAATTAAAAGTAACTTACATTGATGCAGAATAAAAACTAATTTTTAATTTTCCTTACTAGAAAAAAATTATTTTAATTGTAACTTCCTTGTTAGTTTAGAGTTTTAAGTCTACTAAGAAATAATACGAATCTTTATTAAATTGGATCCTATTCTTATTTAAGTCCACTAAGACATAATACGACTCTTTATTAAATAATCCTTTGTTTCAATTCCTTACGTTTAAAAATTATCAGCTCTAAATTCAAAGTTCCAACAACTCATATTTTCATTTTATATGAGATATTCATCTATTCATCCCTCATCAGTTTGGTATCAAATCTTTGGTTTGACAATGACTATACAAAACAAAAGGGCAAACAAAAGATTATTCAACAACTGAAACCAAAAGAGTAACGAGTTGATTATAACAGTTTTGAAGAGGTTAGTCATCATTGAAGCGCTGACTTCAATGTGTCACAACTTCTATAAGACATACAGCAGACCAACGACAGACTATTGTAAAGTAGATAAATATCAAAACAACCAACAACTAAAGATTGAGGTTGTTTAAAGAAAATTGAAACAACTAAACAACAAACAGAAACACTTGATTAGCATACTGAAACAACAAAACAAGAAGCAGAAGAGATCAACCAACAATTAATAAGATTTCCTGAGCAAGTTAGAGCAATTTCTCTGGTTAATAAAGGTGTAGTCTGTATTGATAAATTTGATAAGATGAATTATCAGAACCAAGTCGATCTCCATAAGGTTACGGACCAGAAAACTTGTAGAACTGTTAGAAAAATTTGCATATGCATGATAGACCTAATGTTATCTATGAGTACTATTGTTGGCAATGGGTTGGCTCAAGCCTGAACAGAGACCTGATAAAGGTCTGACTCATGTTGCCCGCGTCCGATAGGGCCTTGGTGGTCAGAATCCTCCTGAGCTTTTTTAATCAAATAGCCGCAATGACTAGAATTTAAGGCCACTTGGAATAGAATTTCACCTTGAGGACAA
>JAOQMM010000003.1:12718877-12731621 GCA_027563515.1 Erythroxylum platyclados | reverse complement strand
CCTTCTTTGGCTGAACCAGTAGAGAAACAGAATTTGCAACAATCATCCGAAGTTAGAGATTTGTAGTTAAAATCATTGAGTGCAAGGATGCAAATGCTAAAACCTTTGTTGAGGTCTTCCATATTCTTGATGTTTTCTTATACGCAAACTTTATTTATCAACGGTATACAAGATGTGAAACTTAAAATCTACTCAATCATTGCTACTACAATACATTGTTCAATTTAAAGATAACTTGCATATCGAAACAAAAATAAATAATAAAAAGGATAACTTGCACAGATTTCAGATATGACATCATACCAAAATCATCAATATTTAATGACACGTTTAAGTAATTGAAGAAATTATTCTAAAATTCTTTTTCCCTCCAACGTATGTGTTCATAAACTAGCAAGAATGTTGTGCAGTTTACTCTCTATTTTATAAACCAAAAGCAAAATTATAATGACAACATACTAAATTCAAGACCTGAGATTTGAATGCAGTTCAACATCAGATGCGTGCCGAAGTCACATTTTTCATGTAAGAAAGTGATGTTTAGCATCCAAACTCATGTAGAAGGGACAACACATTTTTTAAAGGGCACAAATCATATCATAAGATGGAAATACGAGGGCAAGTGAAGCAGGGCATGTGACATGTGAAGCTTTTCACGTTTAAGAGCTGTCAAAGACCTCATTCAAATGCTGTAATTCATTAATAGTAAGGGTTGTACATGAAAACTACGTGCAATTATGAACAAGTTGTGGCTTTCCCTCCCAAACCTCACGTTCCCTAACTAAAGTACTCTATAATTTTAAACATTGCCTAAAATTTGTATTTGCTTAATCATATTATAAATCATATATTATCTTTTAAAATTTTTGGCTGACATAAAAGGTTTAACTCTATGGTATTGGTATAAAAGGTTTAACTCCTATATAATCCAAATTAGCTAGGGGAATATGAGTAAGATTGTTATGAATATGTTAAGAGCCTTGATGATGGATTATTTATTTTTTACTACTATATGTGGATGATATATTGGTTGTTGTAAAGAGTATGCATGATGTGACTAACTAAAGACCTTGTTACAAAAGGAATTTGAGATAAAGGAATTAGGTTCTGCCAAAAAAATACTATGAGTGGAGATCTACTTGGATAAAAGGTGTAGGAAATTTTTGCTGCTATGAGTGGAGATCTAAATGGATAAAAGCTTTAGGAAATTGTGGTTATCTTATTCCAACAACATTGAGATGGTATTAGGCATATTTGGAATGAGCAAGACTAAACATATGATTACTCCATTAGCAAATTACTTTGGGATTTTCCTAGATTAGTGCCAGAAAATAGATATAAAAGTTGACGATATATCTAAGGTACCATATGATAACCTTGTTGGATGTTTAATGTATGTAATGGTTTGTACCAAGAAAAAATTAGGCCATGTTGTTAATCAGGTCAACAAGTACATATCAAAACTTGAAAACATTACTAGAAAATAGCCAAATAGATATTCAGGTATTTGAGGGTATGTCAAACCATGGAATTATGTTTATCAGTTAACAAGGTGATCCTTTGGTTTTCAAATATGTGAATTCAAACTATGTTTGAGATTTAGATAACATAAGGCATTTTATAGAGTATGTTTTTACTCGTGTAAGAGGGTTTATTTATTGGAAATAAATTTTACGATATATGGTAGCATTGTCAACAATTGAAGTTGAATATATGGCGGTAGATGAGGCTACTAAAGAAGCATTATTACTAAGGGTTAATGAAGGAGGTGGGAATCGATTAAGGTGGAGCTTGAATACATTGTGATAGTTAAGGTTCCACTTATTCGGTAAATAATCAATTGCATCATTAAAGGATTAAGCACGTAAAAGTGAGGCTTCATTAAAGAGCTAATTGCATCTAGACATGTCTTATTAGAAAAGGTTCACACTATGAAAAATGCAACTGACATGTTGATAAAGCTAGTTAATATAAATAAGTTCAAAATTTTCTTAAACTTGATTAATGTTCCTTGATATTAGACATGAATACAACCTAACATATGTAGAATATATTCACCAACATGAAGATTATTGTATATGGCTCATATACATATGTGTAGTTTTGGAGTGTTTTGAAAAAGAAAATAGGCATTTCTTGAAAGTCTTTGAGTAAATAGGACCTATAACACAGGCATGTCTCAGGGCATATTTGTATTTAGAAATCGAATGTGAATGTAGGGTTAAAGAAATGGGTATATTGGTATGATGGAGGTTTATTTGTGGTAGATATAGTCTAGGAAATAATCGTGTCATATGTTGAATCCAAATGTGTAGAAAAATAAAGAGATCCATGACTTAAAACACGATCATAGTTTAGGAAAAGACTATAAAGAAATAGAAGGATGCATAGTTTGGGACGCGAGCATGACTGAGCCCATGCTTATGTATGAGGAAAAATAATGTCCTAGGTCGTACTAGTGATGAACAACCTTATTTAGTAGATTTTAAACTCTTAAAAGAATTCTAAATATATTAGAGTTATGTTTAAAATAAGATTGGTTTAATAAGACGCTATTTAAATATATTGTACTAGTTAGGGTTTGCATACATACATACATACATACACA
The DNA here is from genome assembly GCA_027563515.1 of Erythroxylum platyclados. Classification (NCBI taxonomy): domain Eukaryota; kingdom Viridiplantae; phylum Streptophyta; class Magnoliopsida; order Malpighiales; family Erythroxylaceae; genus Erythroxylum; species Erythroxylum platyclados. The sequence goes on along the minus strand of JAOQMM010000003.1, from coordinate 12,729,013 downwards.
CACACACACACACATATATATATATATATATGTATGTATGTATTATAGACCTAACATAAGTAACTATCATCATAATTATTCAATAATGAATTACTTGCTCTTCACTCTTAAGGTTGTAAGCATATCCAAATGACGGAATCTTATTAAAAACTTCTTGCATTCTTGTTTATTTTATCCTATTTTTTTCTACTTTGCTATATTTTCTCAACAAAGATATTATTTATCATCTCTTACTCTCAAAAAAATTAGGAAATTATGAAATTAAATTAAATTAATAGTAAACTTATGCTACTAATTAGTTAGACCCTTTACATATATAATATTAAGTTTACCTCAATTATTATTGTTTATGTAACATAATTCTGCTATGTTGGCTTTACACATTGTTGTATGACAAGTCAACTTCATTTTGTATCTCCCTATATATTTAAATCTTTTCTTTTTTTTTCTTTTTTGTTTAAGAACTTGCTATCCTCCAACTAGAATATGTTATTAGTTTATGTTCTACCGCCAATCGATTGGTTATAGTCTCATAACATAATTATTTAAAGATATTTTTATTTTATACATATTCGTTTATTTAACTTATGTATAAGCTAAAGTCTATGAGATAAACTTACTCCAAATGAAATTATAATGAGATCATAATTATGATATTCATATTATATTTATATATTATCCTTAAATTGTAGGAGGATATTCAAACAAACATGTAGATGCCTATTAGAAAACAATTCATTGAACTAACTTGACATAAGAATTTCACTTGCAATATTACTTGTATTCCTGTAGGTGATGATTGTATAAGTAATCCTTTGACTTGAGATATCCAAAGTATTTCATATAAGAATTTATATTTTTCAATATTAGTTATGACATATCCTAGTCAAGGTTTGCTCAATTGTTAGTCATTAGATATAGTTAGGCCCGACCCTAGGCAAGGGCAGGAATAACACCTGCCCAAGGTCCACTTTCATGAAGAACAAAATAAGTAACAAAAAAAATCCCTATTTTGCTTCATTTTGTTCTTTATGAAAGTCAAGAACTCACTCTTGACCCTTATAAAGAGTAACAAAAGGGTTGCTATAGTATAAACTATATAGAGATACTTGAATGAGCAATATAAGATTCATCACACTAAGATAATTAGAGAGAATACTCTATTATTCTTAATTAATATTGATTTGAGAAATCTTTAGTCAAGATGAAATGATACTTTGAAAATAGATTTTATTAATGCTAGAAAACTAATATGATTGAATTCAACTAGAGTAGATATTAATTTATACTTTATGTCTAATCAAAATTTTATATAATGAAATGATTGAATTATATGACAAAATTATGTATAAAAGGATTAGTCAAAACTATTTTGACATTCCTAACATTTGAGTGATCATGATGCGTTACTAGATATCAATCTTGATCGATGTATATAAATTATTTAATTAAAAATTTTAATTTATTTAATTATAAATATAATTTAAAGTTATAATTTATATTTATTGTTAATTTATTTAAGAATTTATTGAGTTACATTAAAAAAAAGGTGAAAGAAAAAATAATTTAATTAAATTAGACTTGAGTGTAACTTTCAAGAAATTTAAAGTAATATTAACTTTTTAAAAAAAATTTGCTGGGCTTGGAATTGAATATTGTTCTTGTTTCCCAACATATGCCAAAATGTCTAAACGAATCGCAATATAGTACAAAAAGCTGAAATTTGTTGTGAGAAACTATCATCCTTATTTGGAACTTGCGTAAACAAGATGATAATATAATTCCTAAAACACATTTCCCACACTCGCTTAACCCAATAGTTTAGGAATGTAATATTTTCTGCCCATGACATTTACTGCAGTAAAACAATTTTTTTTTTTGGAAATTAACTCTGGTTTTAATATCCCTACTTTCCATTTCCGACAGAATTGGGAAAAAGAAAATAACGTTGTCTGAATTCTAGAGCAAAGTGCGACAAGAGTAAGAACGAGTCGTGGGTCTCATTTCCCTACCCTCATTGCTAAAAACATTCAAGAGTGTCGGTGACAAAGGTGTTAGCTGGCAGCCTGCCGACACTCTCTCGTCTCTACAGTTCATGTCCTTATTCTTTCACTTTCTTAGTAAATAAACATTCAGGATTGAATCTGCAACCGTAGTCTAGGAAAATTCTGTTTTTTATATCACCTTTTCTGCTTACAAAGGACTCACTGAACAAAGCTTCCATTACATAAAGGAGTAAAGCTTTTTTTATCTCAACCTTAACGCATAAAAAAAAACTCATCCTTGTCTCAAACGATACTCAAGCCTCTGATGCTTTAATCTTAAACGAGGTATCCACCTATTGTTAGTTTGCATGTATAAAGTTGTGTAGATCTAAGCTCTCCCAAAAAACAAAACACAAAAGCAGAGAGATAGTTAGAAAGATTGTATATGCATTTATGCAAAATAATCTCTATTTCAAATTAATAATTAACTTAATCTTGAATAAGTACAAGAACAATATTAGTAGTTAGTAGATGTGAGCATAAAAAATAGAAAAGAGGCCCGGAAAATTAGACAGAAAAAAGATATGTGTGACTTAAAAATTATCTTTTATTTAAATATAAAAATAAAATTATGATATGAAGTATTTTGAAAATGTTAAAATTTCATATTTTAGAATTTACATATATCATAAATCTATATACTAATTAAGAAAGTACGAGGAACAAAGAGACATGAATGCTTCAACTAATTGTAATTGAAAAGCTACTAAATATATGAGACCAGTGATTTTGTATAGTATCTGTCTATATTACGCTCCCTCTACACCCTTCCTTATTCTTTTCTTTGACCATAAAGATTTTTATTTTATTTTTGCCTGCACTTGTGCTCCGCCTCTTTGCTCTTCTGTTATCCTTCGCTGCTCAAGATGACAGTATCTCTTAAAGATTGAAGCTCTTACATCCTTCAAACTCAATCTCCAAAACTCACTCAGGGCCCTAAACGACTGGGATCCCTCCACCTCCTTTGCCCCTTACGACTGGCACAACGTCGCTTGCACTGACTGTTACATCACCTCCCTCTTCTCCACTTTCCAGGTACTCACATTGACCAGCTGGCTAACTTGCATATTTTTCGTAAGTTAAGCTTAATGTCAAACTCATATAACAAAACTATCCTCCTCTCTCCGAATGCATTCTCTTGCATGCTGTTTTTATACAGTACAACTCAATCTCTTGCTACCTCTCGCCAGGGATGGGTATCCTTACCAACCTCCAAATTCTCAATGTAGCCCAAAACCACCTAGTTGGAGAAATCTTCGGTGGCATTCCTTCGAATCTCTAGTATCTTGGTTCGTCAAGAAGTGCATTTTCTGGTTCAATCCCAAAAGTATTACCAAATTATCCTAGCACCAGTTTCTTAATCTCTCATATAACCAGTTTTTCGACGTGAAATCTCAGTGAGCCTCGGCGAGCTCTAGACTCTATGATAATCGCCTATTCTTTGTTGCTTTACCAAATGATCATAGAAACGCCATCTCAATTGATGAGCTCTGAAGGCAAATATCTTTGGTGAATTCGAAAGTTCGACGTCATTTATGTGATGGACACAAACTTCATACAAAAACAAGCATTGAGATTTTAAGGAAGCAACATGTTTTAAAATAAAACTATTTTTCACTTTTAAAATATAAAAGTGGGTCATATTATATCATATGTTAGTATTATCCACATTTAAATTGTAAAAAATAATAAATAATACTATATCAATATTAGTATATCATTTAATTAACGAAAAGTTAATTTCTTCAAAATTTACTTTTATTTAAGGATTGTTTTATATTTTTAAAAAACGCAAGAGTTTAAATTAAGAAAATGTTAATGTTCAAAATATATATTTTTTACCGTTAATGAAACAAATGAAAGGTTTGAATTTCTATTTCCAAAATTGAATATGGTGCTTTAAAGTCTTTTGATATCATTACTAAAATTATATTATAATTTTAAGTTTTAAGTTTTAATTTGATTTTTGTTTAATGTTCTTTAGGAAATAAAACGTGTTTGATAAAATAAAAGTAATACTTCTAAATACGAGTATTTTAAAGTTTATATTGAAAAATAATTCATTTAATATCTAAATATTTCTATATTATTGTTAATATTAATAGTTAGAAAAACTAGAGCTAGTTACTTTTGGATTTCTCACTTATCAAACTCTAAAGAAATATTTTAATGTTATATATATATATATATATATATAAGCACATACGTACACATTTATACACAATTTATTTAGAAAATTTTTATTGTCTTTTTTAGTAAAAATTTTTGCTATCTTAAATTTATAAATATATTTATTTAGAATAGTAAAAATATTGTTAAAATTATAGTTTTTCTTGATCTTATAAATATATTATTTATCATGTTTTAAAACATGTCTCAAATTTTAAAATTGAAATAACTATAAGGCAAGAATTATTCTTTATCATGTCTTACTCGTTAATTTCAAAATGGTTTAAAGTAAATTAAGAATTAAAGATGTCTTGAAGTTGGTAAATTTCTAAATGACTTTACTAAAAAAAATCTAACTAAATTTACTAATATTTAATCAACTTCTATATTATTAATTGATCTTGACTTCGTTAATAGATATTTCTTTATTTAAAAATTAAATATTAATTAGCATATATATTTAAATAATTTGAATTACATTTTACGAAGATGTACCATATGCAAAATTCTTATATATATATATATATGATTAGACTAAAGCTTATTTCATTAGCCTTTTGTTTTTAGTTCTTTACATTTTTTCAAATTTAATAATGCTGTGTTTGGTTGAACTTCTTTTTATAGTTTATTTTAATTGTTTATAATTTAAAATTTATGAAAAATTATAAAAAATGATTTTCAATACCTAGATAAATTTTTTTATTTAATTATAAAATTATTTTTTAATTTATTCGTTAAAATATTTATAATTTAAAATTATTATTTTAAATTTTAAATTTAGAATATTTCAAAATTTTTAATTATTAAAAAAGTCTTATAATTAAAAGAATTATAAATATATTTAAATAACTTAAAATAATTATAAATAGTTCAACTGATTTTAAAAATAAAAATTAACACCTAAAAGTTTCTGCTTATAGAATTTGTTATCTTTAAGTTTTTTTTACCCATTTAAATATAATAAAAATTTTCTTGAAATTAAAACAGTTTAAATTCATAACAAGAATTTTAAGTTTACAGTAAATAAACAAGCATAAAAAAAGAATAATTCGCAGAAATTAGTGAAACAATTTATTTGACTTTAAATAGATTATTTAGATTTATAATGTAAGTACATCTGTACATTTTTCTAATATTATACTTATCTAATAAGGTATGATTCTTATTTAAAATTTTCTATTTATAAATTTATCAATTATTAGTTATTTATACGATATTAATCATAAGAAATTAAATTAGTATCATTTACATTTATTTCCTTAGATTTTTAATAAGATTTCATGTACATTATACAAGTACATGAAGGCTATGATAATTATTCACATGTGCGCATTGTTAAAAATGATTTAAATTGTATACATATAATACATTAGACTTTCATTATTATATAAAACACATATTATGAAAGTTAAAAAACTAGAATATTACTTCTTGGTATTAATATATATTTATTTCATAGTTAAATAAAAGCATGACTTATAATTTTTAATGTTTCATTAATTGTATGTTTAATATATGTACAAATACATATATAAGCAATATTTAAATAAATATATTTATTTATATCATATGAACCATATCATGATTAATTATTATACATTTAAAATTTTCTATTTTGCGTTTAATAATTAATGTTGAACATTCACATATCTATTTATATAAAATTTTTAAAAATAATCTCTTTATTAATCTTAATACGTCAAAAGAGTATAAAAGTATCTCTTATTATAAAATTTTGCATATATGGTACATTATGATGAAAGGAACCAATATTTATCATAAGCTAACACATGCATTAAAATTTTTAATATGATATAAAAATGTTTTTAATAGGTAAGAAAGTTATCATATTTATTAAAAAAATATGTACTTATAATAGGTTATTATAGTTATTCTATATATAATTATATATTTATATTTATGTATTGTGAAAAAGCGAAATATATTTTAATCTTGCAAAATATTAAATTTTTATTATAATAATTAAAATTTAATGGAGAAACTAAAAAGATAGAACTTCCCTTTATAAAAGTTAAGAACAAATTTAAAATATGAGTAACAATTTATCAAATATATATATTTATATATTGTTAAATATAAGTGGAAAAGTAAGAAAATTTTAACCTGAAAATTGTTAGTTTTATCTGAAATTAATTAAAATTTAAATAAAAATATAAAAATAAATAATGTTTAATATTTAGTTATGATTAAAATAACAGTCCCAGAAAATTGACCTTCAGTTCACTTTTCAGTCTTTAGTAACCGACATTAATTGTAGAATCCGTGGAAACTGTTATGTCCCTTTTTAGGTTCAAATTCAAAAAAGAACTGATCAAACACTCTGGCAGTCCTTTTGAAATCGGAAAGACCTAAAAGTTAAAACAAGCTACTTTTTATTCCACATTTACCCCTCAACGCTTCTATATATTAGACTGACACACAACAGCGCAGAGCCACCAACAAACTCTCCTTTGTATATTAGATCCTGCCAATTTATTGCTCAATCTTCCAACAATGGCAGGATCTTCGATCAAACCTATTCCCCTGTTGAAAGATGAGCTCGATATAGTGATACCCACAATTCGAAACCTTGATTTTTTGGATATGTGGAGACCATTTTTTGAGCCATATCACTTGATCATAGTTCAAGATGGTGACCCATCAAAGACCATTAAAGTCCCTGAGGGCTTTGATTATGAGCTCTACAACAGAAATGATATCAACAGGATTTTGGGTCCTAAGGCCTCTTGCATTTCCTTCAAGGACTCTGCTTGTCGCTGCTTTGGCTACATGGTCTCTAAGAAGAAGTATATCTTCACCATTGATGACGATTGCTTTGTAAGATCTTATTCTCCCACTCGCTCTTTCCGGATCACCCGATTCATGACTCCTCTTTTCAGGAATTCTCTTCTTTTAAGACTTTTTGGATCTAATTGTTTTTTATTCTGGAATGAAATCAAAGTTGGGTTCAACCCGTCCCCCGCGTCTTGTGGTTTACTGTAATTGGAAAGATTTGAACTTTGATCATTTAACTTTTTTCTCTTCTAAATTGATGTGTTTTGTTTTTTCACATGTTTTGTTTCTTTATGCTCCATTCATATGAGAAGATTTAGGGGATTCGACGTGCTTTTTGGGAGTCCGTTTGATCTTCAAAAGTTTGTGTTTATACGCATGGCTCGTACTTTGAAGTTCCGAGTTGTATTTTTTATATCATTAAAGTTTTAGATGTTGCTTGAGGCAAGTCTGGAATTGTTTCTTTACCACATTGATAATGATTCTCTTGTTTCAAACTTAGTACATTTTTTACTTTGTTCTGCAAACTGAAACAAGTTACGAACTGTCAATAAAGATTTCAAAGAATAGCATCATTCAAGATATTTATGAAATTGTCGAGTCTTTAAGATCCTTACGGAAAGCCGCTGATAGTGTCTCATTAACATGGTAGAGAAACTAATGACAGAACGGCTGCTCACAAAACCAATGAGTTAGTCAGTTGTACAGTTTTTTACTCTTCTTTTCTTCTTTTGAGGAAAGCGTGATGCCAGATCTGGTGTTACCGCTTGTTTAAATCGTAGTTCTTAATGGAGCTAACTGATAAGAAGGTTCAAAGAATAAGTGTTGGATAATGGTCAAAACTTGTTCTTTAGTAAATTTAGCTCCACTTTTTGTTTATCCTCAGAAATCTTTGTTCACTGCAGGTCGCCAAAGATCCATCAGGCAAAGAGATCAATGCATTGGAACAACATATAAAAAACCTGCTAAGTCCGTCAACTCCATATTTCTTCAATACGCTTTACGATCCATTCAGAGAAGGTGTAGACTTTGTACGTGGATATCCTTTCAGCCTCCGAGAGGGTGTCCCTACTGCTGTTTCTCATGGTCTCTGGCTCAACATCCCTGACTATGATGCTCCCACCCAACTTGTGAAGCCTAAGGAGAGAAATACAAGGTATTGGGATCTAGAAACGGTAATTCATAATCATGAAGGATTCCATAGCACTTTGCTCATTAGTTTCACCTCATTTTACTTTTCCCAGGTATGTTGATGCTGTTCTGACAATTCCCAAGGGAACCTTGTTCCCTATGTGTGGCATGAATCTGGCATTTGACCGTGAGTTGATTGGACCTGCAATGTACTTTGGTCTCATGGGTGATGGCCAGCCAATTGGACGCTACGACGATATGTGGGCTGGCTGGTGCATGAAGGTACATTTTCTTCAATAATCCTCGTGTTTACCTCAACTGTTTAATTATCACAAAGTTCATGCAAAGAACAACTCTCCATTATGTTTAATCAGTATTATTAATCAAATGATTTTCCCTTTTATGGGATAGTTAATGCTTCTACTAATTGGTAGGATTGAAACCTGACTTTTGTCTTGCTTAAATGATCGAACTTGGAATGTTCATGACTTTTAGGTCATATGTGATCATATGGGATGGGGTGTTAAGACAGGGTTGCCGTACATCTGGCATAGCAAAGCAAGCAACCCTTTTGTCAACCTGAAAAAGGAGTATAAGGGGATCTTCTGGCAGGAAGAGATAATCCCATTTTTCCAGTCAACAGTCCTTCCCAAGGAATGCACCACTGTTCAGCAATGCTACTTGGAACTGTCTAAGCAAGTGAAGGAAAAACTTGGCAACGTAGACCCTTACTTCAACAAGTTAGCGGATGCCATGATCACTTGGATTGAAGCTTGGGATGAACTCAACTCTTCTCAGGGAAAACCTGCAGCGGCACAACCAGCAAAGTTAGCCAATGGCAACGCCAAGTAGATGCCTTTCTAGCTCTACATTTGAGTAGTAATTTAATCATATCTTGTACTATTTCCTTCCTTTACCGTTATTCTTATTAGCCTAATACTGTTGAGCCGGACAATATTCCAGTGCTTATTGGTTTGATGTTTTGGATCTGTACGGCTTATGAGCTTAGAGAGTCGAAGTATCAGATTGGGCATTCATGTAACCATTTCATTTCATGGTCTAGTATCACATCTAAATGATTTATATTCTGTTCTAAATTCTAAAGGATCCAGAAGGGTCGAGTCCCTAATTCTGAAAGATTTTGACGAATTGAAGCTGTGTGATTGGGAAGTCATCAAAGCATTCTTACAATCAAACATGAATTTGAAGCTTGGGGTGAATAAAACATTTGCTTTTTATCTTTAATTTAAAAAATTCTTGGATTTATGTAATATTTTTGATTAAAAAGTGACAAAACATGTAACATGAATTTGAAATCTCGTGAGTTCCAGGACCCACTAGGCCACTGATGACATTCACTGGAAAATGGGGTTTTGCAGTTTTGTCAGCAGCGCTGGCCCCAGTCTAGTTTCACTGTGAATTTTGTTACTTTTCTCTTGAATTTGTGATGTTCTTGGTCGGAACAAAATCATTTCATCACAACTTACAAGGCCCTGAAAAGGGACGAAATAGGTGCGTACTGCGTAGAGACTTTTTAACGGTGGACACAATGGAATGCTTGGGTTCCAAGTGTCAATTTCAAAACGCCCAACACTAGAATACTAACTACGCTTGTTCCGGGCGTGAAAGTTTTAGAAGCAGCTGCAAGCCAAGAATTCAGTCATAAACATCTTAATTCCAACTCTGAAACAGAGGTCTTATGGTCTGTAAATATGAAGTTACCATCAATTTTATGTGCATATCAATAACATAAATGATTTTTTACTTATTACACACCGCTACAAGTATTATTTTGAATAATTTTTTAAGATTATAAAATAGTCATTAAATTTTTTAAAATTATAAAATAATCTTTCAATATATTTTGCTATATATTTTTTTAAATTTTACATCAACTTTGTCTCCAAAAATTATAATAATATAAATTTGAAATAACAACTATCTGTAACACACCACTACCAAAGAGTACATGCCCGAACATCCAGCGGATATTCAAGA
>JAOQMM010000003.1:12676164-12701521 GCA_027563515.1 Erythroxylum platyclados | reverse complement strand
TGGATTTTACAATCAAATTTTCACCTTTTATAGAACCCACCAATGCCAAGTGGAAACCATGTGTTATTGATGGCCTCGTATCTAGGCTCTTTTTTCCTTTCTTCTCTCTTCTTCTTCTATATGAAATTTTTGATATGGTGATGCACTAAAGTGGATTTCAAAATTTGAACGCTATGAAGTAATGAAATTGCATATATGTATATGCATATATATAAGAAAGCATATTGTCAAAGATTTTTTAAAGAGAGAAAATAAATATTTGATTATGAGAGAGAGTGAGAGGACACCCCAGATTGAAAGAGATAGGTAAGCATTACTTTTTCTATACTCCATTATATTTCTTGACTTTATATAGTGTAATAGTATTTAAGGAAAGCTTTGCTTAAAAACCAAGAGAGCAGCTCCTCTTTCATTGAATAAAAGTTTTGTTGATAATTTATGCCAAAGATTTGAGCTTTCTAATATGTTAGGTATATTTAAAAATAATGTAGCATTGATGCGGCAACTGTTTGAGTTGATTGATGATATAAGTCTCTCACCTTCTAATGATGATGATAAAATTTATGATTTGGCAGTTATTGACAACCTTGTTGATCGTATGTTCATCACATGATTTCTAAAGATTTCATCTTAAGGTTTACGTCTTAATTATGGGAAAATTTCAATAATAGATTGTTTTCTTTTGTTTAGGATTTTGATAGAATTTTGTTGTTCGGTTTTTCAATAACTGTGGTGGATAGTGAAAAAGAGCTCTTGAATTCCTTAGATTGGATGAAGCGAAGATCATGTCATTTGGTGGCCTAAATGTGAGTGTTCATTAAATAATTATTTAGAAACTTAAGCTCCTTTCTGTGTTAAGGCTTTTCTAATTCTTTGATTATTCTATGAATGGTGTTGATCATCAATACTATGATGAAGAACTAATAAAAATGTCTAATGCTAGTGGAATTGGTGGTGGCATTTTTGGTGTCAATAATGGCAACATCGATAAGCTTTGTAGTTGGCATCACCATAGTAAAAATTTCATATAGAAGAAGAAGAGAGAAGAAAGGAGAAAAAGGTTTATTTCAGGGGTAGGGCATATTAATATCATGTGGTTCCACGTGGCATTTATGTCTCTCATAAAAGGTAAAAGAAATTAATTAAAAAAGCTATGTTAGTGATGATATGGTACTTAACTGATTGAACTTTGACATATAACTGATGGAACTTTGACATAGTTAAGGATTCTATTAATAGGGGTTTAATAATAATAATTTTAATTTCCTTTTTAAGTGTTAGAAAATCCCAAAGAACTTTGACATAGCTATGTTTGGGATCTTTTCTAACACTCCCAAATGTTATGATTCAAATTAAATTTTGATGTATCTATTAAAGGATAAAATGTACCTTCAATCAATTTATTAATATTATCAATGCTTTTAAAGGCCTAGGAAAAACATATACTAATATTGAGATAGTGAGAAAATTTTTTAAGTCTCTTTCAAAGACTTAAAAACCAAGGTGAGGGCTATTCAAGAAGTAAAAGAATTAAATATTCTATTAATAAGCTTATTAGATCTCTTCTCGCCAATGAAATGAGACTTAAGGAACTATAATAAGAAGAAATGACTCCTAAAAGGGGGAAATTAGCATTCAACACTGAAAGGAGGATCCAAGTGAAGAGAAAGACCCGTCCTTAAGCAAAAGTGATACTATAGACATAAATCTTATAATTAGAGGACTAAAAAAGTTTCTACGGTGAAAGAAGTTCTCCAAAAGAAAGGAATTTGAGGAGAGTAAACTAGATAACAAAAATGCAAATCATCTAGCATCATTTTATTTGAATGTAGGAAACTTGTTCATATGAAGTCCCAATTTTCTTACCTCAAAGAAAATTTAAAGTGTGAAATAAATGATAGGAACTAGTAGAGGGATAATTAGAAAAAGCTGGCATTTAAAGCCTTAACTTGGGACAAAAAAATTGATTTTGAAAGTGAGCATATGGAAGGAAAAGTAACTCGCATATGCTTTATGGCTAATGATGAAAACGAGGTTCTCTCAAATTCTAAATATTACAATAGTGAAAGTGATGCTGAATTATTATATGATGAATGGGTTAAAAGTCTTGAGATCATAAGTATTAAAAGGAAGAAACTATCTTCCATATTAAAAGAGACTAAAAAGAATTTAGATATATAAATATGTGAAAATGAAAAGATAAAGAGTTAATTACATAGCAATAGAGCATCTAAATGTGAATATTACTGGCAATCATAACATAAATGCATTAAAGCATAAGAATGAGATATTGAAGAAGGAGATCAATTCTTTTAAAAACTCATTATCTAAATTCACTAAAGGAACTGAGCAACTAGAAAGCATGATAGAAGTATAAAGAATTTTAATAATGAGCTTATGATCAAATATACTTATAGAAGTGCATCCAATACTAAGACTACATTTGTAAAAGGAAAATTTTTTCATATTGTATCCAATACTAAGACTACATTTGTAAAAGGAAAATTTTTTCATAGTGAAGAACCTTTGCCTAAAATGAAAAAATGAGCATGGTGCATCCTCATCTAAATATGTAGATAGATCATATACAAATACTTCATCTTCTAGGCCTTAGTCTAAAGGAAAGTCTCACATATTCATGTATAGTTCTCAATCTAGGCCTAGTTCAACATTACCAAAGCATAAATCCTATACAAATAGACAAGGTATCATACATATTCATTTGGGCCATAAAGTCATTCTAGAAGCAAGAACCAAGCTCCCACTTATAATAAGCCTTAAGCATAATGTCATAATGTATGTTTACATTATTTATTGACATCAATACAATCAAAGGAACATATTTCAAGCATAAAATAATACTATGCTATATGAATTTTTAAAGAGAGCATTCAATCTCTATAATATCCAAAAGGATCATTCTATACCACTCATATATCTAAACAAAACCTAGAAATGCATAATGCACAAAAACCATTGGTCTTACTATCATGAAATCAATACACTATTCATATAGTATGATATGTCATTTTTATTGTGAATGTGAGCATATCGATAGATTTTGTTTCTTAAAACAAAGCTTGATGAGTTAACATTTAAGAAAATGGGTTAAAAAGAAGACAAAGACTATTAATCAAAGACCCAAGTTACTTGGGTTTTCAAAACACATTAGTTACTTTGTTTAGCAAGTCTCTAAGAAAAAGAAGAGCAAATAACATATGGATAGTAGATATTCAAGGAACATGACCAATGAAACATCCTAATTTAAAAATTTTAGAGAAAAAGATAAGAGGATTTATCATATTTAGAGACAATACTAAGTGTAAGTCCCATTGCCACTTCCATAATTAGCATGATTGCTAAGAGAGGCTTATTAGAGGCTAGACAATATTTGCATTTGTTCTCTCATTCTCTCTCTCTCTCATCATCTTCATCCCGTGCTTTCTCATCCTCTCCCTGGTTATAGTTAGCTATTCTCCTTTTTGTGTTTCTCTCTTTTGTTTGATTTTTCGAGCCCCCTCTCTATATTGTTATGCTTCTCTTTGCCAGTGTTAATTTCTATTTTTTTTTGTCATTGTACTTGGCATGTCTTATTTGTTGTTTTCTTCCCTTTTTTATGCCTCTTTTTTTTGTTAGACATTTTGTCCTTTTTTAATTTCATCTTTTCATTTCATCCCATGATCTTTCCTTCTTTTACAAACCAATCCTTATATTATTTTTGTTTGATTTTAAGTCTTTAAATCTTTTCACTTTCTATTTATCCCTAGAAGTACTATATTCTATTTTCATTTACAAATTGACTTACAAATTAAACAAAGAAATAAATATAGGAAAACTATATTGTTATGCTTCTCTTTGTCAGTGTTAATTTCTATTTTTTTTGTCGTTGTACTTGGCATGTCTTATTTGTTTTTTTTTCTCTTTTTTATGCCTCTTTTTTTTGTTAGACATTTTGTCCTTTTTTAAATTTTATCTTTTCATTTCATCCCATGATCTTTCCTTCTTTTACAAACCAATCCTTATATAATTTTTGTTTGATTTTAAGTCTTTAAAATCTTTTCACTTTCTATTTATCCTTAAAGTACTATATTTTATTTTCATTTACAAATTGACTTATAAATTAAGCAAAGAAATAAATATAGGAAAATTTAATCATTCTTATAAAAAATTAAAATAACTACCATAAATGGAAAATTAATTATGAAATAATGACATTAAAACTAAAGACCTAAGAATTAAAATATATGAAAGTAAACAAAAGAAAAGAAGATCAATAAGCTATTTGTTTTATTGAATTTAATTAAAATACTAAAAAGATTAAAAATTAAAATTAATAGAATGCAAATCAAACCTAATATAAAAGGCCATAAAAATAAAAATTAGATGTAAAAATAAGTATTTACATTATACTATTTACACCCTTTTGGCGAAATATCAATTGGTAGTAGAATGATGTTTATGATTAACATGGCATTTCAAAGTTACCAATAGTAATTGTTAGTAATAGTAAGTGCATGATTTAATTGTAGTTTTAATACGAGAATTAAACATTGTGTCTTCTCTTAATACCTTAAAAAATGGTAAGAGATTGAGACTAATATGAATAAAAGCCAAGTGATCTTATTTACAAGTGCTCAATATATGGCTCATTGGATTTTAAATATCACTAGAATGCAAATTAATTTTTTTATATCTTAGGCTACCCATATTTACTAAAAAACTTCAGTACAGGGAGTGCATTCTTTTAATAAAAAAGATACACAAAAGACTTAATCACTGGTGCAATAAAAGGCTCTTATATGTTGGTAGAATCTAACTAATAAAATTAATGCTTAGTTCCCTTCATAACTACTAGTCATCTTAGTTTTTCCTTCCCAAGGGATTGACCAAGATGATTGAAAAGTTACTTAGGAGGTTTTTGTGGTCTGGATATCAGAACGAGAGAGTTTAAGCTAAGATGAGTTAGAAGGAAATCTATAAACCAATAGTAGAAGGGGGGGTTGGGTGTTTAATATATCAACCTGGGTAGTAAAGTGGTTATGAGGAGGACTTTAGACGTTTTTAAGTAGTAAAGATTCTTTTTAGCTCAGATGGGTGCACTTTTAATCTTTAAAGGGCTACAACTTTTGGGAGATTGATAACAAGCACTTATTTTCTTGGTTTTTTTCTAAACTTCTGAAGATAAGGAAAGAAATGGCTGAGAACATCAAATGTATAATAAGTAATAGAGAGATAACCTCACTTTACTTTGATGTTTGGTGCTAGATAGGCCTTTAATTAATTCTTATATTCCTCTTGAGATGTTGATGAGATTCCTTATAAACCCAAGAGTGAAACAAAAAGGGGTGTGCAAAATGAAGCATTTCCAGGATGCTTACAACAAAATGAAGAATAACAGCAAGAAAATCTCTTATAGCAGTTGGATGATCAGAAGAAAGAGGAAAATCAATAGGAAAAGTTTGAAAAAGTACTATCTAAGAAGAGTAATAGGAGTAATAGGAAGGTCTCAAAAGGTAAAAGTATTGTTACATGACCATTCTAGTCTGAAATGTAAAAGGAATACCCTTTGAAGCTCAATACTTTAAAGGATTTTGTTCAACATGAGAAGCCTATATTATTTTGTTTATTAGAAACCAAAATTAGATTAGATAATTTGAATAAATTAAATCATTTTTGTAATAAATGGAATATTCAAACAAATCATCAGTGCCATAGGTATGGTAGAATCATTATTGTTTATGATGGGGAAATAATGGAGGTGGAATCATTGAAAGCTAGTGAGCAGTTTATCCACGCAAAACTGACTTTCAAAATGGAGAACTCTAAAGTTCTAGAGACATTTGTTTATGGTTTTAATACAGCTTTCCAAAGATCTAATTTATAGAGCTCATTAAGAAGATTAAAAGCATCAGCTAGAGGGCTATGGACTATCATTGGTGATTTCAATACCATTCTTTATAGGTAAGAGGTAGAGGGGAATTGCAATTTGCTAAACTACACATGGATAGCCTTGATTGTACCAAGGATATGGAACTATCTGATCTAAAATTCGAAGGTCATAGTTTCATATGGAGTAATAAACAAAGCTCTAAATGGTTCATTCGTAAAAAGCTAGATAGGCCGTTGGTGAATATGGATTGGTTAACAACTTTCTTAGAAAGTAAGGTCATTTTTTTGGATCTATAAATTTCTGATTATACCACTATCAAAGTAGATAATCTTTTAAAAAAATTTAGTTTTAAACACCCCTTTAGGTTTAATAATTTTCTTGCTAATATGGAGGGCTTTCAAGAAGCGATTTCGAAAGGATTAGAGTTTTAGGTCTTTAGCACAAAACAATTTATTTGTCTACAAAAGCTTAAGGCTATAAAGCAAGAATTGAAGAAGTTGAATGTAAAAAGGGAACAGAATACCAAAAAATGAGATAAAAGATGCAAGAATAAGGCTCTCATTTATTCAAAATTCACTAGCAGATAATGCATATGATGAGAATTTAGTAAAGGAGGAGAAGGAAGCTATTCAAAACTATTTGCAAGTAGTGGACAATCATTGCTCCTTATTGCAACAGCGAGCCAGGATCAACTGAATCAAAGATGGAGATAGATGCATAAAGTTTTTCTTTAATACAGTGTCAGCAAAAAGAAATATTAACATAATCACCTCCACAAAGACAAAATTAGGGGAGATAATATATGGGCAAGTGATATGTGCTTAATTGTTGATAGATTTATTCTATGACACTTAGTGATTAATGCTTTAAAAAACTCAAAATACTCACTTTAGTTCATATTTAATTTTAGATACAATTAGGAAGTGAAAGAGCTAAAATGAGTGTAAAGCACAATATTTGAGTCGTTTTCTTGATATTCACACTCATTTGTCACCATGGAATAAGAAGGAGAAGGATTAGAGCAAGTGAAGACAAGAAAATGCCAAAAGAATTGAAGAAGCTTGTTGCCACAACCATAAGATGTGTCTCATGGCGATGAAAAATTAGTCATGGCCATGAGAATCATGTCACGCCAGGTCACACGCATGACTTTCACACTTGGCACCCAAAAACCCTACTTTTTAGTATAAAATGAACATGTGATGACAAAGACATTATGAAAAGTTTGAGGAATCATTCTAAGGGTTTCAGGAGGTGACAGAGGGGCAAAGCTTTCATCCTTTATAGACCCATAGAGAGCTGGGCTTTCTTGACCTGGTTCGAAGGTAATATTGAAACCGAAGAACCCTATTAAGCCTTTCTCTCATTGTGTTTGTTGTTCTTTCTCTCTTAGGGATTGATTATGTTATCCTATGTCTATTGTTTGGGTGTTGTATAATAATGATTGAAGGCTCTCTTTGATTGTTTTTATGTAAGAACCCACTGCTAGAATCCTCAATTAATTCGTAATCGTTATGCTGAGATTCGTTTGTAGCTACTAATGGTTTTGAATAATTAGGGATAACGTAACTTAGGTTAAATGAGCCGATCTTGTGTTGTTGTTGCTTTGATTAATCTGTTTTCCTAACTCGTAATGTGACTATCCAATTAAATCTATAGAGCTTGTTCTAAGTTGTTCGATAACTATGTTTAATTAACTAGCTCTTCTTAATTAAATATGACCTAAGGGAAAAACCAGGGTTAACAGAGCTTATTGATAACTAACGATTAATAGTTGCTAGGAGAGGTATGAGAATAACAATTCAATGAAATATGTTTAATTATGTGTAGGCCGAGATTGAACCAATGACCGGTTCCCTAACGAATTCATCACTTTCATCATTTTTAGAATGTTTTCTTTAATTTGTTTTCATTAGTTTAGTTTCATTTTAATTTCTTATTTGAAAACCAAACTAACCCCTCCAAAATCTAAACACAGATTGATTTCATTTTAAAAGCTTTATATACACTCTTTGTGGGATCAACCTAGACTCACCACTACTATAGTTTTAGGTTTAGTTATTTTGAGTAGTATTACGACACGCTACGTTAATTTTAGCGCCGTTGCTGGGAGTGCGATGTTTTAGTTTTAATTTTTGATTTTAATTAGTGTTTTGTACATATTTGTTTATAATTAGTTTCTTTTCAATTATTTCATGATCTTTTCACTTTTCGTTTGTTAAAAAAAATCATGGATGGAAGTAATTTTTTCTATAACTCGTATTCCTAATCTTATAATCAAGTTTGAAATGATCATACTAACTTCAGTTATGGATGAGATAATCAAAAAAATTTCTTCCTTGATAATTTCAGGACACACAACAATTCTTGCATAGACCAGAAGCTTCTTATTGTAAATTAGGTACATCTCTGGAAGATTTAGTTAGATCTCTTGCTATTAATACTCTGCAATTTTAGTAGGTAACAAGATCTAGAATCTAGAACTTGGTAAGCCAGATGGGTCAGATGATGGAAGCTATCAACTGCCTATAATCACAAAGTGGAGAGACGCAACTATCTTAACTCGAGGTGTACCCAAGGGACGTTAGTGCAAAGACTTTACAGAGTGAAGAGGAGCTTGAAAATCTTAAGAGAACTACTCAAGGAATTACTTGTGAAGAAGAGCTCGACACAGAAAATGAAATATCATTTAGCTCATAGGTAAATGTTGAGTCCCTTATTGTTGTTGATATTAACCCTTCACCTTTACATAGCAGATTGGAGAAATTAAACAAGGAGGAAAAAGGCAAAGAAATATTCAAGATATTTCCAGAGTGCATGGACTTAGTAGAGACTGGAAATTTGAAGATAGGGAAGCCAATGTATGTGAATGATCATCGACTTAGGCCCTATCCTAAACAACCTCAAGTGGAGGAAGTGTATGTGACACCTAAAGATCATAACTTTGCCACGTGATGAGGAAAACAACGGGTTGAGCTAGCGACAATAAACAAAGGCACTGCTTGAGAGGCAACCTAAGGGAAGTTTATTTCTTTTCATTTACATTTTCGCATTTGTTTCTTATATGCATGTGTGTTTTTAAATTTGTTTGTTTTTAAGCGTTTTTAAGTTTTCAATCAAAAAGAGAGAGAATAAAATAAACAAACGAATATTTTCTCTTTTTTTTATTGTTTCTAGGACTATATAGTCATGATTAGAGAGTAAATTGACTAGAAGAATCCATGGCAACTTAACACATACTTTTGCTTTTATGACTGATCAATATGCATTATCTTTAGAAGAGTAGTGATTAGTGGTAGACACAAGCCAGTGAGATTTTGAGCCTATATAGACTGACACATCCATATCAGTCTCATTTTCTTTTGTTTGTGTGTGACTTTGATTACATGTATATCCTGACTCTGCTTTGATTTTCTATTCAAGACCACATTTTTATCACATGCATTAATGTGAAAATGATATAGGCATTCTTTCTTTTTATAAGCTATATTAGCCAAATAGCCTACCTCTTGATATGAAGTTTGCCTTTGTTAAGCCCCCTTGAGCTTTATTAGCCTTTCTTTTTGTGCTAATCATATCACATGCTTTAAACCTAACCAAATGTCCTACTCAAGCCTTAAAGCTAGTGGAGCATTTGTTGATTATTAATGATTGTGGATGCAAAAGAGTATAAGTGTGAAGGTGGGCATATGTGTGGGATGATTATAATTATTGGGATGTTATTTTATGTTTTATCAATGAAATTCCATGTTGATGTAGCTTCTTTCAATTTTTAAATGAAAAGGAAAAGAAAGAACAAGAAAGAAAGAAAAAGAGAAAAGAAAAAGAAAAAGAAAAAGAAAAAGAAAAAAATGTTTGAATAAAAGTATCAAGAAGGAAATTCTATTATTTTGAAAAGTTATTCATGATTAATTTCTCCGCCTAAAGTTGTATTGAATAGGTGGTTTGAGTAAGTTGCATATGAGGTAAATGTTGTTTTGGAAGGATCACTCCTTATAGTTTAAATGTATTGTCATCATAAATTTTTATGAGTGATCCCTTCTAATTGGTTATTCTTCATATGGTTTAAGGTGTGAGAGCTTAAATTTGAGCACTGATGGTACCCAATTTTGAATGAATGTTAGTTTTTATGCTTGATGTTGCATAGAGTGTTACTTTTGTTTCACTAGCTTTGATGGCTTTTACATTACATTACCCAAATACATCTCACCTTATCCTTGCCCACATTACAACCTTGAAAAGTCCTTTAATTCATGATTATACATGTGAATCTTAGTGGTGGAGAAATGAAATGATATGAAAAGTTGTGGACTGTCGTGATTATAAATGGTTTTTGAGTGTACCTATGATATATCTTATTTAAACACATTTTGTCAAGTCTACCTCTAGACTGCTCAGTTTTTAAAGGTGATGAATGTTGATTGATCATCAGTAGAAGCGTTGAATGCTGATTACTTGCTATGGTTTTTGAAAGTTATTCCTCCTTGCTTATGACTATATATTCTTAGGAAATATATAGTTTAAATATTGTTTTGGAAGGATTGCTCCTTATAGTTTAAATGTATTGTCATCATAAATTTTTATGAGTGATCCCTTCTAATTGGTTATTCGTCATATGGTCTGAGGTGTGAGAGCTTAAATTTAAGCAGTGAACATGATTTTTGCATTCATTATAGCTGATGGTACCCAATTTTGAATGAATGTTAGTTTTTGCACTTGATGTTGCATTGAGTGTTACTTTTGTTTTACTAGCTTTGATGGCTTTACATTACATTACCCAAATACATCTCATCTTACCCTTGCCCACATTACAACGTTGAAAAGTCCTTTAATTCATGATTATACATGTGAATCTTAGTGGTGGAGAAATGAAATGATATGCAAAGTTGTGAAATGTCATGATTATGAATGGTTTTTGAGTGTACCTATGATATATCTTATTTAAACACATTTTGTCAAGTCTACCTCTATACTGCTCAGTTTCTAAAGGTGATGAATGTTGGTTGATCATGAGTAGAAGCGTTGAATGTTGATTTCTTACTATGGTTTTTGAAAGTTATTCCTCGTTACTGATGACTATATATTCTTGGGAAATATAAAAAATCAGTAAGTGTTTTGGGTTTGTAACTTTGATTTTGATATTTTGCCCGAGGACGGTTAAAAGCTAAGTGTGAGGGAAATTGATATATGCTTAATTGTTGATACATTTAGTCTATGACACTTAGTGATTAATGCTTTAAAGTGCTTAAGACACTCACTTTATTTCATATTTGATTTTAGGTATAATTCATAAGTGAAAGAGCTAAAATGAGTCGAAAGCACAATATTTGAGCCATTTTCTTGAGATTCAAATTCACTTGTCTTTATGGAACAAGAAAGGAGAAGGATTAGAGCAAGAGAAGATAAAAAAATGCCAAAAGAATCGAAGAAGCATGTTGTCTTGACCATGAGATGTGTCTCATGGCCATGACAAATTAGTTATGGCCGTGAGACTCATGTCGTGCCCATGACAAGTGTGTCATAGGTATAAGACACCAATTCATGCCTATAACTTTCACACCTGGCACCTGAAAACCCTACTTTTTAGTATAAAAAGAACATGTGAAGATAGAAACATTATAAAAGGTTTGACGAATCATTCTAGGGGTTTTGGGAGTCGATAGAGGGGAAAAGTTTTCATCGTTTGGAGACCTATAGAGGGCTAGGCTATCTTGACTCAGTTTGGAGGTGATATTGACACCGAAGAACCTGATTAAGCATTTCTCTCTTTTTTTTTGTTCTTTCTCTCTTAAGGATTGATTATGTTATCCTATGTCTATTGTTTGGGTGTTGTGTAAAAATGATTGAATACTATATTTGATTATTTTTATGTAAGAAACCATTGCAATAATCTTCAATATAATCTGTAATTGTTATGTTGAGATTCATTTGTAGCTACTAATAGTTTCAAATCATTATGGATAATGTAACCTAGGCTAAATGACACGAGCTTGTGTGGTTGTTGACTTGATTAATCTGTTTTCCTAACTCGTAATGCGACTGTCCAATTAAATCTAGACAGCTTGTTCTAGGTTGATTGATAGCTAGGTTTAATTAATGAGCTCTTCTTAATTAAACACGACCTAATGGAAAATCAAGGTTAACAAAGCTTATTGTTAACTTACGATTAATAGTTGCTAGGAGAGGTATGAGAACAATTCAATGAAATATATTTAATTGTGTGTAGGCTAAAATTGAACCAATGACCGGGTCCCTAACGAATTCTTCACTTTCGTCATTTTTAGAATGTTTTCTTTAATTTGTTTTCATTAGTTTAGTTTCATTTTATTTCTTATTTGAAAACCAAACCAAACCCCCCCATAACCTAAACATCGATTGATTTCATTTCAAAAGCTTTACATACACTCTCTGTGGGATCGACCTAGACTCACCACTACTATAGTTATAGTTCTAATTATTTTGAGTAGTGTTATGACACGTTACGTCAGCAAGCTGAGATTGCTAATGATGTTATGGGATTTTTGTTCAAAATCTCCTAGGATTAGAAGGGAAAACAGAACTGATCGAGAGGATTTTATGCAATTTGTCTCTGCTAAGATTCCTAAAGATGAAACTAGAAATCTAATCAGACTTGTCACTAATCAAGAAATAGAGGAAGTAGTCTTAAAAATGAATGGATAAAAGGCTCCAGGCTAAGATGGTTTGAATGGGAATTTTTATAATAAAACTTGGGAAAAAAGGGAAATTTGTTAAAGAAGTTATGCATGAGTTCTACAAAAAGGGAGTGTTACTTAAGGAGTTAATAGGACCTTTTGGTGTTTAATTCTTAAGATTCATAACCCTACAACTTGGGATAATTTCAGATCTATTTCTTGCACTAATTTTATCTATAAGGTCATTGCCAAACTCTTCGCAAATCAATTGAGATCTGTATTGCAATTCATCATCAATGAGAAATAGGGTGCATTCTTGAGCAATAGGAATATTGGTGATAAAATAATAATACTGCAGGAGCTCTTGAAAGGGTATACAAGAAGAAATACTCTATAGAATTGTTCTATTAAAATGGATCGTCAAAAAGCTTTCGATAGAATCAGCTGGCGATTTACGTTACAGATTATGGAGGTTATGAAATTTCATCAGATGTTTATCAAATGGATTCAAGAATGCATCACCATTGCTTCTTTTGGGATTTCGATTAATGGGAGTCCAACAGAGATTTTCAAAGGTAGAATAGGACCTAGGCAAGGGGTTCCTCTTTGCCCTTACCTATTTCTAATTTATGTAGAAGTTCTCACCCTATTGATGAAATCTAAAATCTTTACAGTCCCTAAATTCAATTACCACTCCAAGTGTAAACTACTTTCTCTAACAAGTTTATATTTTACAAATGATCTTACCTTATTGAGCTAGGTTGATTTTCATTCAGTTTCTTTACTGATGAGTACTCTACAAAGTTTTAAGGAGATATCTGGATTGAGTATTAACTTCCATAAAGCTTTTTCATTTTGTCAAAAAGCATAGCACATCTCTCAGATATTGTCACAAGTCACTGGAATGAAAAAACAAGATTCTCCTCTCTTATACTTAGGAATTCCTACCTCTTCGAGAAGATTAAGATATAAAGAATGTCTACCACTGAAGGAAAAGATTCAAAAAATATTAGGATCTTAGACAAATAAAGCTCTGTCCTATGGAGGCAAGCTTCAACTTCTGAAGTCTGTCATAATATCAATGCAAACTTACTGGTGCTCTCACGTATTCTTATCAAAAGGGCTAGTTAAAACTGTGGAAAAATGATGAAGTAGAGGAAAATGTGAGAAAGGAATAGCTAAAGTGAGCTGGAAGCAATTATGTCAACTAAAAGAAGCTGGCAAATTGGGATTGGAGACAATTAGCAGAAGTAATAGATGTCTAATGCTAAAAAGAATATAGAGAATTTTAAGTGAAAAAGAGTCATTGTGAGTCAAACTGGTACACAACTATATATTAAAGGGTGGCAATATGTGGGCAACTAATTTTAAAGAAACTTAACCTTGGTTCTTCAACCAAATTCTTAAGTTAAAGGAAAAGGTTTAACAACAGGTTACACGCAGAATAAGAGTAGGGGATAGGATTTCATTATGGCATGACAACTTGATTGGCTAAGGGGCATTAATACATAACCAGATGGCAAGGGTTTGGTTAGGTTCTCAAAGAATGCTGAGCTAAATGTAAATGGAAACTAGTCTCTATCCTTAGATGAGATGAGAATTTTGTCAATTCCATAATATAGGTACATTGATGGAGAAGATACTTATCTATGGAATGGTTTACCTACTTCAGAATTAACCAATAGGAAAACAAAAGAACTAATGTATAGGGCAGACACAAGAATAGGGTGGTGCAAGCTAGTTTGGAGCAAGGCCCTCAAGCTGAATGCTAGCTTTTTGCTTTAGTTAGTCAAGTTGAATAAACGTAGCACCATGAATAGATTAAAGTTTCTATCTTTTTTCTAAACAATGTGTATTATGTAATTTGGAGGAAGAGTATAGAGAGCATATGTTTTTAAATTGTGGATACTCTAGAGAAGTGGGGCAAAATATTTCATCTTTACGTATACTTACATACCCAAAGTAGTCTAAGTGCCATCTTACAAGAGATACTCTACATCCCTACTTCCAAGCATGATAAGGAAGTCCATATGGTTGCAATTGCATCATGTATCCAAGAGATATGGAAAGAGAGAAATAATAGAAGATTTACAGGGAAAGCTAGTTGTTTATCTTCTATCACTAAGACCACAGTTGCAAGCATAAGAGAGTAGTTAATTATAAATTAGATGGAGAAGAGATGTAGTAGAAGGCTAGTGGTTTGTTAGAGACTTTAATCCTATCATATTTGTTGATGCAGTTGACAGGGAGTGTTCAAATGATTTACATAAATTGAGAAAGGTAACAATATAACTGTTGGTTATATGGGAAGTAGAATTAAGTAAGCATCCCTCAAATGCCACTATTCTAATCAAAGGAGGCCAATATGTAGCATTTTGGGATTCCCAAGCCTCTCTTTAGATATGAGAGAGCTATGATCACGTGAATTCGAAACAAATAGAAGAATAGAAGCAAAGAAGCAAAGAAGCTAGCCCTACTAAATTTGACAATCAACAAAGAAGTAGATATTGCATAGAAGATACATGCATGCAACCCAATCAAATGAAGATTAACAAATCAATCTTAAGGAATTTAAACACAAAATTAAAAAGAGAAAGGATTTACCTAAAGAGTTAATCGAAGGCTAGGGATCGGTGTAGTCAACATTCTCACCATAACCAAATCTTATGATCTATAGCTATAAGTCAGTATTAAGTCCAAATTAGCAAAAGCAAACTGAGTTTGAATAAGAAGAATTAAGAAACTCAGTGGTTAGATCTAACCTGGGCTGAGATCAATCCACCACAACTCACTATGTATAGCTACTGCGACTACTTCAAGCTAAAGTTCAAGCCTAGCAAAGTAAAATTATATTCAGATGGTTAATAGAAGAAAAGATCTCATGATTCAAGTCAGAGATTTTCATACCTTGGTAACGCTAACTATGTGGAGAAGACGCCTGTTGCCCTCGATGTTTAGCCCTAATTGGGAAACTTCTGGAGACTTTTCTCCATCTAGTTTAGGTCATTACCTCTGTTAAGATACAATTTATGTATCTTATTATTGTTTTTGACATTTTTTGATAGTTAGACATCCAAGATAATGTTGACGAGTTTTTTAAACATTCAAATTCAAATTAAGATGAGGTATGATTTACATTCGATTTGTGTTTGAGTTAAACTAAAAAACATACACAAGATTATCTTGTAGTTATAGATGTAGTTGATATGGAATAGAAGTCTATTCCTAGTTAAGGTGTGAAAATCACGTGTGAGTAATTGGTTGGTAGTGCACTGTTGGAATTTTGGGCTAATGGGGTTAATTGATTTTTTTGATTGAATAACTTATGGTGTGATCTGGACTATGTAGTGTGTCTTCAGCTGTCCCATGTTCATTGTTGCTGTCCATTCTTGCAGAAAATATTTTGTGTGTGCAACTGGTTTTTATTGAGATTTTCACGCAAATCCAAAGTACTGCATTTGGTGTGTTGTTAATTTAAAAAGATTGCCTTAAGTGGGAGCTGCATTTCTCTATTGCTTTATCGTTGATTGGATGGAGAGATTCTATTAATTACTTGGTTTGTGCGGGTTGCACGACTTTGTGATTTCGGTGGTGATTGTGTATCTTTAGCTAGTTTTGGCAGCTGGCTTTCTATAGTGTTTATGTGATTTTGGTTGGGCTGCTCACTGTCAATGATAGTGGTTTTTGGTGTGGAAAACTTCCAGCAGTCTTGGTGATTTTGTGGCTGTCAATAGTGGTGTTTGTGTTCGAAAAATTCCAACAGTCGTCGTGAATTTTTCAGCTTTGATGTTTGCAATGTTTCGGCAGAGAAACGTTTATTTTTCTTGGTGAACAACTTTCCAATCTCCTTTTGAAGAAGCTAGAATTATTAGGGAAGTTGTTTCTTTTATCTCAAGTGTTTTCGTTTTTGTTTCTTGTTTAGTTAATCACTTGAGTTGATTGTTAATTTCGATTCGTTATCATTAAAAGATTATTGAGTAAAATCCTCTATTGAGGTTAGTACATGGCGGTCGTACTATTGGGATGGAATTCTTTCACGGGGAGTAAGGATGAGGGATAGTGTCAAGAGTTGAGTGGTGTCAGCTCAATAAAGCCTTGAGTAAATCTATTGTACTTTCGTGAAAGTGATTAAGCTGGGTGAGGGCTCCGCAGACGTAGGCAAGGGATGCCGAACTGCGTTAATAGATCTCGGTCAGGTCTCGTTTATTTTTGGTGCTTTTAATTTTCTGATTTTTGTGTTTGTCATAAACAGATTCAAAAGTTTGCGAAACTACCCCATTTGAGTTTTCAACCTCATTTACAAAACATCACCATGTTTTAGTTTATCTCATTGTTAACTACAACATTGTCTTTTTATTGTGTACGTTGGGTAGATGTGACACTCATTTGATGTCGTTTTTATTGTGTTTGTTCTAGGAGATTTTTATCTCTTCAGATGTCTGTGCTTTAACTCTTATTAAATCAATAAATTTTTTTATTTTTCAAAAAAACTTTGGAATCAGAGTTAACATATCAGCTTAGTCCAAAAGGATAGCACTTGCTCAAAAGCTAACGATCTTTGGGTAAAAGAAAAAGGACCTAGAGTTGTCCATTCCAGTTTCTTAAAATGGTAAGGAAAGGGCAACAAATTTTCTAATTATAGTTTTCAAATCCGTTAATGAACAGAACGATACACATCGATGTATGTATATAAATATATATATCAGTGAATAAATGTGTCTGGCACGTATAAAGGTTCCACAAACAAATACCATTTGTTCGCTTAATAATTTGAGAAAATTCTTTCTAGATAATTTTTAAAAAGTTAAACTGTAGATTACTATTGCAATTGTAGTCTTAATGTAATGGTTTTTTAATGACTGCCGCGGAGACAATTGTTTAACTTTCACAGCTATAATCATATGCTCATCCGACTATTATTGCTCTTATAATTTGCAAGTTTAATGCTGTTGGCAACTTGTTCTTTAAGATTTTTATATTAGTTCATTATGAATCTTGAGCCTTTTAACCAAGATGCCAAAGATGAAAGATCCAAATATATACCTAAATTTTTCCTAACATCACTTGGAGAAAATAAAAAGATTAGTCAAGTATCAGACAGAAGTACATAACGGGGAAATATTAAGCAACAACTATAAAGAGTATCGGACAATGGATCAAGGAGAGCGGTAGAAAGGCCTAGGGAAAGAAGAAGTTTATACGAGCAGAGAAAGGTGAGAAAAGCAAGCACTTCCATGACATTGTTACCAAGTATGGAAACTGACGAATCGTCCCATCACAACGATACAGATTTCTCACCCGACCACTTTCTTAATAAAAATGAAATCCTGTATTCACCAGCTTATTGTGACAGTGACTTGCTATTGTAGCTCCTGTCTATTTCAACTTTCCTTGTTTAGCATTGCACCCACAAAAGATGGAATGCATGCTCAGCTTCCTCTCCCTTCACTATCTTTTCATGCCTGCCCAACTCCACGCTTCTCTCCAACTATCTTGTCAACTGGGTATCCTAAATTTTACTCCAACCATAAACTTACCATGTAAGAGATCCATTTTTTTGGGATAATAAGCATACATGCATCTCAAAATCTCTCTTCTAATTTCTTAGCATAAGATCATAATAGTAATTGTTGGTGTGGGATACCTAATTGCTGCTACTTCTTTTTAATAACCTTTGCTCATGTTAATTCACTTCTTGTCTCAGGTTTTGATAGGAGTTGAAATTCTCAAAATAAAATCATTTTATTTGTATTTAAGCTTAAGAAAACGCCTTTTTAAATTCTTATCACATAGAATTTGTTAATGCAAACATTTAAATTTAGCATGAACATCAATCATATAAAATAAGTTTTTTGAAAGGGCGTCGCAAAAAAAGCCAAAATCTTCAGATTATCAAAATGTTTCCTCTATTCTAAGATCTTACTTAACGCTTCATATTATTCTTTGTTTTGTCGTAAAATGATACAATACAACCATAGCAAAATGATAAAGATGTAAAGTACCTTTACTAACTTGCAAAATCATCAGTGTAGCTCAAAAATCAACATATTATAAGTTTTTTGGGAGTTTCCAACAATAATTATTTCTTCAAACCTCAAAGTACCCAAGGAAAGTTCAGGTCCTGTTAAATGCAGCGCAATGCTGGCTAGTAGCTACGTCTACTATCAGTAACCTCAGATCCCGCTTTTTGAAGCTTAGCCTCCTCTATATTGTTAATCATCATCCCATTTTTCAATCACAAATCTGACGCTACAATTTCTCTGGCGTCCTATCCTTCTCTTTCTCGTCTCTTCTTTTTCCCTCTTCTTCTTCTTCTTCTTCTTCTTCTTCTTCTCCTTCTCCTTCTTCTTCTTCTTCTTCGAGAAATGAACTTAGAAGAGAAAGTCACCATGGACTTGATCCCACCTTCTGAACATCTGTGCTACGTTCGCTGCAACTTCTGCAACACTGTTCTTGCGGTAATTTAAATGTTATTATTCACCCCTTAAGAATCTTATGTCTTTTCTTTTCTAACTTTCATGAGCTTTTGTTTCTTAATTCTCACATAGAATAAATGACTGAAAACAACAAAATATTCGCTTTGGATATTAACCAAGAACACACATATTAGCTAACTAACATTTTCGTTTCCTTTGAGTTATGCTAAAACTTTGATCTTAACGAATAAAGAAACACTGGTATTTACTAACTGCGTAGGTCAAACTCCAAGTAGTAGGGAACAACAGCATATAATTCAACTCTTTGTTTGTCTGTTATGTAGCCCTAGCTATCATATGGCACATGTCAAAGCCTATTGCGTACAAAGGGCTGTGAAAGATTTCTTTCTATTTCGCATATATAGCTTTATTGAATGTTCAAACATTGCTTTCTGTGTGTGATGCAGAAGAATGACTTTTTGGCGCATTATCTTCAGCCATAATATGTTGTTGTGGTCATTCTTTGTCATTTTCATATGCATTGACTTGGATGGTTCTAGGTTGGGATTCCATACAAGCGGCTGTTGGACACTGTGACTGTGAAATGTGGCCATTGCAGTAACCTGTCTTTTCTTAGTACAAGACCTCCACTCCAAGGTCAATGTCTTGATCACCAGCTGGTTCAGGTTTTGTCTCCATGCCTAAAAACACACCCATAAGACACTATCTCACACAGCATGCACACACGAACACAAAGTGAACCCCTGTAGATGGGTTTTTTTTTAATCCAAAATCCAGGTTATATATTATGCTGGTACTCATTATGAAAAGGCATCCATATAGATATAGAAAATTGAAAATAATATGAGAAATAATATAAAATTCACTCTTTCTAATAAAAGAAAATATATTATTCTGTCACGATCAAAAGGATATGTATTACTAACGAAAGGTGAATGTGTCAAAAGGAGAAGCAAGAGCATTGCAGTGATTTTAAGCGAGGACAATCTTCTTCAACATGCTCAGCCACAACTTCTGAGCCATTATCACCCAAAGCACCCTTTGTAGTAAAGCGTATGAAACTCTATTATTCCGTTTGTATTTCACTGCTTAATTCATAGCAGGCTTCCCGAGTTGTATAATATACTAGAATCTTCTATGCAGCACCTGAGAAAAAGCACCGACTTCCGTCTGCGTACAATCGATTCATGAAGTAAGAGGAAGATATATATATATATATATCCCTCCTTCACTGCTATTCCTGATTAACTTGTAGGACTTGTACTTCTATTATAACATGTTTTTCCATGGTGATTAGGGAGGAGATTCAGCGCATCAAAGCAGCCAATCCTGAGATACCCCATAGGGAAGCCTTTAGTACAGCAGCTAAAAATGTAACTTGTCACTTCTCTTCACAGTGCTTTTGCTTAGTTTTGTTTCTTAAATCTGGTTTTTGATTCCTCCTCCTATAATAACTTGCGGTGTACAGTGGGCAAGGTACATTCCAAACTCAACGGCTGGACCAGTTTCTGGAAGCACTAACAATGTAATTAAGCGTTATCCTTTGTGTCCTCTAATTGTCTGAAAACACTATTAAGTCAATCACACACTAGATTTGCTTGATGCATATTGAAGAAATAATGGATCATACTATTAAACCTTGTAGTTCAGTAGTGAAAAGATTTTACAACTTTTACAATATTAGTAAGAAGTCTTACGACATAGGCACTCTCGATAAGCAGAATAGGTGCACTGTGCACACGTTCATATAAATGTATATATGTGCGTGTGTGTTCAATAAATAAAAGCTCAGAGAGTTTAAAGATGTCCACCAAAGTTGTAAAAGATTTACACTGTTCAGACACCTTATTATAGGTACAGTTAAAAAGAAAAATGAACGGAACTGTCAACTGTGATGTCTCCATAGGTAAAACAAAGAACAGTGATGATATTACGTATGACATTATATGTTATATGTTATTACCTGCTCGTTAAAGCTGTCGGAACTGGTTGTCTTTTAGGGGCTACAGTTTGCAGGGCTGAAGCAAAGTTCGTGAGAGTACTGGAGCATGAGCTGTTCGTTAAGCGAGGGAAGTAGGGAACCACAAGCATTTGGCTTCATATCACAAACTGTATTATCTTTGCTGCCAAGTTTCGTGTGTTATTTCGTGTGATTTAAGCTTGTTTGGTGAACATGTTTCAGAATCTTAGTTATGTAGAATTAAGGTTGTTGAAATTTCAATCTTTGGGAAAATGATGGATTCAACTACTACTGCAATTAATACTCAAAGAGTTGCTTAACTGATTTACATTAGTTATCCTTTGCATTGTTTGCTTAAAATTTTGTATATTTATATAGGACTACATTTTAATCAACAAAACATGTAGAAAAGAAAGTAAATAACCAATAATCTCAGGTTTGATTTGTCAAACCAAAAGCAGCACAGCTATATCTCGACTATTCAGAACACAACACCCACTTATCTCTCTCTGTTTCGTTTTCTTTTTTTCTCTGTATTCACTCTTCTCTCTTTTCCATACGACACACACACTTAACATATATATACCTAGGTTAAATAAAGAGTTAATTGTCTGTAAACACTCACACCAATAAATAGATCACACCTAACCTACTTGGTTTAATTCCTAACATAGTCTCCCTTAAACCAAGTCTTCAAGCTTCACCATGTCAAGCATCCTTTTGAGCTTCAAAAACACATCTGCCTTTAATGGCTTTATAAATATATATACAACTTAGTCCTTAGATGAGTATTCAACCACAATCTTATTGTCTTTTACCAAGTCTCGAATGTAGTGATACTTGATGTCAATGTGTTTGCTACAACCATGGAACACAGGATTCATTGTCATTGCAATAGCCAAATTGTTGTCACAAAAAATCTTTGTAGGCTTGACTTGTTGATGCTTCAACTCACTAAGCATTCTTCGCAACTAGACTGCTTGAGTAACACAACTTGTTGCTTCAATATACTCTGTTTCTGCTATAGAGAGAGCAAACACTTGTTGCTTTTTAGATGACCATGGAAACACTCTAGTGCCAAGATGAAAAACAAAACCAGAAGTGCTCTTCCTCATATCAACATCACCTGCTCAATCACTCTCTGTATATCCAACAAGCTCTACAAGATTATTATAGGAATAGAAAATACCATTACTAAGTGTACCTTTAATGTATCTCAATATACGCTTAGCAAACTGCAAATGAGATTGACAAGGACTCTCCACAAATTTGCTAATTATCCCAACACCATACATGATATCTGGCCTTGTAGCAGTCAAGTATCGCAAACTCTCAACTATTTTCTTGTAATTAGTTACATAAACTAATTCAACACTGCCATCTTTCACAAGCTTCAATTTATCTTCAGCAAGAGTCAAATTAAGGTTGCACGACTCCATCCTGAATTTTTTCAAAATATCACTTACATACTTTTTCTAAGAAATAAAAATCCCTACATCTATTTGATTCACCTCAATGCCAAGGAAGTAAAACATCAAGCCCATATTGATCATCTCAAATTAAGAAATCATAAGCTCCCTGAAACTTACTAGCAGTTTTGGATTATTTCCAGTGAAAATTAAATCATCTACTTACAAGCATACAATGATAAGATCACCTAGCAGATTAGATTTAACATACAAAGTATGCTCATAAGGACACCTCTAAAAGCCATGATTAACAAAATAAGAATCAATGCTAGTATACCATGCCCTAGGCGCTTGTTTTAATCCATAAAAGGCCTTATTCAACCTATAAACCTTATCTTCTTCCCCTTTCTTAACATAACCTGGAGGTTGTTCAACATATACCTTCTCCTCAAGAACACTATTAAAAAATGCGGACTTTACATCCATTTGGAATATTTTCTAACTATTTTGGGCAGTAAGTGAAAGTAACATTCTCACAGTGTCAAGTTTAGCAGCAAGAGCAAACATCTCAAAATAATCAATACCTGGCTTTTGCTTGTAACCTCTAGCTTGCCAAGTAAGCTTTAAAGTGATTCACCTCTTTATTGGGTTTGTACTTAGTCTTGTACACCCATTTAACACCAATTGGTTTCTTTTCCTTAGGAAGTGTAGTGAGCTCCCAAGTACTATTCTATTTAATAGCATGAATCTCATCATCCATGGCTTTCACCCAACAATCATCATAAGAAGCATCCTCAAATGACAAAGGATCATAATCTACAAACAAGGTGTAGTGAATAGTATCATCACTATCATCAAAAGAACCATATGCAATGCCAACAACATAATCTTGCAGAATAGTAGGCATGCTTCGTTGTCTCTGTGGATGACTAGAAGTCTTTGCAGGAATTTGCTCCACCTCAGGATCATCATTAATTCTTTTAACCACAACTGGAGGACTTGGTAGTGAACTTTTTCTTCACTTGAAAAATCCTAAATACCTTCTTCATCAAAAGTGACATCCTTGCTAACAACAACTTTCTTAGTCTTTAGATTGTACAACTTGTACCCTTTCATCTCATGATTATAGCCAATGAAAATAATTTTTTTTGCGTTGTCATTCAACTTCTTCCTCAACTCATTAGGCACATGGGCATAAGCAATACAACCAAACACATTGAGATGCCCAATATTGGGCTTTCTGTTAGTCTAAGTTTCTCGTGGAGTTTTGTCACAAACACTCCTAGTAAGACATCGGTTTAAAACATACACAGCACAAGCAACTGCTTCTACCCAAAAGCTTTTAGGCAAATTTTTACTATGCAGCATGCATCTCACCATATCAAAAATAGTTCTATTCCTTCTTTCCACCACCCTGTTTTGATGAGGAGTTTATCTAGCAGTTAACTGATACTTAAGGCCATGTTTTCGTAGGAAATCGTCACAAATAATATATTCAGTACCCCTATTAGTTCTTAAAATTTTAAGAGTACACCCACTTTATTTTTCAACATAAGCCACAAAACTCTTAAAAATATCGCATGCTTCAGATTTATGCTTCAAAAAATAAACACAGGCCTTTCTACTATAGTAATTAATAAAAGTAATAAAATACCTCCTACCACCATTGAAAGGAACCTCCAAAATGCACAAATCTGAATGAAGAAGTTCAAGTGGTCTACTTGCTCTCCAAGATTGACCTTTGGGAAAAGCTTTCTTGTGCTTCTTCCTCAAAACAAAAGTCTCACAGACTTTTTCAGGAATACTAATAGCTGGTAGGACAAATACCCATTTCTTTTTAGAAAGAAAATCAAGACTTCCACAATTCAAATGCCCAAGTTGCTTATGCCATAGCCAATTATCATCATCATTTACAGAAACATGGTAGGAAGATCCCTCATAATTAATTTGCAAAGGGAACAAATGATTTCTTGACATGTGTTATCATTCGGTGCTCTGCATTATAAATAATGCATCTATGCTTGTTGAAGTGCAAGTCATAATCTTTTTCTGCCAATTGCCCCATACTTAAAACATTTTGGCTAATATTTGGAGAGCAAAATACCTCCAAAATATAATTAAGGCTATTGTTCTTTAATCTGATTCCAATCTTGCCTTTCCCATAAACCGGAGTATACCGATTATCTCCAAGTTTTACTGATGTGTGAAACGAATCATCAAAGTTAGAAAACAAAGTATTATTTCCACTAAGATGATTACTACACCCTATATCCAACAACCACTAACTGTTATACTCGCCTCCACTATCAAAACTGGAGATCAATAAAGTTTCTATGTTATCACCACTATTCCCTGCAACTTTTGCATGACAATCTCTATTTTCTAGTCTCCTCAAACAACAATATCTGCTAAAATGACCATACTTCTTGCAATTATGGCATTGAATATGAGACTTACAATCTAATTGATAATGCCCATACTTTTTGCACTTGAAACACTGAACATTAGATGTATTATGGTTTTGATTAATATTACCTCTTCCACCTTGTCTCTGTCCAAACTTGAAATTCCTTCCTCTTCTCTAACTAGATTCGCCTTTGTTTGTCAACTCATCCTTTTCGTTCTTTACATTCACTTGAGCTTTTAGTGCATGCTCAAAATCCGGTGCGGATCTTTAATCTAACTTCTGTTCATGTGCTTCCAATGCTCCTTGCAGACCATCAATTGTCACAATCCTCAGATCCTTCGCCTCCTCAATAGCAGCTATAACATCAAATCACTCTATCAAAGTATGAAGAATTTTCTTCATAATTTGAACATTAGAAATAGTTTCTCCATTAGTCCTCATGTTGTTGACAAGTTTTTAGGTGCACATAAAATAGTCAACAATCTTCCCCTTCTTTTCTTATTGAAGTAACTTAATTTGTCTTCTGTATGTCTGCAGTTGCATCTTCTGAACTAGTTTGGCACCTTGGTAGGACTGAAATAAAATTTCCCAAGCCTCTTTT
>JAOQMM010000003.1:12642971-12653562 GCA_027563515.1 Erythroxylum platyclados | reverse complement strand
CTGTGTACATATTTTAACTTAATGAATGAATATTGTGTGATGAGTTTGTTCATGGTTGAGTATGTTGTGGACAGGAGAGTCCTGCGGCTTTGATGAGTTGAACTGAAAATATAGAAGTGTTTCTTTTGTTTGTTGCAGGTTGTCTTTATATTTTTGACTAGTCAAAATACAGCCGTTGTGTTGTCCAATTTTTTCTAAAAATGTGAATGAAACGTAGTGCGAATGATACTGGTAAGCCTTGCATAATCGAGTTAAGGGTACCGTGTGTACTCTTAGCCCGAGTATGCGGCGGTTGTCACGGGCTCGATGTGGATTCGGGTCGTGACAGATTGAACTCAAAATGGAGTAGACATTAATTTCATGCTCTATGTCTAATCGAAATATCGTATAATGAAAGGATTAAATTATACAGAAAAATCATGCACAAAAGGGTTAGTCAAAACCACCTTGGAATTCCTAAATATTTTGGTGGTCATGATGTATTGCTAGACGTCAATCTTGATTTATAGATATAAATTATTTAATTAAAAAATTAAAGATAAATTAAAGGAGTTTAATTTATCTAATCTAATATATGATTTAGGGTTATACTTGATATCTATTGTCAACATATTTGGAAATGTAATGGGTCACACACAAAGGACGGGTTGAAGAGAGAAAAGTGTTTTAATCAAGTTAGACTTGATTATAAAATTTGAGAAACGTTATGATTGAATATGAGATATTTAATAAATAAGGATTAATACGAAATATTAAATCTTATTTGAAAAAATTGGTATTTCATTAAAATTATATGTAATTCTAATTAAAGTTTAATTGTAATTATATTTTAATTTCAATTAAATTATTTAAATGTTCAGTAAATACTAAATAGATTTATGCTCTTAGGGAGCTAACATTCCTTGCCTAACTCCCTCTGCAATAGTTGCAAAGTTCTTTTGACTATTTTTATAGATATCGTTAGAGGTTGGACATTTGTGCAGCTACAGTGGTTGAGATAAGTCAGTTTCATAAACGATTCGAGAGATACAATAAGAATATGATCAATCTTCAGAAGAAGGTGCAAATTATGATTTATACATTAATCATTTTGTAGCATTTTAAGTGATCTTGGTTTCAATAAATCAAATATGAAAAAGTTTCGTTAATTATTCCACTGCACACGGAATCAATCCCATCTTAATTTCTCAACATTTCGGAGTGGTAGAGGGTGATCAATAGACGCTTTTGATGTTG
Organism: Erythroxylum platyclados; assembly: GCA_027563515.1. Classification (NCBI taxonomy): domain Eukaryota; kingdom Viridiplantae; phylum Streptophyta; class Magnoliopsida; order Malpighiales; family Erythroxylaceae; genus Erythroxylum; species Erythroxylum platyclados. Next base: position 12,652,326 of record JAOQMM010000003.1, on the reverse strand, counting down.
CTGTGATCACGTGAAAATAGGATATTCTCTCTTAGACGCTGCTAGTATCATGAGAGTGTTTAATCAATAATGGTCCAAAGATATATTCGATACTATTGAATACCGATCACTGTTATTCAAGCTGGAAATCGGAAAAGAAACATCACAGTTCTGGTGAAACCTCAACTTATTGAAGTTGATTTGCGAACATACTTGTCAAAACCAAATGATTAGAATACATAGTTCGAGACTTCAAGGAATCACCATTCGGCCTCAAAACATTATAGGATATCTTCCGACTAAACTTTTCTGGATTCCAATTCAATTTACATGTAAGTCAGGCTCAGCCAATCCTATTATATCTTGGGCCTAGGAAAAATTAAATGGATGTGATTTTGTACATTAATATTTTGTTCTCAATTTTTCTGATAAAAAGTTATTCTTTATTTTCATATATCAATTACCCCAGATGGAAGAGCTTCATGATGAGGTTAAGGACAACAATATAATTAGTCTTGATCAAGTGATTTATTTTGGAAATAGTCATGTATTGCTGCATCTGTAATCTCTTCCTCAAGTGGTATTGTCTTCAAGTTTCAGTTACGGCAATCATTCTAATTTTCACTTCCTCATGATTTAAAAGGGCTTGATAAAGTTTGGTCACTACTGCTCAATTTATTACCAACAGAATATTTGTTTGCAATTTCTTTAGATAAAAAAAAATGTCCCAAGTATAAGTGCAGCCATGTCAAAAATATAAGTGCGGCTAGGTTTGAGACTCGATCCTGTCTTTAAGCTTGCAACTTCAACTTTAAAGGAAGATGGCTGTTAATTCGTGTTCAGTTTGAGTGTTAGTGCTTCAGATATGATTGGTTCAATAATATCATTGTACTGTTGATAAGGGTGAGACAAATCCGACTATTGGAGGATGTTGACTAAGCAAAAGTAAGTTCTGCTTTTACTTGGAAAATATATGCATTATAAGATAAAGGTAAGCATAATCCCGTCAAAAATGGCAAAGAAGCTGAATGGGTTGGCGTCTTGCCAATAGACATTGACTTCTGTGCTGTCCTTGGAAAACTTTGCAGGGTAGCTAAATCTTTCCGAGCTGTGGTTTGATTTACTCTGTCAATTTTGGAGGCTGCAAGTACTGTTGCCTGAAAGAGATTTACAAGTTGAGGGCTGCCTGGTCATACTTATTATAACTTTTCAGCTTGTAGTCGATGGATTAGAGACTTTAAAGTTGACAATAATTGACAGAAATAGTTTTTGGCCGATTGTGTTTTGGAATTCTTTTAGTCTTCTTCGACTTTATTTTCTATTTAGGGAAGATGAAATGGATTTCTCTGTTCCCAGTGAGTTTCCATTTCCATAGAAATGCCTGAGTGCTGGGCTATAATCAATGATTTTGTGTCTTTTCAGGTAACCTCATGTTTAGCAGTCTATTAGCTTTCATTCCATTGTCATCTTAATTAAATGCAAACAAGCGTGACAGAGCTTGGCATAGGCCTTGCATTATAATCAAGTTAATCACTGTAATCGATACTTACCTTTATTATTTTCTTCCCTTCTACTGCCCTCGATCTCGATCGTACTCGGCAAAACAATGATTTGTTAAGATTACTTTTTTTGAAAATAAAAAGATAAAATTCATTAATAAAGAATAGAGTTACAAAAAGAGTATAACACAGGGGACACCCTCCAACATCTAAAATCCTAGAGAGTTGGTCTACTTAAGTTAAAAGTTTAAAAGCATTGAAGGAGTAGTAGAAAAACAATTTCAAGGTACAGTTCCCAGCATGATAAATTCTCGGATTCGAGCCATTGTTTTCGAAATGAGAGCTGATGCTGCATGTTGTTTGAAATTGAACCTTCAATCATTTCTTTCTTTCCATATTGTGTGTACGATCAATCAAACAGCTGCTATATGGATGAATTTAGGTTGAGATCTTTGAGATGATAGCCATTGGATAGAAGTAGAAAGTGTCCGAGCTTGAGAGTGCCATGTACAATGTCGTTTGATTGATTCCTAAATATGATTAGTTATCACACGCACAAAGAAGAGATGATTCCTTGTTTCCTCAGCTACTGAGCAAAAAGGACAAGACATGCTGATGTTTAAAAACTTGAGACGATCTGCAGTATTGAGTCGATTCTAGATGGCAAGCCATAGAAGAAAAGAAGTCTTCGGAGGAAGTCGTTTGTGCCAAATAATAGGATACCAATCCACTGGTGGCTTCTTCATCTGTAAGATGTATCTTGTGATTCTATTTGAGAGCTTATGAGTATGTCGGTTATGCCAAAAGAAAGTATCTGAAGCAAGTGGATTGGGAGGGTAATAAGGCTGCAGGTGTCGAAGAGCATCAAGCAAGTTCCAGATACCTCCATTAATGGAGTCTAATCTAACATGAAGGGGGAGGTTTAGAGACATCCTTGGCAAGCTTGTTGAATTAATGAGAGCACCCTGGCCAGTCTAGTTGTCATACCACAACGAAATCAACTTCCCGTTGCCAACTAAACAGGAGATATCAACTTTAATTGTATTAGCCAAGTGTAGCAACTGATTAAGAAAGTAAGAGTTGGATGGCTTCTTGCATACTTCCCAGATAGTACAACCCTTGAGAAAATACGAGTGGATCCACCGGAGCCAAATTGAGTTACTATCTTCGAGTATCCACCAAAGCATTTTCAAGATGGTTGTTTGGTTGATGAGCTTGATAGAGCAGAGACCTAAACCCCCTTCAGCTTTAGGAATACAGACGTTAGTCCATTTAACTTTGGCACATCCCTTTTCACTAGTTGAAGAGTTCCAAAAGAAGTCTTTGAATATACGCTCAACGGTTTTGACAACACCCTTGGAGTGGAAAATGTGTGAGCTCCAGTATATCTAAAAGGAGTTAAGGACTGATTGAATAAGCTGGAGTTTCCCTGTATAGGATAAAAATCTATTTGTCCAGGTGTTTATTACATTGAATTTTCTCAATAAGAGGTTTACATTCAAGAAATGATAGCCTTCTCATGGATATAGGCAATCCCAAGTAAATAAGAGGTGGAGACTTCTCCTGCATGCCCGTAGCTGAAGCAATGTGTGAGGCCAAGGGTGAGGCTCCTTTCAATAGGAAGAAATGGCTTTTGTTGAGATTTACATGCAATCCAGAAGCAGTTTGAAATTTATAGAGTGTTGTCATATAAGTGGTGATCGACGCTAAGTATGCTCTGCAAAAAAGAAGCAAGTCATTAGTAAAAGACAGGCCGGTTAATATGATTTGCTTACACTTCATATGGTATTTGAAACCGATGGTAGTGTTCACTTCAAGCTTGATGATGGTTGAGAATTTCCATGCATAAGATGAAAATATAAGGTGAAATTGGGGTCACCCTACCAAAGCCCTTTGCCAGCTTTGAAGTAAGGTGAGGGACAACTATTAATCAGGATGGAATAGCTCGCGGTAGTCAAGCATTCTTTAATCCATTTGATGTAGATATGAGGGAAACCGTATGCCTCTATCATCTTCCAAATGAAGTCCCAGCTAATACTATCAAAGGCCTTGAGGAAGTTAATCTTTAGTAAAATTGGGGGTGGATTGTACTCTTGAATAACCTTTGAGAAGCTCCTGCACAATGAGTATATTATCTTTAAGTTGTCGGTTACAGATGAATGCTCCCTAATTATCACCGATGAGAAGGGCTATAGCTGTTTTCATTTGTATAGTAAGAATCTTTGAGATAATTTTATAAAGAAAATTGGTGCAGGCTATAGGTTGATAATTGTTGAATTTGTTTGGAGAAGAGGTTTTGGGTATTAAACCAAAAAATGTCTTGTTGATTTCCTTTAGAAGCACCCCTTTGGAGAAGAATTCTTTCACTGCATTCTTAGTAAAAGTACCTATAATAGACCATGTTTTTTGGTAGAAAAGGCCATTCAGTCCATCAGGACCAAGGGCCTTCATGCCTCCCATCTGGAAAACTGCTTCCTCTATTTCCTGCTAGGAATTTTTTTTCTTAAGTTAAATAAAATAGAATTAAAAAGGAAATTCAATCCTTGAGGAGATACAAATAACAATTAGAGCGATCGAGGAACTAAACAATCAGAGCAACCAACTAGTCAAAACTGAACACTATTGGTGAAGTAGTTACAATTACTAGAATAATAAAGACAAAAAAGCAAAGGAAATCTAACAGATATTGGAATCTCATTGTTGCCACCGAAATAGAGAAATAGCAGGAACTAAACATCAGGGACCTGGAAATTAACTCAAGAGCTTTTAAGAGAACTAAGATAAGTTTCAACTTGATTTTAATGCATCCATAGCTTTTGCACCTGCTACACAATGAAGGATGGCTTCTCTTATCCATAGTAAGCAATTAAGTAGGAAGGATAAGATTTATGTTATTTCTAGCATTTCTTTCCTTCTAAATCAAATAAATAGAGCACCAAAATGTTATTTTAAAAATTATCAAGTCTTCTTTTTAGGCGATTATGATATTGTAAACCCAATCAACTACACTTTCCCAATTAGAATTTAAAGATCTTATCTACACCTAATTTCAAAGCCATTTTGAATAGTAACATTCAAAAAATAGGCAATTAATGCTTTTGTTCTCTGTTGCATAGATTATATGTTAAATTAGAGGTGCCTTTACGTCTATCTTTAATCTTTAGCCTTTTTCTAATAGTTAACCAACTAATAAAGAAAGTTATGAGAGGATTCAAACTCGACCAAATCAACTTGCCCCCATGTTACCTTCTAATGATGAGCTCTTAAGAACTTTAGAAATACTTATTTGTAAAGATCTCTAAACTATATTTGATCCATTTAACTCTACCAGGTATTGGGTAGACTTTTCCTAATGAAAGAGAAGCCTCTAAGTTTATAAGTCCACCGATTCTCCAGGACAATCTGATTTACTTTAGCATCAATAGGTAACATATGTCTAATTTGTAAAGTCTTTGGAATGGAGTAAAAAATCCCAAGGCCATTTCAATTGTCAAAATAAAACTAGATATCAGCTTCATTACCTATAATCACTTTAAGCGCATTATCAGATAGAGTCCCTCAATTTTAGCATATTGTTTAAAGACCAAGAGTAATCATACTTTTCCTTCAAGTTCCAAAAACTTGAAGCTTTCAAATGATAGGAATGCATCCATCTTACTCATATGGATTCTTTATCATTAAAGATTTTCAAAATCCTCTTAATAAAAAACATTTTATTCATGTCGTCAACACTAGTGATTCCCAATCTACCTTATTTCTTAGAAACACAAATATTTGACCATTTAACTTTAGAGTTCTTACCCTTTTTAGCATCCCTCGACTGTAGAAAATTCCTTATTATCCTTTCTATTTCTTTAACAAGACTTTAGGCAACATAATTTGAAAGCTCCAATGGTTATGAAAATTATTAAAAACTAGTCTTACAAGTAGTAGTCTTCTAACATAGGAAAGGGATATGTTCTACTAGCTTCTAATTCTTCTATTAATTCAATCAAAGAGAGGCAAGTAATCACTAAAAGTAAGTCTTCTTTTAGTAATAGGGTATTCCAAGGTATTTCAAAAGAGCATCTTGGAGTTAAGATTTTAATATTCTTCATAATTCTTCAACTATAGAAGCTAGATAGGCAGGGATATATAACTTACTCTTTGCATAATTTATGCTCAATGCTAACATTATTTGCGAAGGCTAGAAAGATCTTATAAATATATGCATCAAAGTTTGCCAGCACTACTTAAGAGAAGCAGATCATCAACAAAGGCAAGATTAAAGAGTTTAATCTCTTTGCACTTATAATGATATTTGAACTTGTCACTTTGATTTATGCTATGAGAGATCATCCTAGTTAAGACCTCCAGACTTAAAGTGAAGATGTAAAGGGAATAGGGATCCATTTGCCTTAGACCCTCAGCTCCATAAAAGATGGGAGTGGGTTCTCTATTGACCATAATTTCATAAGAGGCGGTGGAGATACACTATTTTATTTATATATAAAAGTTATTGGAAAAACTAAAAACTCTAAAGCTAGTTAATATAAACTCCCATTTTAGACAATCAAAAGCCTTATTGAAATTAATCTTTTAAGGCATAATTTCTGATGGAATGTCTCAAAAAATAGTTCTTAAAAGGTTCTGAATGATTAATAAGTTATCACCAATGATCCTTCCTTTAATGAATGCACTTTGATTCGGATTTATCGGATTACTTAGTACTCCTTCTAGTCTTTTGGCTAGCATCTAGGAAATAATTTTGTAAGTAACATTGAAAAATGAAATTGGTTTATGGTTATTAAAAGAATAGGGTTTACAACCTTAGGAACTAGACTTATAAACATCTTGTTTAATTCCTTTAACATTCTTTTACTTGAAAAAAGTTCAAGAATAATTGTTGTTACCGTATCTCCAACATCATTCCAAGTCTTTTGGAACAATAAGGCATTGAAACCATCAGGTTCTAGACCTTTATTTGATTCCATACTAAACAAAGCTTCCTTCACTTTAATTTTAAAAGGCCTCTTTAGTTGTTAATCTATAGGTCGGTCTAGGGAATTTTGAATGAAGCAACGGAGTTATTGATCATTAAGGGTGGTGGACTTGGAAGTGAGTAAAGGGTAGTTGTTTGAGTTGATCTTCATTGGCAATGTGAATGCCTTGAGAATCATGGATCAATGTGAGCTTATTCTGGTTTCTTCTAGCTTTGATGAAGTTATGAAAGAATTTTGTTTTCCTGAGTCCCTCCATACCCCAGATTACTCTTAGTTTTCATCTAAAGAGATTGTTCCGAATGTTAAGGGCCTGAATATACAAGTTGAGGTTACTTCTTTCAACCCTTTATTGTCTAAAGAAATATAAATATCCATTTATGGTTTCAAAAGAGCTTCTCTGGTTCTAATGGTGTTCAGTTCAATATCTTGAATGTGAGTTTTGTTAAGTTGCTCCCGTTCCTTTTTTATGCTTTTAAGGCTTGATATGCAAATAAAGGCTTAATGACCTTGAATATTTCTTTACAGACCTTTCTTGATAGTTTCTATGTAACTAAAAATTTTAAACAAATTATTATTGAATTTGAATGGTGCCCTGCCCTTATAAGCTTGCTTTTGGCAAGGTTAACGACTTCGATATAGGAATTTTCAGAATTGACCAAGTTATCAAAAAAAGCTAAACAGCTATGAAAATTTTCATGCAATCATCATTGACCAATGCTCTTTCTAATTTTTTTTTCTAATCCTCCAAACTCCTTCTTGTTTATTATCCCAAGTAAAGAGCTAACACGAAACCTTAAGTTTGTAAATTTAATGCTTTCCACACAAGTTGTGAGCTCATCACTAAGTAGGCTTCTATTGCTTCTTATTCCTTTAATTTCTTAAAAGAACAAAATGCTATTTAAATCCCCCATATGATCTAAGGCAATAGGTTACTAGTTTTTAACTAAGTCATTCTAGAGAGAGCTCCTTTGAAATGTTAAATTTGCAGTATAATTTATGGAAATACTAATTAAGGTAGAATGATTAACTAATAAGATAATTAAATGGAGTAACCAATCGATGGTATGAACTTAAGATGTTTAAATTTTTTTTATCAAATGCCACATTTATTTTTTCATTTAAATGACATTGGTGGTTTGTAATAACCCCTTTATTTCCCCCCTAAAACCACAAGACTTTACTATCTATCTCCTTCTTTATTTTAGTTTCAAGCAAGATAATTGAAAAGATTTTTTGCCAAACAGAAAATCCCTAATTGCAAGCTGTTTATTAGGATTGTTCAATCCTCTAATATTTAATACAATAAGACATAATTAGGTATTAGGAGAAGGAGGACCTATTGTAGGCTTTTTCCTTACCTTTAGACCTAGCCTTTTCTTAATTATTGTGAAACCTCTAACCTCGTTCTTAGTTGGGAAAATAACAAAATTATTAGTAGAAGAGAGGTTCTAACCTGTTTGGATCTTCCCTTTATTTTGGTTATTGACAAAAGTTACCTTAAGGGATTTTTCTGGATAACTTACTCTAAAGCTTGCCTCAATTTCTGATATTAACTTATTTATGCTCTCTCTGTTTTCCAAGATCAGCATGATTTGCTTCAATAACAAAACTAGGAGGTACTATTTCATCATTAGTTACCTCATCTAGAAGAGGTCTCTCATTACCTACCTCCTCCAAATTCCATAATTACAGAGTACTAACAATTTTAAAGATCTTACTTGTTAGATCCATTCTTTTCTCTTAGTTTTAACAAGTTTCCATTGATAGGAAATAAAAATTTTTGCCTATTCTAAACCACCTTCATCATTTAACTTTATAATTCTCAGGTTTTCTGGGAGGACCCTATTCCTTTCTACTTCTACACAAATTCTAGTAAAATTGATTCTTCTTAGCTTAATTGTGTGAGTATCTAAACATAATGGCTTACCTAATGCACTAGCTAAGTAGCTCAGGCTAGTTATAGTGTAATACTTTAAAGGAGTGTTATGAAAATCAATCTATATTGGTATGGTTTACATCCTATTCATGTTATGAGTTCTAGTAAAATTGATTCTCTAACTAGCTTATGTTTTGCAGATGATATGATTTTATCGTGTAGGGCCAAAGCCACTTCAGTTTCTCTACTGATGAGTACTCTCCAAAGCTTTAAGGAGCTGTCTGGATTGAGTATCAACTTTCGAAAAAGCTACTTTCTACTGTCAAAAAGTGCCCCCCACCTCTCAGATTCCTTGTCCCAAGTTAGTGGCATGAAAAAAACAAGACCCTCCTCTTTTGTATTTGGGCATTCCTATCTCTTCCTGGAGACTAAGATTCCATAAATGCCTCCCCTTAATAGAAAAAATTCAAAAAATACTAGGGTCTTGGACTAATAGAAACCTGTCCTGTGGGGGTAAACTTCAGCTTTTGAAGTCGGTAATCATGTCTATGCAAATTTACTGGTGCTCCTACATTTTCCTCTCCAAAGGACTTGTGAAAACTGTGGAAAAACTGATGAAACAGTTTCTATGGAGTAAAGGGAAAGGTGAGAAAGGAATTGCAAAAGTGAATTGGAAACATATTTGTCAATCGAAGGAGGCAGCAGGGTGAGGTTTGGAGTCAGTGAGCAAGAACAACAAATTTCTAATGATTAAGAGAATTTGGAGAATCCTAAGTGATAAACAATCATTGTGGATTAAATGGATTCACATCTACATATTAAAGGGAGAAAGTTTTCGGGCTCTAAGAATTAAATATAGTTATTTTTGGTTCTTCAACCAAATCCTCAGGATGAGGGAAGAGGTTCAGTAGCATGTAACATGCCAAATTAGGTTAAGGGATAGAATCTCCCTTTTGTATGATAATTGGAGTGGTCAAGGGGATTTAATACATAATCTATTAGCAAGATCCCCAGATCGG
>JAOQMM010000003.1:12618690-12638169 GCA_027563515.1 Erythroxylum platyclados | reverse complement strand
GAAAAAAAGGTCATTTAACCACTTGTACATTTTATAGTAGTATTGTATCAATTTTCGTCCTTGTAATACTCTTTAGTCCTTTTTAAATTAAATTATGGTGAGAGTTTTATTATTTTATAAAGATAGATAGATAGGTACCAGTTATCAAATGGCCACCGATTTGCGGGCTATGTCCTGTTGATCCTAAGCTTGGTTAGGCAGTCGTCTGACTTTATTAGCAACAGTTCCAATTCTTAGTGGTGAAGTGAAACACTAGGTAGGTGCTTGAAAGACGAAAGACGAGTAACAGAATGCTTAAACTTTCGTATAATCAAGAACAGATTTGAATGTTCCCAAGACAACTAGCACGTCCCAATCCCTCTATAGACGTTTGTGTGTGCGCGCATCAATTCCTTAATGAACCATGTCTTTGAATGAATCACGCACTTGGGCCCTCCGTCCACTTGGAAGTTGGAACCTAGCTTTTCCATTTACAATTTTCCCTTCCCCTGCTCCATCCTTTACATCATCTTTATCATCATCATCACCATCTATGTAGCTGTATGTATTCATGCCTTCTAATGAGTGAAGCTTTTTTGTTTGCCTCATGCATCATGATTTGTGTGTGCATCATTCTTTCTAAAGCCTATCCTTAGCCTTCATTATCGCTCTCTCTCCTTCCTAACTTTAACCTTTTAAGCTTCACACATGCGCTTCCTTTTGCACATGTGTGCTCGGAAACTTCATCTAATCTTCAGAGTTGGCAAATTTGTGCTTTACTAATCTCTCTATCAACTAGTAATCCATCACTAAGCTAAGCCAGTTACAGGGAGGCTTAAGGTCTTCTTGTTCTTGGCTACAATGTCAACATGTCTATCCTACTCTAAATTGCCTGTTAGGTGCCCAACCTGCCGACCCCGTGAAAGCCACAGTTCTCTATTAACAGATTTGCTGACAAACACCATTCCTGAAAATTTTGTGGCCAGAGTTACAGGAAAATTAATGAGCACTACATAGCACGTGCAGACGTTATATTTCATATTCGTTGCTAGTGTTCTATAATTTAAAATATTTATTTATTTTTTAACCTGCTTCAAAATTGTATTTTATTATTTTTTTCCTTAGAGAAATAGATGTGAAGTGTAAAATATGATCAGTATTTCTTGTTTTTGGAAGCAATATACTTAACAGTTAACAGTACATATGTTTATTCAAGACAAATAAAAAAGAGAAATTATTATGTAGGTTTGTTTTATATGGTCTGTTATATTTGTTTCCAGTTTTTATTACTGATATTCAATATAAGTTTACTATTACTGAAGGCAGTAAAAAATTCATATGATAATAATTTAATTTAAGTTGTTTAATGAACTTACGTATCATAAATGTCTTTCATTTGATGCTACCTATTCATAGAAGTGCTCTCAGCGGATGCTGCATGCCCTTTGATATGGAGTTTTGATAGTAACCTAATGCTAATAAAATATCAAAGGAAAACATTGAGCTATACCATTAAAACGCATCGCATTTCCTCGTTTGTCTTAATAAGGTTTAGCACCTAGCATAATAAAGAATGGCTTTTTAATGCGTTTCTGTAATAATTGTTTGATTAGACTGAAATGCTTAAATTAATTATATCACCTGCAGAATAATTTACGCTTGGGAGATATAGAAGGACATTGCTTCTGTACGGAATAGCTTTTTCTACCCTACTCTCCAAATTATTAGCTTACTCACCACCTGTATCCTTTTATATTGCGTTCATGTATCAAATATCAGTTACCTGTATAAGTTCTTCATGTTCGAATACAAAACTATGGAATTCAACTTCAAACCCTTAAACTAATTTTCCTTGGATGTTCCTCTGAAAAAAAATAGCTCCACAAACAATCTTCTTTACTTAGGCCCCCGCATTAGACAAAGGCCAAGAAAAAGAGGGAAACGAAGAAAAAAAAAGGTATAGAATTTTGTGCAAGAACTTTGTGGTATGGATCTAATTGAACAATGTGTTTAAGGATATGTCCAACAAAGTTCTTTTTGCTTCAATCTTATTATAATAACAAAGAAAAAGGATATGTGCTAATCAAGCCTCAGTAAACTTTTACATAAAGAGTGATGCATAATCAATATTGGTGTAACTGTAGCTGATTAGGCAAAGTATACTAATTACAACTATAGTTATTTTATGCAATATCTGCTATAATAACCATATTCGTATAGCATTCCAGTCGCAGTTGTTGTAATAAGAAGTGATTTAGAAATTTGGGGAATCACCAATATTCGATTTTGGTTTTTCTAAGTTCTTGTTGTCTAAAGTCAAAAAGACTAAACGATGTAGACCACATGGGATGACAATGCTTTGTTTCCACATTAATGGAGAGCAAAATCACTAATCATGGCATAATCTAAGGAATCACTCCAGTGGAGGACTTCTAATGACGTTCTTGCACTCCAGAACTGAAAAAAGGAAAAGAATAACTAAAATAGAAAGCAAGAAATGAAAAGTGATAAAGAGAGACAAATAAACATTCCAAACTGTACATACAGAGAATAAAGGCGTTTGAAAGAAGGTACTTCAATAGGAAAAAGAAAAGAATTGGAAATTCTAAGACATTTAAATATTCTTTTAGAGTAATAACAACAAATTAAGAACTCATCAACAAATATTCCAATGCTAATGTACACAATATTCTCATATGGTGCCATTGGAAATTGGTGCTCCTCTTTTGATGCTATCCATATTTGTTGTCTCATACACAGGAAGGCCACTTGAGTAGATACCCAAGTCATAGTTTGGCAACTCAAACAAATCAGAGCTTGAATCACTATCAGCTCCATCATCAATCTCATTGACTCCATCATCAATCTCATTGAATTTCCTGAATTCTTTCTCTTCTGATGGATACTGATCAACCCAGTTCCTATCTTTCTCTAAGTATTTGTTATCGACATTCTTGTGCTTGTCCGACAACCCATCATTGTGTTTAAACTTTTCCTCCAGCCAAGATAAATCTATGCTTCTTTTGTCGTCAAATAGTACCTCATTTTGCAAGGAGATGGATCTCACGTTACTACCATTTTGTTTTGACAAGGAAGCTAGTTGCTTATTATCTGAGAAGCTTCTGAACTCCTTGTAGCCCTTGGTAGGAGTTTGCGCACAAGGAGGCGGTGTTCTGAAACCTGAACTTGATGAAGAGTACAAGGACTTGGTATCAGTAGAACTCGAGCTTCGAAAGTGACTAATGCTGCTTCTTCTTTTTCTCCTTCCACTTGGGCTCCCATCCTCATCTTTCATGGACTGTGTTGAAGATTTCGATTTCTTCTTTTTCAAGCTTGTTTGACTGAAAAGGGAATTCAAGAAACTAGCGAGTCTGCCTCCTGGAGAACTTGGTTGTTTGTGTTTCTTCTCTTTGAATATTTGCTTGTCCACTGAATGATGAGACTCTTGATGAGGCAGTAAAGTTCTCATAGGTACATCTACGCTCATTCTTCCAACTCTCCAAGTATGTCTGTGATCTTCTCTTACGTATTTCTGACCATAAGTTACACCATTGTAGCCTCCAGCTTCATTGCAACCTGAGAAATATCTTGCTGCCTCAAACACATCGATTTCATCTGAATCGTTTCTGCGATGAAACGATTTCTTGTAAGGTTTAGCAGCGTCTGCAAGTCCTGTCACGGACATGATTGAACCTGAATGCTGAAAATTTTCTTTGTGGAAGCTGTGGTTTGGAAGAATTGTCACAGGAGTGAAAGGTGTAATCTTTATGGGGAGAGAAGGGTTTGAGAAGGGAGAGTAATATAAAAGGACCGTGTTGTGAGATTGTAGAGGGACAGGCTTTGGAATGATTGAGACTTAGTGGGATAAGTGGCTTTATAATAATCAATTGCCTTGCACTGTCCACAGTAGTATATCATGAGGAGTGTTTTTGGGGGGTGAATTTTGTGTTTTTATATGGTTTATTTAGAAGTGAAGTGGGGTACAAAGGAGACATGCTTTAATCCTTCCTCGCACAGTGAATTTCAGAGGGTTTACTGTGATGGTGGGGGACAAAAGATGTGTGTTTGCCTTGGATTCTAGGGTCCTAGTTGGTTTAGTGGGATTGGCTTTCAAGTGGGTGTTGGGTATGGATTTATGGTCATATACATACCTAAAGATACTTATTTAGCTTGGATCTCATCAATATCATGCCATCATAGAGTCAGAAATTTTGGGTAGATCTCATCCTTCTTTTTAGAGCTTGGAAGTTACTCTTTAATCATTTAGAATCTAAGATGACAGAAACCCTCATTTGTTTTCTAAGATCTCTTTTGACTCTTAAAACAACAACATGGTCCATTAATATGCCCTTGCCTCTTCTTTAGGGGTGCTGGTTTGTGAGTCTTTTGATAGAGCTACCATTTTAACGAATTATTTTTTATTTGACATAGGTTTATGATTAAATAGGAATTTTCTGTTGCAAGGAGTCCCATGTGGTATCAAAAGAAAAAAAATATATAAAAAAACTAATTAACCTTAAGAGTTAAGTGGTAGAAAGAGCCTAGTAAGTGCTTTCTCCAAATTAAAACTGGAATTAAATCTATAATATTAAGAAATTTTGGAATTTGAATACTCTAGACATTAAACTTTCCCTTAAAAATTTTGAAAGAATGGCAATTGAACTCTCCAATTAAAACATCCATATCTAATGACTTCTTTATCATCTCCACCATACTTATTATCTTCTCTCACTCAATTTTCTTCTTCTTCTTCTTTTATTTTTTATATTTTTTGTTTGTGAAAGAAAAGACAAGACTCCATACAACTTATAGGACAGGTAAGATACACCAATGGGCAGCTTGGTGCTGAAATGATATATATGGTAGCATAATTTCTTGCTTTGTCGTTTTGTATAAATTCTAGTGTCATTTCAACTATGTCCTTATCAGTAGACCTCAAACAAATTTGTTTTCCATCTATTAGAGGTGAAATGCTATAAGATATTTGATAAGACTATAGATTTGAAGAACACTTGGCCACAAAATATATCTAAATTACATAATTGAAGGAAGTAAGCAATGTTAGAATGTGGCCCGCATGTTCTATATATATCTATATCTATATATATATATATATATAGATATCATTATTTATATAATTGAAGAGCTCTATTTGGTCTATATTTCCTATTTAATAGTGGAATAAATTTTAACCGTTTATTTTAATTATATCAATTAGTTATCTCTCTACTACTTAGGGTTAGAGATTGTTTTTATTAAATTTTTGTAGCAGTAAGAAAGTCAAGAAAGAGAAACCAATTTTAACTAAAAACACATTGAAATTTCTTGATGTCTTTTGAATAATGACATCTTCCGCATATGATTTATAACACTTATTTATTCAAGATCTTAAAGTTATGAATGTTAATTTTTGTTTGTGGAATAAAGGTCATGAAATTCTACATGTAGTATTAGAGCTTGTGTTTTGAATAAATAATTTTTTCATTTATTTTACTATAATTGTTTGATGATGATTGCCAAATATTTTAATATTTGAAAAATTTTGTGATTATTCCCCATTAATAATATCTATAAAAATTACAAAAATAAAAAATTAATTATTATTATTACTGGAAATTATCCTCTGCTAGAGTTTTATGCATTAGACATTTCATAATTTTAGTGTTTACTCTCTCTGTTAAAGGTTTGTTGTATTGTACAAGAACTTGAGAGTCTAGTTGTCCAGATTTGTTTAGATAAATATTATGAGGATAAAATAATATCTAAAAATCCTTGCTGGGATGTGAACTTTGGTTATTAAGTGAAAGTCAGACACCTTAGCTTCTGAACCTAAAAGAAGAGCACTTGTTATTATTTGCTTTAGGATTATAATTCAAGTAGAATTTTTGAAAAAGAAAAATAAGGATAATGTCTTTGCTAAGAATCCAATCCTAGTCTCCTTGGTGAAAACCAGACATCTTATTCACTGAATTACAACGAATTACCAATGTAAATTTCACTACTAATTTTATTCAATCATGTCTACATACTTATTTAAGTTATTTTTCAGAATTTAAGGATATTTTTATTTTATTTTGATGCTATGAATTCTATTTATTTTATTAATGATTTCATGTTAGCTTTATGCATATTCTTTTGAAACTTAAAATTTTATGTTATGAGTTAAATTTATATATGACAAAATAAGGATAATTTTTAAGTCAATAAAGTGACCAAAATAATTAAATAAATTTCTTATGTATAAATAGTCATTTATGCATAAAATATTAATGTCTATTATTGAATTAATTATATGGATAAATGACGTTTATTAGTTGATAAAATTTAGAATTTACCCAAAGGAAAATAATACTCTATGACTAGCAAGCATAATAGAGGAAAATCATTATTGACTTGTCAAGTATGTTATATATCCAAAGATATTGATTGTATATGATCCATTTTTGTTTGATTACTTGATACATTTTGTATAGAGTTAAACTTATGATTACATATTATTGAGTTTGCCTAAAGGAAACTTATAGCATACTCCAAAATATTTAATTATTTGAATATGATAATTTATTGAGGATTTATGTATTTGCAACTATTTATCTTCATTTGCATGCTTCTTCTATTACTATGTTTAATGGTTTGAACTTCTCTTAATCGTGCAAACAAGTCAATTTTTATTTACGTGTTTTAGATCTTGATTTAGCATTATTGGAAGAAAAACATACTGTCATTATGTATATAGGTAGTGAGGTTGAGAAGACAAACTATAAAGCCTAAGAAAGGTCTAACATATTTTGTCTTAATTTTATGTGAATAACTATTTCCAACAATATGAAGACCACTATTTCACAAACTGAAAGTTCTAAAGAATACCTTAAATTTGTAGAATAACATTTTCGTTCTACTGATAAGTCTCTCGCTAGTACTCTAATGGTTGAACTCACGATCATGAAGTTTGATGGATCACAAAACTTGCAGCAATATGTCCTAGAGATGACAAATATTGCAACAAAATTAAAGATCCTAGGTATGATAGTTAATGACTCAGTGTAATTCATTATAAACTCATTGCCTCCTAAGTATAGACCTTTTCAAATTAACTACAACACTATAAATGAGAAGTGAAATGTTAATGAATTATCCAGTATGCTCGTTTATGAGGAAACAAGGCTAAAGAATTAAGGAGTTCATTCAATTAACCTTATAGTTCAAGGACCTAACAAGATTCACAAGATAAAGGCAAAGAAATTTAAGAAGAAAGTGCTTGCTAAAGCATCACAGATTACTGCTAATGTTGACAAGAAGGAATAAGAGACATATAAGTGTCATTTTTGTAAGAAAGAGGGACACTATTAGAAAGATTATCTAAATTGTAAGGCTTGGTTTGAAAACAAAAGTACATCTGATCTTTTTGCATGTTCCGAACAAAATTTAATTGAAGTTCCTTTTAATACTTGGTAGCTACTACTCATATTTCTAATGTTATGCAGGGATTCCTTACAATCCAAACCATAAACCCTATTGAAAACTTTATATTCATGAAAAATTGTAAAAAGGTCCCAATTGAAGGCATAGGGACATATCGTCTAATATTAGATACTAATTATCACCTCGATCTAATACAAACTCTCTATGTACTTTAAATTTCTAAAATCCTAATTTATGTTTCTAAACTTAATGAAAATGGTTTTACTTTTAAGTTTGTTGATGGTTGTTTTAGTTTATTTAAACATAATTCAATTATTAGCTGTGGAATTCTTATTGATGGTTTATATAAATTGAAACTTAATGTTAACTCTTTTAATCCTTATTTTTTTAATTATACCATTAGAACTAAGCATAACATAATGAATAATAATTCAGCTACTTGTGGCATAAATGTTTGGTTTATATATCCAAAGAAAGATTAGAAAGATCGGTAAAGAATGAAATTCTTCTAAATTTAGATTTTACTGATCTCGATATATATGTGGATTGTATTAAGGGAAAGCAAACTAAACATAATAGAAAAGGAGCTACAAGAAGTACCCAGCTCCTTCAAATTATACACACCGATATATGTGGACCTTTTGACACTCCATATTTCTTCATGAATAAAAGTATTTTATCACCTTTATAGATGATTTTTCAAGTTATAGATATGTCTATTTGCTTAATGAAACATCTCAAGCTGTAGATGTCCCTAAGGTGTTTATAAAAGAGGTCAAAAGGTAATTAGATAAAAAAAAGTGAAAATTGTAAGATCTAATAAAGGTGGTAAATATTAAGGAAAATATGACAAATTAGGATAATGTCCAGGTCCATTTGGGTAGTTTCTCCAGAAACATGGCATATGTGCATAGTATACTATATCAGGCACACGTTAACAAAATGATGTGGCAAAAAGGTGTAATAGGACATTAATGTACATGATTAGGAGTATAATGAGTAATATTTCATTACCTAAAACCTTGTGGATATATACACTTAAAACTACTGTGTATTTGCTAAATAGGATTCTTAGTATGGCAGTATCTAGAACTCTTTTTGAGTTATGGACCGGAAGGAAATTAGGTTCAGGAAATTGTATATTTGGGGTTGTTCAACATAAGCACGAATTTATAATCCACAAGAAGAGAAATTATATTCTTGAATAGTCAATGGTTACTTTGTTAGTTACCTAGAGAAATATAAAATTTAAAGGTTTTATTGTCCAAATAATAGTCTAAGAATTGTTGAAATAACTAATGCTAAGTTTATTAAAAATGGTGAAGTTAGTGGAAGTGCTATAAAACATGTTATGGATATTAGTGAAATAAGGATTGATGTTCCATTACCTATAAATTTTCTAGAAGCCACATCTATACTAAATATTGTCCCAGTATCGGAAGAATAAAATAATTCTGAATAATATTTGGATGAAACAGCACCTCATGAAGAAACTATATTACCACCAATTAATTTAACTAAATCTCATGAAATAACTCTTAATAAGCCTGTAAAAATAAGGAGATTAGTTATTCCTGATGAATATATGGTTTATTTGAAAGAGTCAGAATTTGATTATGATATTAATAATGATCCTATTACATTTTCAAAAGCCATAAAAAGTGATAAGTCTGATAAATGGATTCACGCTATGAACGATGAGTTAAATTCAATGGTACAAAACAAATGTTTGGGACCTTATTGATTTGCCTAAAGGATCTAAATCAGTAGGATGCAAATGGGTTTTTAAGACCAAACATGACTCGAATGGCAATATTGAATATTATAAAGCTAGACATGTTGCCAAAGGTTATACTCAAAAGGATGACATTGATTATAAAGAGACTTTTTCACATGTCTTAAAGAAAGATCCATTGAGAATAGTCATGGCATTAGTAGCTTAGTTTGATTTAGAACTATATCAAAAGGATGTAAAAACTGCCTTTCTAAATGGTGATCTCGAGGAGGAAGTTTACATAGATCAACCTGAATGTTTTTCCCTAGAAAAAAAGGATCATATTGTGTGTCAACTTAAGAAATCAATATATGGACTTAAATAAGCTTCATGATAATGGTATATGAAGTTTAACAATATCATAACATCTTTTGGTTTTTAAGAAAATATTATTGATCATTGTATCTATTGAAAGATCAATAGGATTAAGTTTATATTTCTAGTTTTATATATTGATGATATTTTACTTACTGCTAATGATTTTAACATATTACATAAGACTAGATATTTTCTCTCTATGAATTTTGAAATGAAAGAATTAAGAGAGGCATCTTATGTGATAAGAATTTCAATATTCTTAAATATATTAAAAGGATTGGTATCTTAGAAAAACTATATCAAAAGATTTCTTGAGAGATTTAATATGAATAAATTTTAGCACGGATTGTCCCAATACAAAAGGAAATAAATTTAGTCTCATGCAATGTTTAAAAAATGATGTAGAACATAAACAAATGGAATCAATTCTATATGTTTTTATTATTGGCAATATGATTTATTTGCAAATATGTATGAGACTCGATATTAGCTTTACGATTAGAATGCTATATAGATATCAAAGTAATCCTAGCTACAAAGAAAGTCTTAAGGTATCTTCAATGAATAAAGGACTATATGCTCATGTATAGAAGATCAAATCTATTAAAAGTAATTAGATGTTTAGATATAGATTTTCGTGGATGCATTAACAGTAGAAAATCAACGTTTGGCTATTTTTTTCTACTAGTAAAAAGAGCAACTTTATGGAAAAGTGCTAAGCAATCTTTCATTACTTCATCCACTTTATAAGCAGAATTTGTAGCTTGTTTTGAGGCCACAATTCATGCCTTTTGGCTGTGAAACTTTATTTCAAGGCTTGTAGTTGTTACCATCATTACTAAAATGCTAAAAAATTATTGTGACAATTCTGTAGTAGTTTTCTTCTCTAAGAATGGCAAGTACTGTAGAGGTGTTAAATATAGGGAGTTGAAATATTTTATCACAAAGGAGGAAGTTCAAAAAAAAAAAAGAGTGCGTATTGAACATATTAAGACGGAACTTATGATTGTAGGTCCTTTAACTAAAGGTCTTCCATCAAAGATATTTAAGGAACATGTTCAAAGAATGGGCCTTGGTTATATTGATGATTATTTTTGATGACTTATACACTCTTGAGTTTAATAAAGTTTCTGATTGACAATTTTCTTATTTATTATAAATATGCACATGTAACTGTTATTAAATAAGAAATAAAACTATCTATAGGACATTGATATGGATCTTTATCATATCTATATATCACTTAAGTTACCTAACTTGATAAATTTAAAAGTGTTGTGGCATATCGAAGGATGGTTTATTATGTTGAAGTAAATTATGAAGATATTAAAAAATTTATTTATGCGTGCCTAATATTTCTATTAAACTAAAGTTTAAAGTATCGGGCCCAGTGGGAGAATATTAGAATGTGGCCCAATTAATGGCCATATTATATATATATATATTCTATTTGATCTATATTTTCTATTTAATAGTGGAATAAATGTCACTCGTTTATTTTGATCACTTGATGGATATACCAGATTAAAAGTTATAGATATATAACTTGGTCCTCTCTCTATGAATTAGGGTTACAGCTTGTTTTCCATCAAGTTTTTATAGTCGTAAGAGAGCCAAGAGAGAAACCAATTTTAATAAAGAATAGCTACATCTTATTATTATTATTATTAGTATTATTTTTATTTTATTTTTACTATTATTTATATATATATTTGTTATTTTTAATTATGTTTGTTTATTTTATTTTTATTTTTTAAATTTTCCTTTTATTTATTTATTTATTTTCCCTTTCTATTTTTCTTTTTATTTTTATTCATTCGTGTGGGTCCTTTAGAAATAATATCTCTACTAGTTAGGGGTAAGGCTATGTACTATTGAACCTTTCTAGACCCCTGTCTCAGCGAAATTTCTATTGGGTTGTTGTTGTTATTTGTTGATTCATTGTTTCTAGAATTATCCACAACCTCTTTAAAATCAAAATCTTGTTGGTGATTTTTATAGGATGTATCCTTAACCTTCCTGCCTCTTTAGATTTACATACTTTTGATCATTTGACCTTAGAATAAGTATTATCACCAGATGATTTGCCCCATAAAAACTTCATCATAATCCTTTCAATAGTTTTAATTAACCCTTGTGAAAGGACAAAATGGGAGTTCCAGTATATATGAAGATATTTGAGTACAAAAATAATCAGCTACAATCTGCCCCTATAAGAAAGGCCCTTGTTCACCTAAGATCTAAGCCTCATCTGAATTTTCTTCACTAGAGGTAGACATTCAAAGAAAGTCATCCTTTTAATAACTATTGGAAGTCCCAAGTAGATCAAAGGAGGAGATTTCCTTGCCATACCAATTAGACTTGTAATCTATTCAAGAGAATTAACACTTCTTAAGAGAAAAAAGTGACTTTTGTTGAAGTTCATTATTAGACTAGATAAGAGTGTTTGGAAACCCATATGCTTAATAGAGTTCATCAGAATTTTAATGAATTTTTTGTAGCGTTATTATAGAGAATAACATCATCTGTAAAAACAAAGGTTATTAAGAGGAATGTTCCTATTTTTAGAGTAATATTTGAACCCCAAATCAATACCTACATTATATTTTAGCAACAAGGACAAAGCTTCCATACAAAGGATGAAGAGGAAAAGGGAGAGGGGATCCGCTTGTCTAAGTCCCCTAGCACTCGTAAAAGTTCTAGAATGAGTACTATTGATTAACACACTGAAGGAAGGGGTAGTTATGCATTCCTTTAGCCAACCAATAAGGGTTTTTGGAAATCCATATGCTTCAAGGATGTGGAAAAGAAATTCCTATCTACTAGTATCAAATGCCTTCCGGAAGTCAATTTTAATCAAGCAATTAGGAGGATCATTGCACCTATTATGCCCTTTAAGCAGTTCTTGAACAATTGGGGAATTGTCTCCAATAGATTTATTTTTTAGGAAGGCATCTTGATTATCACTCAGAAAAGCTTGAACAACACCTTTTAACCTATTAGCCAAGATTTTTACAATAGCCTTATAAATGAAGTTAGAACAAGCTATTGGTTTGAAGTCCCCAAACTCTTTTAGATTGGCTAATTTAGGAACAAAATAGAAATAAGATTTGTTGAGCTCCTTGAGAAGCACCCCCTTTAAGAAGAATTCTAGTATAGCTTCCTTTACAAACTTGCCTATTGTAGTCCAAAATTTTTAGAAGAAGAAGTCATTCAGTCCATTAGGCCTTGAAGCCTTCATTCTATTCGGTTGAAAGACTGTATCTTCAATTTCTTTTTCTTCAATAGGCTTAGTGAGTATAGTAAATTCTTCAAAAGTATCTCTATTAGGAATGAGCTTCTGTAGTCTAATAATAATGGATGAGCCCACATGCTTTTTGAACCTAGCAAATAGTGAAAATAGCTAACAGTTTCCATAGAGAAGAATTTAGTGCATTTATCACCATCGCAAATAGTGAAAATAGCTAACAGCTTCCAATTTCTGTTCTTTTTGGCAAGTATAGTATTCAAGAAGAATTTAGTCATTTATCACCTTCCTTTAACAAATTAATCGTAGCCCTTTATTTAAGTAAAGAGGATTATTCCTCAGTTTATTGGAGATATTTCTTCAACAAAATTTTTTCTTTTTTGAACAATGAAAGGTCCCCTGGATATTTGGAAAGATTGAGCTGAATATCAACCCACTCCTTCTTAGCTATCTCAATTGCGTCTCCTTTGTTGAGTCTTTTCTTTAAATTGAAGATTTTATTTGCACCGTACTAGCCGGTACTGTACTGGGTAGAAAATGGTACAAAATTGGAGGGTTTTGTACCAGATGATGGTACTGACCGGTATTTGAAATATCAATCAAATACCAATTGGTACCGTGAAATTCAAAAAGTTGAGGGACTGAAATAAAAAAAAAATAACATAACAAAAATCAAACTTTCTTATTGAGGTGAGGATCATTTAGTAGAATCCTAGATTTAACAGCCACCCCCTCACGTTGCACCTGTAGCCCGCAACTCACCACTTGCCAACCAATTGCTCTCTTCCTCCAGTCATGTGTATAGCTTGTCGTCTGCAAGGACCCAGACCCACTAGGCATTTCAGCAGCCCCATCCCCTCCATGATGCACCTACAGCCCGCAGCTTGCCAGCTAGATGCCAACTCCTCTCCTCTACCTACTGCTAGTTGTCGCCATTCATCACCCTCTTGTGTTGTGTTGTGTTGTGTTCTAAAATTACAGTGTTCTGACTTGTGACTAGTCACTTGTAAGCTTAAGTCAAGGTTATATTTTGCTTATGTGTGTGTGTGGATTGTGGAACCGTGTGTGTATGTGTGACTTCTTGTGTTATAGGCTTGTGGACTTGTTGACTTGTGGTTGTGGTGTATCATCTATCATATATGGCTTGTGAATTGTGAATTGTAAATTTGTGATTGTGGAATAGTGAAATGGAAGTTTGAATTTGTGTCATTCATAAAAATTATCACGTTATGTACTTAGAAATTAGAATTGATTGTGTTTCTAACTGCCTGTGATGAATGAGAACTAGAATTTTGAATTGGATTACAAATTTGAGTTTGAGTTTGTTCATTTGTTATTTGAAATTTGGAATTGGATTATAAATTTGAGGTTGTTCTTGTCTAAAATTTGAGATTAAGATATATTGAAATTTGAATAAAAGGTTAGTCTTTATTATAAATTAGGTTATATATTATAAATTGAATTTTGTAATCATCAAAATGTATTAGTTAATTTGTGATTTAATTATATGATTAGTAATTATACAAATTGAATTATAGTTGTGAGTTTATGTCTATGATTGGATTATTTAATCAATTAATCAATAATCATACAAATTAAGTTAAAGTTAAGAGTTTATGGTTAAATCATATAATAAGTTATAATTAAGAGTTTATGGTTGAATTATGTGATTACACAAATTGAATTATAGATGTGAGTTTATAACTTAATTATGTAATAATAAAAAATGGGTTATAGTTATGAATTGTGAGTTTATGACTGAATTATATAATCCTACAAAATAAGTTATAGTTGTGAGTTTATTTTTGAATTATATAATTACACAAAATAGTTTATAGTTGTGATCTTATGTTTGAATTATGTAATTAAACAAAATGAATTATAATTGTTAAAGTGTAACAATTAATGTATATATTTGATTTTTGAGTTTGGAAAGAAACATGAGTTATTGAGAAACTATTATTGATCTATTTCTTTAAATTTTTTACACAAATTTATTTTGATATAAAGTTATTAAGTTAATTTTAATATATTTCTTCATTTATTTTTACAGATAAATGGAAGGAAGTGCAAGTACTCCTAATAATTCAACCATTTTAGGAAGATTTAATGATCCAACTTGGGCTTATATTGGATTGATTCTTGGAATGAAGAACCATACCATTTGTTTGTTTTGTAACAAGCATTTGAAAGGTGGAGTAATTACCATATTAAAGAAATATTTAGCTGGGGTCAAAGGTGATGTGGAGCCTTATAAAAAAGTGAGTCATGATGTGAAATGACAAATGAAGTCTTTGCTTGAAGAGTATGAGTATGAGAAAGATAGAAGGCAAAGATTGAATTAAGAAGTTGGTAGTAAAAGTTCTTTTGTTGATGGTCAGCATGATGGTGGGAATGTTGAAGGTGGTAATATTTCTACCCAACAAGAAGAGAATGTTGCAGCTGATATTAGGGAAAGAAGAAGACAAGTGTCTAATTTTTTTGCACCACAAACAACTCCTAAAGCTCATCCTTCAATTCATAATTCCTTAAATAGAGAAGCGGCTTATAATGTGGATATGGCAATGGTTAAGTGGTGGTATGATTTAGGTATAACATTGAATGTTGTCTATCAGTCTATGGTAGATGCTATTGCCTCTTACGTTCCAAGATACAAAGCTCTTTTATTGATGACTACAAAGATAAACTTCTAAGTAGCTTTATTTATGAAATAAAAAGTTATTTTTATGAAAGATGAATCACTTGGGCTATTTTTGGGTGTTCAATCATGTGTGATGGTTGGATAAATAAAAGACAAGAACTTATTATTAATTTTTTGGTTCATTCTACAAAGGGAGGAATGTTTTTTGAAGTCTATTGATGCATTTGGCATTTTTAGGAATGCTAATACTCTATCTCAGATATTTGATGAAGTTGTGAGCGAAGTTGGGCTAGAAATATTGTTCTATAAGTTAATGACAATGATTCCACTTATAAAGAATCTAAAAGAAGATTGTAAAGCAGGTATAATTCTTTTTATCGGACTCCTTGTTCTACACATTCCATTGACCTGATGTTGGAAAATATAAGAGATGCTAGATATTTTTCCTATTATTGATGAGACTGTAAAGAAAGCAAAAAAGGTGACCAAGTTCATCTATAATCGTGCATGGGTCCTGAATTTAATAAGAAAGAATTTCACAAATAGTAGTAATTTGTGTCGCACTCCTATTATATGATTTACAACTAAATTCTTATCACTTTAGTGTTTTATTCTGATGAAGAAAGAGTTGATACAAATGTTTTTACAAGTGATAAGTGGGTTGTATCTTAGCATGCTAAATCTAATGCTAGATTAAAGGTTTCTACAATTATATTTAAAGATAATGAATTTTAATCCCAATGTCAATTTGTCATCCGAGTTTGTAAGCCTTTGGTGAGGGCATTTCATTTGGCTTATAGTGATAAGAAGGTTACAATGGTTATTTTTATATTATCATGGAGAGGATAAAGGAAGCAATTAAGGCCAATCTAAAAAATAAGCCTTCCTTGTACACGCATTATCTTGCAATC
Source organism: Erythroxylum platyclados (assembly GCA_027563515.1). NCBI lineage: Eukaryota > Viridiplantae > Streptophyta > Magnoliopsida > Malpighiales > Erythroxylaceae > Erythroxylum > Erythroxylum platyclados. The sequence continues at coordinate 12,621,877 of JAOQMM010000003.1, read as the reverse complement.
ATTAATGAGAGATGGGAAAGGTAATTTTACTCGTCGTTGTTTGTAGCTGAGGCATTTTTAAATCCTAGTGTCTATTTCAGACCAAGTTTAATAAAGAAAGCTGAAGTTAATAGGAGATTGCCATTAACTATTACAGCAATTGTTGCCCATGAGATGATGTAAGATCTCCTAAGCTCACAAATGGAGATTTATAGGGATTTCAATTGCTATTCGTCAAAGAGAAAAACTTAATCTAGGTATATTTTTTTCACTTTTGTTATTTATTAAAAATTAATCATCACTTTATTTTGTTTATAATGCTACTTTCGTTGTCTTACAGTTACTTGGTAACACCAATTCGAAAGTGGTGTTCTAGAATTGCAAAAGTTTTTAATTCAAATTCTAAGTCAATGTGTGAGTGCAATAGGGTTAGAAAAGAATCGGAGCACATTTGATTTTATCCATTTCAAGAAAAGGAATATATTGAAGCACAAAAGATTGAACAACTTGGTCTTTGTTTAATACAATTTAAAGCTTTGGGAAAGGTATGTTATTATAATTATTAAGTTGGATATAATTTCTTGAATTTTTTTAACAATTTAATTTTATTGTTTACTAGGACTCTTAATAGAATAAGTAGTTTTGTAGATCCAATTTTCTTTGATCATATCAATCTTTTGGTCTATTGGGTTTCTAAGGAACTGGATTTGATAGATGAGAGTGGCTTGGAAGATAATCTTGGATAAGAAAGTATTGACATGTCATTTGGAGCAGTGAATTTGAATGAGGGTGATAATGAGGCTTCTCTCAATAATAAAGATTTTATACCAAATGAGAATTAGGATCAATGAAATTATTGTAGGTATTCTATTGAATGAAGTTTCATGTTTTTGTTTCCCTTTTTCTTTTAATTTCACTTACATTTAATGTATATTTAAATTCTATATATGCAATATAAATATAATTGTATATGTTTTTATTTCAAGTTTCATTTTCCTTGGCGCAAACTCTTGCTATAAATTGTAATTGTTAGAGAATCAAGGGTATTTATCACTCTTTTCATTTGATGTTTTGATGTAAATATTATTTATTATACAATAAAAATGTAATATTTTAAATACTTTGTATTATTCTTAATTTTTATTTGTATGATTATTAAATGATCTTTTTTCATATAAATTGTGGTTATTATTTATATGTGAAATAAATGAAAATAATATTAATAAAAATAAATAAATTATTTTATTTTAAATTTCTATTATTATGATTTTTGAGATATGGTTAATGTAAAATTATAAATTATATAGTACAATATATTGAGGGATTATTTTGCAATTTAAAAAAATCAGGGACTAATTTATAAATTTAAAAAATTATCTGAAATGGTACTCGATATTGACTGATATTGGTACAGTATCGTATCAGAATCAAATATGATATTAGTACTGGATGACATTTATAACATTGCTTTAAGCTCATTCTTATTAGCTTTCAACTTTTGCATCCATATGTAGTGTTTGGTCCCAACCATAGAGGATTCCAAGCCCTTTAAAACTAATTCAAAAAATCCTTCTTCTTTTATTAAGAAATTATTAAATCTGAAGCGAAATCTCCTAGGAATAGTTTGAAACAAATTTCCTACCCTCATAGGTGAATTATTTGAGAATAAAGACTCCATAAAAGTGACTTTGCTCTCCTAAAAAGGTATAAGCCAATTAGAATTTACCAGTGCCCTAACTAACTTCTTCTAAATAAACCACCTCCCACTTTACTTATTATTCTATGTAATGAATAACCCATCTTATTTAAGGTTAGTGGCCCGTAGATGGTTAGTATATAGTTTGAAATTTCAATGTAGTTCCTTAAACTAGAATTACCTGCTACCTCATATCTGTACAAAATTGAATTAAAATCCCCACAGATTATCTATGGACCTTTGAAGGTACATATTTTGCTTCTTAACCCATTCCACAGGCTGTATCTTTGGAAATCAAGATTGAACCTATAGACAAGTCATGAAAAGATGTTGAAATTCATTTCAAAGGAGTGAATTTTCATATACATAACCTGCTCATTCAATTTCAAATCCTCAACCCTGACCACCTCTAAGTTATATCCAACTATTATTCTACCATAATTGTGATGTTGATGATTTGTTATAAAATGCCAATTTAGGCCAAGAATCCTTAGTTTGTTCAAATTTTCCTTTCTAATCTTTGTCTTTAAAAGACCCAAAACATAAGGCTACTCCTTTGATACAAAATCCCATAAAGTACTAAGCCTATAGGGTAATTAAGATCATAAACACCCCATAATAAGATAGACATAATCAATAGGAGTGTTTATTGGAACTCTTTTTCCTTCCACTCCTTAGGGATTTCTTGGAGGTTACACATTGAAATTCCTCCTCCTTATTACTGCTTTCATTGCCTATGGTCTTAGAGGAGCTCATCTCAATTCCTTCTATGAAATTGTCGTCCTTTACATAAGGTATCCCCTTTAAATACATATAGGTTTTAGAATTTGAAACTTTGATTGTCTTCAAAGTTGTTTTCTCACTAAAATCACGAGGATTTTCCTTTATAAGAGATCTATTTGGAGAAGAGCACACATGATTTTCCTGAATTGGTTGTTGAGTATCCACTATTCCCATGAGTTCCCAATAATCCCCTCTTAAGAATTTCCACCCTGTTGCCCTCTAAGACTTTCCTTGTGCATTAATAGGGGGTTTCCATTGATAGGAAACTATGACATTGTCCTCAATTAGCTTGTGACCTGCATCCAACCTTATAATTGGAATGTAGTCAGGAAGTTCATTCCTTATGTCAATACTTACACACATTCTAGCAAAACCAATTCGTTTTCTTCTGGCTGTATTTTCATCCATATAAGTAGGTTGTCCAAAAAGCTGGTTAGAAGGCTTAATCCTTAGGTAGTCTAATATTCTAAAAGAATGTTGTGAATGTTTATCCAAAGTGGAATATTTGTCATTTTAATGGATTGTAATTTTATTCCAAACAACCAAGCTTGTAAAAATAGTGGAAATTGCAAAACATGTCAAGGACCCTCCTTTAATATTTATTTTTCTAGTGATTTTAATCCCATCTATGAATCACAGGATAAGCAACTCGATGACCTAACTAAGAAGGGATTTGAAACACTGAGTAGCTACTTGAAAAGATACCTCTTCAAAAGCTGCACCAATCAT
>JAOQMM010000003.1:12554812-12575912 GCA_027563515.1 Erythroxylum platyclados | reverse complement strand
TTGAATGAAAGTGATTGATAGCATATTATGTGAAATGTTGCATTCCATCACATGAATATGCATGATCAGATAAAGGAATTATGACGGGAGTGACCAACGTGAAAAGGAGCTTAAAGCTCATAAATGTGCACAAGAGTCACATGCTCAGTTATAAATGAGCCCGGTATCCATAATGGGTACGGGACAATATGTGAAATGTGAAATGAGCCCGGTATCTACAAAAGGATACTGGACAGTGAAATTGGTGCTCAGTCACAATAAAATAAAAATGAAAGTGGAGTCTCATGTGCATGTGCATCCATATCCTTACATGTACGAATTCATGAGATTGAATATGAATAATTGCTGAATTGTGTACACCTTGATGATATGAATGATTGGAATGAATGATTGGATTGTTTTGAAATGAACACATGAAATGTTTGTAGTCAAGATACAATTGGATAATATCATATACTTGTGAATTCAATTATGAAACTTGTGATGTTTGTGTTTTGACTTAGGTGAGCACATCGATGATGGTTTACTCACTAAGTTCGCAAAACTCATCAAAATTGCAAATTTGATTTTTCAGGTACTGAGGAGATCTAGGTTCCAAGGCTATCTAGTAGAAATCAGTACTACCAATTTTGGAAACGAGAATGGCTTAGAGGTCTGGTCAGCTGATGTCTGAAGTCTAGTTAGGATATTTTCTATTAGCATCTCATGTCATGTAGAATTATTTGTGTAAAACAATAAACTCACAGATGCTTTTATATTGTAAATATATGGATTATGTGATATAATGACAATGTATGTACATATTTTGTTAATGAAATGAGAAGTTTGACCATTTTCAGATACTTGTGTTATGTGTGATGCCTTAATGAATGAATGTGATTACTCTAACATGTCATTTTTATAGGGTATGTTCTTGATGTCCGTCGGGTATTCGGGCATATGCTCTATAGTAGTGGTATGTTACATCTATAATGTATTACATCCATAAATTCAAATTTTATAACATAATGATTTTGTTCATAAACATGCATGCATTTCCCATATCAATATCATGTCACATAATCATCATAATCACAAATCACAAATAATAGTGGAGGACTGACGAATGACCATATGACACCCCTTACCTATAGACTATAATCATAGGGGCTCTTTTGTTTCACATGATTCACTTAGTCCAATTTTAGTAGACTGTCATCCGAGAGTCACACTCAACCAAACCACCACAACCTCATTATGACATGATTGTTGTCCGAGAGGAAGCTCAACCGAACCACCACAATCACCATATCACACACCATATATCGGTTGGCATCTGAGAGCAAGCTGGATCGAACTGCCCTAATCGTGTTGTATTTCAATCAACGGATCCAATAACTAAACCTAAATCCATACCTGACCAATTGATTCACTATATACATAGCCTTGTGACGCCCACTAGATAGCTCAAACCATAACAATCCTCCACAGCTCAAACCATAATAATCCTCCACATCATCACATATCAAGACAAACATAACACTGCGCTCCTTCATGCTGAACCTAGTGTCTAGAAGAGCAAGGTTTTGCTCCTGATTGATCTATAGAAAGAAAAGTAGAAATAACTATTAGAATTTTAGATACCAAGGTAACTACAATTCCGTTCCATCCTTCTTCTTCTCCAAATCCTTTGTGAGTTCAATTTGTGGGTTAAACTTTGTCGTTTTGTGGTTACAAGAGAAAAAACACGCTGCTCAAGGAGTACGAGAACAGTACAAAATGCTCGGTGTTCGTGGACAAGAGAATTGGAGAAAAGCATGGCGAGCTCGGTGACTTTGAGAAGGGTATCATGAGGTCTCAGCGCGAGCACCAGGTTTTTTTCGTTGTTTCTTGTTCTTATTTTGATTCTCTTTTTATTTTCTTGTCCTCTGTAATAATTTGTTTATTATATGGATGTTTTAGTTGAAATTAAAGAAGCAGAGCAAGTATAATTTATCAGATGGGGAAGAAGCCGATAACTTGGACGCTGCTGGTCTCGGTCCCTTTTCGGAAAGAGACGATTTTGAGGATGAAATGCTGTCTGACGATGATCAAGTAAATGATGAGGAGACTGATGAAGCACAGAGTATGTATGCGCTCAGTATTGCTTACAGATATGGAGTTCTTATTACCTGATAATAAATGTTGAATTAAGTGAAAGCGTTGTAAGTGGATATTGGATAATATTTTCATTATATAGCCTGGACTCTACTCTGTTATGTGTGTGCATTGTTTTCTAGGCTAATATTAAGGTGCCTTGTTGTTCTCTGATATTCCCTCTATTCCTCTTGTTTCATTTGTTTGGAGTCTGGATTTTTTGCAGGTTGGCTTTTTTTGGGATTCTTTTATGCTTCTTTGCGTGATGGTTCTTTGACAACTTGTGTTGGGAATTAAATTACCAATTTGTTGTCTTGTTGGTTTTTTGTGAACGATTCCATCCTTACTTGTGTATCTTTCTCTTTGCAGAGAAGTTGGCAATACTGAAGGGAATTAATGGTCATGATCCATCAAGTATGGAGGGAGAGGAAAATGTGAGGCCTCCTTTGCTATCTTAGTTTGGGTTGTCCTGTTATTGTCTTGTCTCAAATTTTTTGGGTGATTCTACCTACAAGATTATGAGACCTGAACGTAAAATTGGCAGATACATAGCTATAAACCTGTTTGATTTAACTTTCCCAAAAAAAAATTTGTTTGATTTAATATTGCTACTTGCTGAAATTTGATTTTTTCTGTTTTAATACTATAATCTGTCCTAAATCTTATTTAAATGTTGACTTTCCTATTGCAGAAGCACAAAACGAAGAAGGAAATCATGGAAGAGGTTATCTTAAAGAGCAAGTTTTTCAAGGTTCGAGTGCCTTATTAGACTGCATTATTCTTGAGACTATAACTATTTATCAGTTTGGTTTCTTATTCTTTCTGTTTTACATACCAGGCTGAAAGGGCAAGAGAGAAGGAAGAAAATGAACATTTGATGGAAGAACTGGATAAAAGCTTCTCATCTTTGGTGCAGTCTCAGGTCCTATTATCTTTGACTCAACCAGGCAAGTTGAATGCCTTGAAAGCCCTTGTGAATAAGGAAATTCCTGATGAACATGTTAAGGATGAAGCTTTAGAGAAACAGTTCGCAGAAACTTCTAAGCAGGTACAGCCAAATGGTTCTTGATCTTATATTTGATTTTAGTTATTTCTTTCCCTTTTAATATTGTTATCATTTACAAGTCATTTCTGTACTCCCCTGCTTTCTAATTTTGGGGTTTTATTCCCATTTCATTGGTTTCTTCAACATCTGGTAAGTCAGATCTTTACCAATTATAGAGCTATCACGTAGAAAGCTTTTTTTTATTTCCCTGTTAGTCAAACATTTGTGTTGCGTGAATTTTTTTTAAATTTATTCTGTCATTTTATGTATGTTGTGAAGATGTCAAGCTAACCAACTACTGCTTGCTATCTGATTGTCTAGTTTGGGTCATAAACTTCATACCTTTTCTGTTTCTGGCAGGAAGGTGCTGATTATTATGACAAACTTGTTGGTGAGATGTTACTAGACATTCGCGCTCGGCCATCAGACAGAACAAAGACACCAGAAGAGATTGCCCAGGAGGAGAGGGAACGGCTAGAACAATTAGAGGTAGATCATTGTCATCTTCTGCTTCATATTTGTTTGTGTTTCTGTACAGAAGAGTCTTGTATCCTGCTGCTGTATTGGCCTTGTGACTGGATTCTTTCTGTCATATTTGGAGATACAGCTAGACAGTGGCACGTTATCTGTGTTCTATACTGAAAGTGACTGTTATATAAAACACTTCTTAACAGTTAGGCCATTCTCTGGTTTTTTAACGTGCCATGAATTTGACTATCTTGCCTTCTAGCATTAGTTCATTTCTGCTGAGGTGTTCAATCATGGTGACTGTGGTATATTGACATTTGCATCATCATGAACTGGAATTCTTTTGACAGGCAACCTTTACTGCTTTTTGTAGCAATGTTATGTAGTAGGAGAAACCTTGACTGGAGAAGCTGAATTTTTTGAACATGTTTTTTTGATGATCACATATTGCATGGCATTTTTATCTTAAATTGGTGTTTCATAATTCAGGAAGAGCGTAAGAAAAGGATGGTTGCAGCCGAAGAATTGACTGATGAAGAAAATGATGACATTGCAAAGCCACCCTGCCAGAAGCTTAGGTCAATATCAGGGGATGATCTTGGTGACTCGTTTTCTTTTGAAGAAGAGCCTAAAACAGAAAAAGGCTGGGTTGACAAGATTCTAGAAAGAAAGGATGCGAGTGAATCTGATGATGGCAATGAAGATTCTTCAGATGATTCAGAAAGTGCTGAATATGTTAGTGCCAATGAGGGATCGAGTGAAGAAAATAGTGTGGAAGAGAACGGTGTAAAAGATAAGATTAACAATTTGAAGAACTGGGAACAGAGTGACGATGATAATATTGGGATGGATTTAGAGGATGATGAAGAATATTGTCGTAATATTGATGATGATAAGGGAGAATTAGAGTCAAAAGACCAAAATATTTCATACATTAAAGACGTTGTTGAAACTGTTAGTAGAGACACAGAATCATTGGATGCAAAGAAAATGACAACAAGTGGCAGAAAACAATCAGCTCCAGTGGACATTCCCTTTTTAATTGAAGCTCCAAAAAACATGGAAGAACTGAATGCACTAGTGGAGAATTGTTCTAATGAAAATGTTATTGTTGTAATCAATCGAATTCGGGCAACCAATGCAATAAAGCTTGCTGCAGAAAATAGGAAGAAAATGCAGGTATATAAATTTCATGGCTGCTTTTTATTTGTTTCTTTTTCTGTCGTTTTGATTTTTCTTTTGGAATTGTTTTCATGTCCTCATTTTTGTCTTTATGGTGGGTAGAGTGGGGGGGTGTTAGTCGGAAGAGTCGATGGATTTTGATAATTTAAATGGCCCAATATCTGATAGCTTGATTAGAGACTAAGTCTATCCATTGTCTATTCTTCTTGTCTACAATACAATGCATTAAGCAGTTGCTTCACTTGTGGAATAGGTTGATATCCTAGAATTAAGCACTCCAGTTTGTAGAGAGCTTAGAAGAACTGATTGACATCAAAACCAAGGTGGCACTCAAATGGATATGAGAAAACTGATCAATGGCATTGCTTTTGCCAGAAATTGGTTGCTTCATAAAGTGATGAACATTGAAAACAAAGTAGCATTCATATAGATGTGAGGAATTGATCAATGTTGCATTGCTTTTGCTACAAAGTTGGGTTCTTCAAATATTGAGTTCATTGCTGTAGTTGGTAACTTTCAGTTCTAAACATCTGTTCATTTGTATACTATTACTGTTGTTTAATGCTGTTTTCTTCCAGGTCTTTTATGGTGTCCTGCTGCAGTATTTTGCTGTCTTAGCTAATAAAAGGCCATTAAATTTTAACTTGCTGAATTTACTGGTCAAACCCCTGATGGAGATGAGTGTTGAGATTCCATACTTTTCTGCAATATGTGCTCGTCAGCGAATCTTACGAATTCGAACCCAATTTTGTGAGGCTGTAAAGAATTCAGGTTGGTAGAGCAAAAGAAGAAAACACGGTAGTGTTTCCTTCAATTCCTTTCTGAGTTGCTCAATGGGTCTTTTGGCTTGATAATTCTTTTATTGCAGGGAATGGATGCTGGCCTTCCTTTAAGACTTTGTGCCTTTTGCAGCTATGGTCCATGATTTTCCCTTGCTCCGACTTCCGCCATGTTGTCATGACTCCAGCATTATTATTGATGTGTGAATATCTACTGCGTTGTCCCATCTTTTCAGGGCGTGACATAGCTGTTGGTTCTTTCTTATGTTCCATGGTTCTCTCCGTACGTACACTATTAACCATCGCAGATTTCCCTTCACAAATTCAATCTTGTTTAATTGATTTAACATTCAAAGTTGCAACATCATTATCTCATTGTTTCCCCTTCTAATGACAAACTATGCATGCATTTTCATTTTTTGTACTTCTAGAGAACTGTTTGTTTTGTGAGTGAACTTGAATTTTGGTGCAACTTTTATTTTTGACATGTTGGTTTTTGGAATCAATGTAACAACATCAACGCATTGCAGGTTAGCAAACAATCTAAGAAATTTTGTCCTGAGGCCATAATGTTTATCAAAACTTTGCTGATGGCAGCCAATACAAAAAATCCTTCTCAGGAATTTCAGGTATATATATGGTCATGTGGATTTTGGCATGTTGTTCAATTTCACATGGTTTGTTATGTCGATTGGCCCTAGACTCTGCTGGAGGAACATTAATATATTTTCCAACATATTATTTACTTTGTGGCAGCTTTATCATCATATGGAACAAAAAGTGCTTGGAGACCTGCTTTACATACGTGGTCATGTAAATGAGACAAGTCCTTTAAATTTACTCTCAGTGATGGAGATGCCAGAGGATTCTTCTTTTTTCAGCTCAGATTGTTTCAGGTAGAGAATGCTTTATCTTGCGTATGCAGGGTTCTGTCAAGAAATCAGCTACATTTGGTTATTTGTTTGAGTTACGGAGCTTCCTCCTATTAGCTAAATCTCGACAAATGGATTTTATTTGCAGGGCCAGTGCGCTGGTTACCCTTGTAGAGACTCTCAAAGGATTTGTTGACAGTTACAAACATTTCGGTTCCTTTCCTGAAATATTCTTGCCTATTGCAAGTTTGGTACTTGAAGTGGCGAATCAACCACACATGGAAGCAGCATTACAAGATAAATTTAACGATGTTGCTCAACTTATTAAAAGCAAAGCTGAGGAACATCATACGATTCGCCGACCACTGCAAATGAGGAAGCAGAAGCCAGTTCCCATTAAATTAGTTAATCCACAGTTTGAGGAGAAGTAAATTTCCTTAAACCCAGTTCTTGATTTTGCTGCATTAGATTAGATAATAGATATTGCTATTCTCGAATGCCTTGGGTTGACCCAAATGCTGTTGTGCAGCTATGTTAAGGGTAGAGATTATGATCCAGATCGTGATCGAGCTGAGAGAAGAAAGTTGAAGAAACAACTAAAACGGGAAGCTAAAGGGGCAGCTCGAGAATTACGCAAGGATAATTATTTCCTATTTGAAGTAAAGGAAAAAGAGAAGTCATTACAGCAGGAAGAAAGAACAGAGAGATACGGAAAGGCAAGGGCTTTCCTCCAAGAACAGGAGCATGCTTTCAAATCTGGTCAATTAGGAAAAGGCAGGAAGAGAAGAAGATAAAATCTTATTCTCTCTTTTGGTCTAATTATATTTAAAATTTTGTGATACTAGTTATTAGCTATTACAAAATTAATTAAATCCAAGAACTTATAATTTCTTTTGAATTATGTTTATTCTGCTCATATAAATTCATTGCACCACATTATTTTGCTCGTTAACAACATCTTAATTGAGTAAAAAAAGAAGCAATGTAAATAGCCATACAGAAGAAAATTTGGAGCTAAGGGTTTTGCTTCATTTCTGTTTGTGTGAGGTCTAAGTCTGATTTGAAAATTTTTGACTTTTTGTTGCGTAAACAAGCGTATATACATAGAGGAAAATATAGCACACGTCTAAGACATCGTCGTTCATACGCATCTATGATTTTATCTAAATAAACAAGTAAAAGTAACCTATAAATCTAGACATATTGTCACTAATTTATAACCAAATTATAAATTCTTGGTTTCGATGGTTATATAGACTTAGGCCAAAATCAAGATAAGTTAAAAATGAACCAAATAAATTATAAAATACCTTAAAAAGGGGTTGGAGAAGTTGTTTTGTCCATATAAGCAGTCACACCATGAATAAATTGAAACTTTTCATAATATTGTTGTTATCTTGAATCACCATATGTTGTAACCTTCATTTTTAGTATGTAGTACTTGAAAAAGTCAGGTACAAGATAAATTATCTTGTTCAAGCGTAATATAATATGATTTACTTGGATTGCTTTAAGTCACTATACCAATGGTACCGAACAAAATATTCCATTAGAGAATCATTGTTGTCATAATTTATTTCTTCAAAATCAATTTCATAATTGTTTTATTTGTACATAATCTTCATCTTTAGCATCAATTCACCATGCTTATATGCTGAATGGTTTAATTACTTACGTAATAAATTTCACAAAATCATCAAAACATGCTTCTGAGTCTTAAGAGGATATATAAACACGTTGACCTCTTGTTCATGAGGTGATGAAATTTTTTGACTCTTTAATTTAGACTTAAGGGATCTTTAGCTTCATGTTTTAAGAGAAAGTATCAATTTCAACTCTCATCTTTGATTTTTTTTTCTTTTAAACGCCAAGTTTTTCCCTTAAGGCTCCATATCTCCTTGAAAGAACTTTGTTCACTATGAGTGCAACTTGCTCCTTTGATGAGCAATGAGGTAATTTCATTTCATCCTTTATTTGACATTCAATTTTTATTTTTGTAATTGAACCACCCTCTTTATATAGGAGTCTTGGCAAAAATTTCAAACTCCTCATTTTTTGATTTAACCCAAATTTACTTTTTGACTATTTTGCCGTAACATGTTTGCTTCAAGATTTTCTTTTTCCATTCATCACAAATCTTAACTATATTACATTTCTCTCCAACTAGAACTTCTTTGTGAACTATAAAATCAAGGCTCAGAACTTTATTTTGCTTTATGAATAAAATAAAACTCGAGTTTTTCCAAGCCTATAGGATTTTCTATTAACTTCATCCTTAATAGTTTAATAGCCTTAATATTATTTAAATTTTTTTCTTTTAACATTATTTTGTTCCATATTTTGGAATTATCATCACTATTATTTGATGGGGAATTAAGCATCTACTTAAGTTACAAGAACTTTTACATAGGAAAGGTATGAAAAAGTGTTTGGATAGGTTACTAATAGTTTAAGTGAGTGAAGTACTAAGTTGCTAGAGATTGAAGAACATTGGAGAATTAGGTGATACGACATTTACACAGTACCATGATGGACTCATGTTCCAAAATATTGTTTTGTGTTGGTCGTGTTTATGTCTAGAAAATGTTCTAGAAGCAAACCGGCATTGGACATGAAGTGAGATCAGTGATCGGTGCCATACATATATATTGACTATGGCATTGGCTTTGGAAGTTAGAATAAAGTCAAGCTCATGATTTTATTAGTTTTTGAACTTTAAACTTTTGCTTAGAAAGGAATTGACTTATCTTTCAAAGTTATCGTGTTTACTAATTAGATTATGTTAAAGTTATTACTTTTCTTTAGTGAGTTATTAGGTTTTTTATATTCATAGAATTATATGCCTCCTATAAAAGGCTATCTCATGGATATAAAGGGGGAACTTATCATTTTCATTGATTAATTAAAAATATTTGGAGAGATTTTCTTCAATCTTTTAGAGAAACTCTTGGCATAGGTTATCTAAAAACTTGCTATTTTATCTAGCTTCTTAGTTGTGATCAAATCCTAGAACCTTATCACTCTCAATCCTATCTTCTCTACAAGTGTGGTGATTCATATAATTTTTTTCTATTTTTATGTTTAATTTTTTTGGATCAAACTTTTCTTAATAAAATGGTCCTTGGTCTTATTTACAATAATGTCAAATCTCACTAATTCTATTAGTGAGATTCGTATATGAATTTGGTATTAGAGTTATTTTTTAAATTTATGTTTATTCTTAGTATCATTTTTTAAATTTCCATATTTTTTTCTTTTTCCTATACATTTAATTTTCTTTAGTGTTCTTGTTGTTTTTAAGATTTAGTTAGGAATAAATTGTTATTAAGTGTCTTATTCCTTATTTCTTGTTTTTTTTTTCAAGTTAATCAAAAAGAAAAGAAAAGAAAGGAGAAGAAAGGTAAAGAAACATGTATGTATATATCATATTTGACTAAGTTTTGCAAAGGTAAGCCTTAAAAAGTTCCATCTAAAGCAATGACATTAACCTTCATATATAAGGATTGTTGTTTCTAGTCCAGCAAAAATAAGGTATAATTATTTTCTAGGAGAAGTCGGGCCAAGTATAATTAAACACAATATTAAATTTTATGATTTCAGATATCTCTATGGTTCTAAATTATAGCTTACTAAGAATATGGTCTATGTACTTTGTAAAACACTCATTATGTGAAAAGGATTAAATCCATCATTAGAAAGAGCTAATATGACTTATCGAGGATCTTATGCAAAATTAGGATACAATGAGTCAAAGTCTTTCCAAGCTTGACCATTGGTAGGATGCCTTAAATTATCCTATTTAAGATTCCCTTTATCATGCCATTTCATAAGTTCAACTAATTATGGACATATGTAAAGATGTTCCAACCTTGATTTTAATAGAAAAATATCTAAACTCCTTGGCTAGAATTTACCTCACATTTGAGGTTATATAACGATCTATGTTATTTTCACTACTACAACTTTGTTTCTACCTAGATATACCAATCTGCCGTTGGTTGCTTTCTCATTATTCCCCTAATACAAAATACAATCATTAGGACATGCATGTATCTTTTTTATAGTAAAGTCCTAAATCCTACACAATTTTTATTGCATTTAAAGATTCATGAATCTTTGCATTGGAAAAGGATTCTTTTAGTATCTCCATGAGATCAGAATAAGTTGAATTGCTAATTCCATGGGTATACTTAAAAATATATAATCGATTGGTAAAGGAAATTTTGGAAAAAAAAATTTGACTACTAGGATATAACTCTTGTTTTGTTTCCTCTACCAAGCAAAAAAACTTCTTAGGATCAACATTTGAACCATTATTAACTCTTACACAACTATTTGTATCATTTATATCTTCAAAGGTGTCATGAAGTAATCCATCTTTATTATCATGAATAAACCTTCCATCACATTCATTCCTATCATCCGTATCCATATTTGCATTAATTAATCCCTTATTAAATTCCTAACAATCATATCCTGGAGCAAATCCTTCAACAATCAAATGACCATTTATAGTATTTCTTATATACTAATAATATTGCAACACTTCTTGTATGGACAAGAAATTTCATTCTCATTAGTCACCTTAAAAAAAGCCTTTTCAAGGAAACAATCAACTACACTCATATATTTATCACTATATCTAGGAAAAGTCATCTAATGCCTATCTCCCTTTTCCATAGACATATTATTGTTCATCAAAGTAACTTATACAATATAACTTATGTTAACAACTAAGAAATATAACATATACAATATGTCAATAACATATAAGTAAATTTTGATAATCTCATGATGCTTTATGACTTTTAATACATAATTGAGAAAATTTCATTATGACATAATAAACCAATTTGATTTACCAGTAGATTTTCTAAGAGAAATATACTTGAAGTATCCTAATAACAATAAGCTTGTCAATTCTGTTTTTTTTTTCACCAATTAGAAGTAAACCCATTTGCTTTAGTATTAATCCTACAATCTACAAAAAAACATTAGCAATAAACTTAGATGTTATTGCTATCATAAAACTAAGAGCTTATACGATTAAAATTTAAACTTTAACAATATATAACAAGAGCAATTTAATAATTTACATAATACATAGAAAAATAAATAATTAAAGATTTTTCTTAAGGTCGGTTACAACTTGGATGATGCATGGGAAGTTAGGCATATATCCCTACTATTCATTTGAAAATTTTCTCTTTCAAAACGCAAATCAAGCTTTAACATGAAGAATAATGAAAAATGTATACAAATATTCTATCCTTTCATGAATCATGTTTGATTTGAGAAAGCAACCTATGGATGCCCATCTCTAACTGTACTTACATTGTCACTACATTTTGAGCCCCAAATTCATAATAATATGCTATTAAGTTCATGGTGGTTTTTTCATTTCATAATTTATAGAGGAGACCAATGGTTTCCTTCTAATTATCTTATTCCATACTAATGAATATTTTCATGAATATTATTTTAGCTAATTTTTCTAAAGTTTTAGTTTTAGATGCCTTATCCTACTTTATTTTGACTTACAATCCAATTGCCATATTGGGGCCACCTAATTGAGCTAGTCCGAATATTGAAATTCTACTATATACAACTCACATATGTGGTGACTTCCTTATATATGCACACTTTTAAAGAGAGCATTATAAATCAATTGTTGTGTTATTTTCTGTCGATTAATTTTTTATGCCAAAAAATACAAATGTGCATAAGGCCATACATGAGAGAGTTGGGAGGCACATTGACTCTAAAAACAATTATAGTATGAGTTTACAATACAAGTTATAAATAATATACATAAAATATATAAATGTACAACTTTATATATTGTCAACTTCAATGAATCTTTTGTTATATCGAAAAGAAAGATTAAAAGGAAAAATCATATAATATATATTACACCATAACAACCAGTATTAAAGAGCATGCGGTTAAAAATTCTAGTACATATATCTATATCTTAAGTTCTTGCATATATGTGTATTCCAAATATGTTAAGTAATTTACATAATGTTGCATTACCCATATATTAAATTTAATAACAACAATGGCAATGATTAAATTATTATTATCAAAAAATAGAGATTATAGATTAGGGGGAGACCTATATGTTCTAACAGAAAAATAGAAACAAAGGAATGATGCAAAGAAATAAGGTATAACAAATATATGGAAATGTGAAAAATGGGCAATTATATGAATGGACAATTTCAACATTTTGGGCTCAACAAACAATTTAAAAAGAAAGGTCTCAATATGTCTATCAATGCCTTGTCAATTATTATTTGATGTTTCCCAATAAACTCCAAAGCAATATTAGTGAATGAGTACAGTTTGGTTTAGGGATGATAATTGGTCAGTCTCGGCCCAAAGCCCGACTCAGCCCAAATTTTTTTATTTTTTGAAAAAATAAAAATAGAAAATGATGTTATTTTACTCAAAACGATGTTGTTTTGCCTATAATTTTTGAGCTTCAGGCTAGACCAGGCTTGAAAAACTCAAACCCGAGATTGAGCCTAAAACTTGGTTAACCCGAGCCTAGTCGGGCTCAGGCTCATGTCTAGTTTGGTTGTTTATTCTTTTCTTATGATCAATTAATTAATGCATTCCTAACTACAAATCCACTAAAACAACCAATTTATGTTGTTAATTTTGTTATTAGTGTTAAAATGGTAGTTACAGCCAAAATATATACAACGAAGGATATAACTCATTCATACTGAGAATAAATACAAGATTCATAATAATGAGCCGCTAAGTTGTCTTGTGTTTCATAAATAAGTAATATATGCGCATAATTGATAGATATATACTGCATATTACAATATCTTATTGCTTTACGGTATCTTAATAAGATTTACTCAGAGCATCAATTAATGGAGCATCATCCTTTGCATGCAATTTTTAATTTGTTAATTAGGAAGAAATTAATTACTTTAATGACCTATAGAAATTTTTTATTATTAAAGGCTTACACTAACTGATACCATAAGTTGCAAGCAATTATGAAGATGATGTTATACTTTGTCACATGAAGGCCTAGGCATGCTGTAAAGTTATTGAAAACCAACTCAAGTTGGTGGATGGTAGGAATGCATATAATGTAATCAATAACATTGGTACAAGAATAGAGATGAAATGAGTTACTAAGTAGAAAAAAAAAATACAAGAACATTTATACTAAATATTTTCAGTTTAATAAAAATTAGCTTCACCAAAAACAATGTAAAACATGTGTACCACCTTAAAAACACCAATTTCTAGAAGGCTACTTATTTAAGGGAGTTCTTTTGGATTTTTAATCAGATAATGGGACTGAGGAGCTTTATATATCCTTGTATTAAACATAGGATTGGAAATGGTAAAAAAACTTGGTTTTGCTTTGATAATTGGTTAGACTCTAACCTAATTATCCACAATTTGGAGATTCTTCATTTAAGGAATAGAATTCCTTTGAGTCTTAAAGTTTCAACTCTGATCATAAATGGTGAATTAAGTGGGAATTCCAGAGGATTTGGTTATCTTATAGATTTCTTCCCTCAATTAAATGACGTGGAGAATGAAGATGTAATCACATGGACTCTCAATTTGAGTGGTAAGTTCTCTAACAAATCCTATCATCCGCTTTTCACCAATTGCTCACTTAAAGCCCCTTGGTATAACCGTCTATGGAGAAACTCTTTGAATCCTAAAGCCTCCCAGATTACTTGGCTAGTTATTAAAAATAGACTCAAGACTAAGGGCAATTGGAAGGGAAATATGGACTTCACTTGTGTACTTTGTAAGATGGAAGTAGAAGATAGAGGCCATCTTTTCTTCCTTTGTGCATTCTCTAAAGCAGTTTAGAGCAAGATTTTGCATATGATTCCAGGTAACAACTACATTGATAATTGGGACAAACCTTGAGCTGGGTCATTAGAAACTCTAAGTAGGGAATGTTAAATGTTTTACTTTATAAAGAAACTTTCACTACTACCATCTACACTCTTTGGAAGGAGAGAAACAACAAAAGATTTACTAACTTAAAAGAAGAAAAGTACCATTTAGCTAACAAAATTGTCAACTAGATCAAAGCGGCAATTTTTGCAAAATATTTGTAACATACCCTTAGCCCTGACACGATATCTAGATGGAAATTGTAACTTTGCTAATATGTTGATTTATAATTGTTCCTTGTAATGTAGCTCCTTTTTGTTATATTCAGCTACAATGCTTGTATATAGGCTAGCAACATAGAAATCACTGAAATGTTGTATTAGTTTTGTCTACAGTAATGAAAAATTCATTTTAAAAAAGTAAATTATAACTAATGAGATTATGATTTTATCTTCACTAAGTTGGCATCAATCAAGTGAAGTACATCCATTCAAACAACCATCAATACAAATTAGAAGGAAAATGGCATCGAAAGTGCGCTGTGATGTATGGTTAACAATTCGCAAGGCATAATACTTAAGAATCAAATTACGTTTGGAATACATCGAGTTCATGTTACTTTCTACGAAAGAAGAGATAAGAAATAAACCTTAATATCCTTGCACAAAACAAGTTGTGAGAGCTTAAACTAAGCAGTAGGTCCATCATGTAAGCCAATTGGAAGAGCATCTGGTTCCTTTGCGGTTAGTATGCACAATTATGAGCAAAGTGAAGTCCGCATATTCTACAATCTTTTTCAAGTTGTAATTTATTATTATTTGATTACTTTAATTCCTCTATAACCAACACCTTGTTTAAAGGTCAATTTGGTTTTGTTTATAAAATAAATTACATTAGCTACCTTATGTAAACAATTTTATGCTGAACAAGTTTTAATTCTATAAACCCTTAATGTTCCATAAGTGCATAGGTCGTATGCATAGTAGTTGAGGTGTTGATCCCACGAGGAATTAGTGAACTAAATGAATCCTAGCTTAGTCTAAGGTCCAGAAATTGTAATTAAAATGAAGTAAAAATGAAAACAAAAATTTAAGCAATTGAATATGGATCGATTGAAATTGAAAATTGAAATTCTAAATTAACACAAGAAAGTTAAAATTAAGCAAAACCAATTAACAAATCGGAAATCACATAAAGAAGATTAATCAATTATGAGAAAAGGGGATTTATCCTATCATCAAATGCTAACTTGATTACTTTCGAGTTAATCGGTATTGGTCCTAGAATTCCAAAAGGTGGATTATTCTCTCTCAAGTTATAGTCATTAAATCCTAATTGAATCGAATCTTTGAATTTGCAATCTCTCAATTAATAAAAAAGGTCCACATTCTAATTAGAACTTAAGCACTCTAATAGACAATTGGGTTCTCACACGAGATCTCTCTTCGTATAAATTATCGATTTGATTGTTTGTGTGATCTATTAGATTGATAACTCTCATTAACCAACCTAATCATTTTTCTAACGGTTCACTCTCTCGATTTGTTACCGAAGCGTGCAAATACAACAAACAATCACAATACCCAATAAATTAACATCAAAAGCAATCAAATTAACATTGATTCAAGAACAAATCTCAAAAAGAGATTAGAACATCCTTAAACACAAGTTCATCATCATCGTATTCATCTCATACATCAATTGAAAGAAATAATAAGATGAATTGAGAAAGTTAACTTGGAATGGACTAGGAGTGGCAGCAGCAGCAACAACTCCTTCTTCTCTCCTATTCTCTACTCTTCTTTGGTTCTTTCCAAAAGTGGCAAATGGAGGGTAATTTAGTGACAAATTTTTTGTGACTAACTATCATTTCATCACAGATATGAGGTCTTTTGTGACAAAAAAATTGATTGGCACTATTGTTTGGATTAACTGTGATTATTTATTTATTCTTCACTAATGCAATGGTAATTTTGACAATTTAGCATCTTTTATAATTAAATTGTCACTATTAATATATTAATAGTGTCAAAATTTCTTTTATCATTAAGTTCTGTCACTAAAAGAATATGCAATTTGGCGTCTAAGAAATTTTGGCGGAAATGAATTGTAATTGTGACAAAACATAGATTGGTCATTAATATTTTCTATTTATTGTGACAAAACATAGTTTGGTCACTAATATTTTTCTCTTGTTGTGATGAAACGGTTTATCGTTACACAATATTTTACTTTTTGTGACGAAAACTTTTGTCAATAAAAATTCAATTAGTTAGTGTCTACTTACTATTGTCACATAAACGGAACTATCACTATGATCACTAATATTCGTAATTTTTGTGACAAGAAATTTTGTTGTCACTTAATCATCAACTTTTTGTTACAAAGGTTATTGTCAATATAAACGTAATAAATTAATGATAAATATTTCTTGTTATAATAACATATTAAAATTAACTACTCTAATGGTTAATTTTGTCATTATTGTACATATTTTAGGTTCTATAAACTACTTGTCACGGTTTTTTCTTTAATATCATTATTTGTAAACAAATTTAAATATTTTCTTATAAAATATTCAAACTACATATATTGATAATCCAAAAGTAATATTTTACATATCAATAGATATTTGATAAACATAACTTTGAAATTCCATCAAAATAAAAATCAAAATAAATAAATGTTTAAATATAAGGAAAATCTTGTTCCAAAATATTAAGCAAAACTCTTAACCTATTCAAAATTTAAAAACAAAGTTCATGCCAATGCGATGGAGTATTTAAACTTAATCATAGAGCTGAAGTCATGTTGGCCCAACTTCCACACATAATTATCCTTGTCCAAATTTGGTTGAACAAAATGATAATGGTCCTTTGTAATAAAAGAGCCCAATTGTAGAAGTAACCCAAAGCTAAAAACGTTTAGGGTTCTCCACTCTTGCTCTTAGCACTCTCCCTCTCTTTGGTCGTTAAACCACTCTTCTTCTGCACTTGCTGTTTGCATCGGTTAGTCTCTTTGTTCTCAATTTCACTCCTTAACAGTATCTCTCCTTTATAGATAATAATTTCAATCATGGTTTCTGCATGTTTTAGATCTATCCAAGTCTTTGATTTTCTTTCTACTTTTTTTTTGTTTGTTTGTGCATCGATGTTTATCTGGGTCTTTGGCTTTTATCTTTCTCTTAAAATTGTTGATCATTTGGCTATTTTGACTTGTTTTAAGTTATTTTCTCAGGTATTATATCTATAATCACACTATTCCTTATAAAGCTACTATTTATTCTATTTTGTTTCCTGAATTTCGATTCGACAGTTTATCATCTACGAAAATTTCTGCTGAGAATGGTTTGTTATTCTTTGTGTGTTGATTTTCTTTATTTTGTAGGTTCAAGCTCAAATCTTGTTATATATATATATATATATGTATATGTTTTCTACTATAGGTTTATGTGAAACCTCTCGCACCCTTTGGTTTATTTTGAAGGCTTTTTTCCCAATTTTCGGTTCGTTAAAGTTTGTGTCTGTTATGGTTTAAACTGATTTCCTACTATTCTCAAATGCCTTTATGTATGCACTAGACTTTCTTACTAAACTCTTATAGTGTATTGGTGTTTGTTCTTCCGCCATTGTTTTGATTCAATAGTTCCTATTGTTTGCATTCATGAGAACTAGGTTTCTTTAGTCTCTTTTGGACCTGCCAAAGTGATCTTTTTGTTTTTTTTGTTTAACCAAATTTGGACAAAGATAATTATTTGTGGAAGTTGGGCTGACATGGCATCAATTGGAGATCCATCAAGTGCCACAACGTCAAATACCTCAACTACTCATATGAGTTTATAAATTTATAAAATCTAGAATAGTTAGTGTTACTTCTTATCATTATCATTATATTATTATAAAATGTTAGTACTAAATTTATAACTCAATATTTTATAAACTAATTAATTGATTATATTTTTATTTATTTTGTAGGAAACAAATCAATAGTGAACTTCATCTGGAAGAATAGCAAGGAAAATTTACCTTGGAGAGTTTTGGCTTAAATTAGTACGTAGTAGTTTAGGATAATTGTAATAAATATAATTGTCTTGGATATTAAAATTTCCAATTTTATATATTGGAAATTCAAATTTTGTACATTTTGGTGATTTATATATTTTTATACATACTAAGAATTTGTATTTGCTTGTGTGACAATATCTTAAGACTAAAAATCCGTTTCATTTGTGACAACTTCTATTTTATGGCCACCAATATAAAAATTTTTATCGATTAAGCAATTAAATTGTTAAATTTAATAATATTATTTGTGAAAAACACCAACACATTAGTGATAAATTTATTGAAAAATATAATCTTTATTTAGTGACAACATTATTGTAATATATAACTTTCATACTTGTGATGAAGAAGTATTAGTGACCAAGAAGTAATGGACACTAATAAAAAAAAAAGCACGAGTGACAAATATTTTGTCACTATTTTCAATTATTTTAGTGGCGATGATGTTGTCATAATAAAATGAAGTATTATTATGACTTTATTCTTCACTACTTTATATTGTTTGTGTCGACAATCTTATCATAAATATGTAAAGTTACTATGACCATATAGTTTTGTCACACATTTCATAGTTTTCAGTATCAGTACTTTTATCACAAAAGTATTGCATAATTGTGACCATTTTTCTAAAGTAGTCAAACTATTTCATTAGTGATGGGAGGTGATGACTTTAAAAATTGGACACTATTAATAGTAATGACTAATATTACTGTTTTTAGTGACAACTTTTGCTTTCACTAAAAATATAGTTTCTTGTAATGAGTATCATTATCAAGATTATTTGATAAGGTTCAACTAAACTATTCATTTGTGATTATATATTAACTTAATGTAATCAATTCACAAGATAATATCACTTCTAATAAATCAACTTAATAACCTTAATTTCCTTACCTAATACTTTTGGTTTTTCACTTACTAAGTTAAATGCAATCAAACTAATTCTCAAAGTAATCACTCTCTCACACTTAAGTTGTACATTACCACTAAAGTACAAAATATGTAAGAACAATGAAAAACCAAAAAACAAGGGAAAAGAAAGAGATTAGGATAACCAATACTCCCTTAATCATAAAAGATAAAAAAGACTTGTCAAATGCCATTAATAATCATTAATTATTAATCGTTCACTGGTAACTCCTCAACTGCTAGCTCTGTAATCAAACATAAAGGAGTTTTTTGTAACTAAGGGAAAAATGCATCCATATTGATATTGTGTTGCTTATATAGTTTATAAAACTCGATTAAATAATAAAGATCAAAATTAGAAAGACCATTAAAATATATTTAAATTCATGACTTCAAAACAAAATTTAACTCAACACATATGCAAAAAAATCAACATCATGTAAACATATTAAAGCCTATTGGTAAAGATCTCCAAAGATACTAACAAAAATACCTAAATAATTGGGTTACCTTTTAATAAGTGCTTATTTATGAATCTTTTAGGTAAACTTCTTACTCATCCACTTAACTCATTGCAATTATAGAGATTGTAGATCTTTACTCTGCTTTGTTCTTTCAATATCATCAAAGTTTTCCTTACTAATCATAGAGTCATTAGCTTCTAAATATGCCACCTGCTCTATTAGAGTATGGCTAACTATATGGCTAACTATCTCCTCTTCTTCTCTTTTTATAATGCAAGTCTCCAATGTATCCTATATGATTATGTAATTATGTAAAAATCTCTAAAAGTTTACCAAATTAGTCTTCCTTTCTATCGTTCTTAAGTTTGCTTGGATATAGAATTTTTGGTTAGTACTCTTTGATCAATTTCTTCTTTGACTCATCCTCTTTTTCTTTTTATTTCTCCTCATCTTTATTTTCTTACATATCAGTCTTTTCTTTCTTTTTGCCTCTCTTTTTCTTGAACTCTCAACTCTTTTCTACTCCTTAAAGTCACCACTTTCACTTATTCCTACAAATTTGACTTACTATTGATAGGCAAAGTACCTTACTGCCTTTTAGAGATAAGCTTAGCAAGCTATCCAATTTGATTTTTAAATTTTGGATAAACTTCTTGATTACGAAGAGATGTTTTAGGACTTTAGAAGCGAGTCTCAAACGCAATACCCCAATATCTCAATTAGTGAATTACCCACAACCTAGATTAGATCGGAAGTGCTCTAATAAACTACCGGACCTCACACCAGATCTCTCTCTGTACAAAACCCGATAAAATTGATTGAGTGATCTATTAGGCTACCTAACTCTCATTAGCCTAGTCCAATCATTTTCTTCCGACTCATCCTCTCGGTTTATTATTGAAATATAATAAACATCAGTCAATCACAACACCAACACCATACACATAAAACAATCAAATTAACATTAATTCGAGCAAAATCTCGAAGGAGTCTAGAAACCCATTATCATAAATAGAAATTCAACAATATTCATCTCTACCCTATACATCATAGAAATGAAATATAAGGGAAATAAAAAATGGAACTTCGCTTCGTGGTGCTTGAAACAACCGCGGCGTCATAATACACCTAATCTGGGAAGCTCAGCGTCGGGTCCTCCTTTTTCTCTTTCTCTCTCTTCTTTCTCTCTCTCTAATATTCTAGAAATGGTGAAAAATGTTAGCTCCTTGGCTAGGGTTTCATCTTTTCCCTTTTATAGTAAGGCGTCAGCCACGATTATAGGGTACACTGTCATGATCGTGGCCAATCGCTT
>JAOQMM010000003.1:12542411-12554712 GCA_027563515.1 Erythroxylum platyclados | reverse complement strand
AGAAGCATGGTGGCGAATGTTGGAAGCTGACAGGGGCTTGCCTGAGGTGTGGATCGTTTGAACACCAGATCAGAGATCACGTTAATTGTTTAAAATAACAACAATTTTATTTATTGTATATAAAAAATTTTGAAGAGAACTATTTTTTTATTTTTAGATTTTATGAGTTTAAGGTAACAAATTTTATATTTATTACAAATCTATTGTTGCCATTGTGTTTATATGTTGAAAGGTCTATTGACTTGATCATAAATCTCATAAAATGATCAAAACACGTTGCCAGGTCTCGAAAGGATATATAAGTACGTTGACAACTCTTTTAGTCATAATGCAACTTCTATCTCTTGCTCATGAGATCATGAGGTTACTGTACTCTTTAATTTGAACTTTAATTTAATGTTTCAAGAGAAAGCATCAATTTCAACAGGATCCATAAAAGAGGCTATGGATTAAAGGATTTTGGACATATACGAGTATTCATCCATTTTGCGTTGTGAGTTTGGTTTAGTTTGAAGTAAGTGGGTGGTCATAGTACTTTCTCAGACTTGGCTGGCCTTGATTTTGATTTGAGCAGACTGAGGCGCTGCTTACGTAGTCAGACCTCCTATTAATTACTGGGATTTGTCTTTTAACGCTTTTTGATTGGAGTAAGCTTCATCTTGTTCACCCTTTGAAGATATTAATTTCTCTAAAACCTACCTGTGTTTTTATCCAATCTGTATGTCACTCCTGAGCAGTGTCTTGAATAAAGTTTCTGAAAACATCAAAAGACTCCACCAGTATCTTGAAAGCTTTTCGAGCTGATGCGGAGGTGGAAATGAGAAAATTAATATCCTCCCTCAAGCCACCAGGCTCAATGATGGAAATGAGAGAATTAATACATCAACACATACAAATACATACATTTAGTCTAGTTTGTTGCCGTCTGTCAGTATCAGGCAGGATATAATGCAGATTTTTGTCACAGAAAAAGTATTAACACTCTCTAGTTATTTTATTTCAGAGTTTGTAAGCTATTATTGTCCTATTCTTGGTTGTTTCTTTCATTCTGAACCCGACTTTATAAATTATGGAAAAATTCAGGCACCAAAACCCAAAAGTAAATGTAGTTATCATCAATGGCTTACACAAATTAGCCTCCTATATGATGCAAGCATGTAAGAAAATAAATGGTTACATAACTATCACGCAAACAATCAATCCATGATTGGACAACTTATCATCTTGTATCTATCTAAACCCGATTACTGATGAAATTTCAGACTAGTTCTGGCATAGGCGAAAAACCAATCAGCATAAAATAAAAAGGCAGGCGTACAACGACATTAAGGAGAAAACAATCACTAGTCAGAAGTTGTTTCTAACCAGGTGACAAAGTATCTTCTGACCTCTGGATAGGTTGTTTTGCGTTGAATTACATGACCTTCTTATGTTCCGAAAGCATATTTATGAGAAGCCTTTGGTGGATTTTGGGTTGAATATAGTCCAGACATTAACCCCGAGGTCATACATCTTAACTCATCCGATAGCATTTAGAAAATCTCATCCTGTAATGATGTTAGCAATGAATTCTCATTGTCTCGTAGGACCGTCCAGTATAAAGAATTAATCAGGTCACAAGAGAATTTGTTCTCATTTATCTATATATGAGGTTCAATCTGCTACTGATATTTATGTGACATAGTAGCAGTAATAGCTCCTTTTATGTCCTATCTTGCGCAAAATATTTGATCTGAATGTTGTCTAAGTTTTGTTTTTCCCTAAATCGAGTGTAGAAATCCACTCCATCACCGTTGTTTTCTTAGAAACATGACAAATTTCTGAAGTTTCTAAGATTTTTATTCGGTAATATCGATGAAACAATCTGTTTGCTGTTATACTCCAGGACTTTTCCTAATTATATAACAAAGTATTCTCTAGTCCCTCTGCAGGTAAAAATTTCAGCAGAAATGACTGTGATGGCAGCAGAAATCCTGAAGGTATACCTTCCAAGTTGTTTGTGCTTATTTTCATTGGTAGCTCTTATTAAGTTCTTGGACAAAGTGTGGAGGAGGCCAATTCACATACAATCAGTTCTGAGATCACAGGGATTAAAAGGCCCTTCCTATCAAATCTTGCATGGAAATGTCAAAGAGGTCCATATAATGAGAAATAAGATGCTCAGTAGTCCAATGGAATTATCCCATCAAATATACCCCAGAATTCTGCCTCATGTTTATCTTTGGACCAAGCTACACGGTACTTATCTACTAGTAAAAATTGCAGACTTCTGTACGTTCTGACTACCTCATCTTTCTGTTTATATCCTCCATATATTGATGCTACTTTGACATTGGTGTAGGAAAGAACTACTTCTCCTGGAAAGGAAGTAAACCTGAACTAGTTGTCACTGAACCTGAGCTGGTTAGAGAGATACTGAACAATAAAGACGGAAAATATCCAAAGCCAGATGTTCAATCTTTTCTAAAGAAAATTTTTGGCGATGGAATTATAGTAACCAAAGGAGAGAAATGGTTTAAGATGCGTAAACTGGCCAATCATGCGTTCCA
This sequence comes from Erythroxylum platyclados, assembly GCA_027563515.1. Taxonomy (NCBI): domain Eukaryota; kingdom Viridiplantae; phylum Streptophyta; class Magnoliopsida; order Malpighiales; family Erythroxylaceae; genus Erythroxylum; species Erythroxylum platyclados. Next base: position 12,552,163 of record JAOQMM010000003.1, on the reverse strand, counting down.
TGGAGAGAGCTTGAAAGTAAATTTTTTTTTCCTTCTATGGTTTGGGTTCATATCGCATATATTTCCTTTGAAGTGACCATCAATATCGATTAGTTTGATGAATAACTCAAGTTTACTTGATTGAGGAGGTACTTACACCTATTCATGACCTTCTTCATAGACTATGATCCCACAAATGATTGCGAGCACGGAAACGATGCTTAAAAGATGGGAAAAGCATGAGCGCAAGGAGATAGAGGTGTTTCAAGAATTCAAAGTTTTCACATCAGAAACAATATCAAGGACAGCTTTTGGAAGCAGTTACTTGGAAGGGCAGCAAATATTTGATGTGCTAACGAGGATGACCCTCATTTTCTCCAGAAATCATCACCGAACTATGTGAGCGTTCCTCTCTATACTACGTCTCAAATTTATCAAAAAATGAAAATAGCAGCACAATGACACATGATTATAAAAGTATACCCTAAGCAAAATCTAAAGAAGGACAAAAGGATCCTTCCTCAATGATACTACTTTTCAAGCATCTATCTTTCTGTATGATCACTTTTTAACTTCTAAAGTACATGAAATTTTGTTGCAGAAAACTTTTCAGAACAAAAGATGATGATGAATCAGATAAACTAGAAAAAGGACTAAGAAAATGCATCATAGAGCTAGTAAAGAAAAGAGAGGAGGAAGCAAGAAGAGGTGAACCAGGTTTCTATGGACATGATTTTCTCGGGCAACTTATGAAGTTGTATCATGAAACTGATAAGGCCAAACGGATAACACTAGACGATCTGATCGATGAGTGCAAGAACTTCTACATTGCTGGACAGGACACAACCTCAAGTGCACTCACCTGGACTGTCTTCCTTCTAGCAATTAACCCAGATTGGCAGGAAAAAGTACGGAATGAGGTCCTGGAGCAGTTTGGTCAGCAGATTCCAAGTGCAGAAGGCATAGCAAGATTGAAGATAGTAAGGAAATTTCATCATTAACACGTGGTGGCTTTATATGTCATGTCTAATGTCTCAAATCTCTGCCTCACTTTATTGTAGATGAACATGACTATCAATGAATCTCTAAGGTTGTACCCTCCTATTGCTGGCTCTCCACGAGAAGTCCAAAAAGGAGCAAGATTAGGCGATCTAATTTTTCCATCTAAGATGGAAGTGTTTGTTCCGACTCTACCACTGCACACTAATCCTCAAATTTGGGGAGATGACGTCCATGTTTTCAAACCAGAGAGATTTGAAGGAGTAGCTAAAGCTACAAATAACAACACCTCCGCATTTCTGCCATTCAGTTTGGGACCTCGAAGTTGTGTAGGCATGAATTTTGCAGTTACTGAATTAAAGATTGCTCTCACAATGATTCTGCAACGATACAGGTTCAGTCTTTCACCATCTTATGTCCACTCACCAGTTATTCATATAGCAATGTGCCCACAGCATGGTCTTCAAATCTTGCTCCACCCACTGTCATCAAACACATGTTCTACTTCTACTTGAGAGTGCGCTAGATTGCTGAAGTAACATATTAAGAAATGCATGTCGTACTACTTCCTAAATAACCATGTGAAAGTAGTTGTATTTGATGAACTTGAGAAATAAAATTCTGTAATTGTTGTCTGGTTAGCTGAATTGCTTGTTTGATTTTAACTTGGAAATTAGTTGAGTAGTTAAACTCCTATTACAATGCAATCTCTTTTTGATGCGTAATTCTATGATGAAAGTAGTTGTACAATAACATGGTTTGCTAGAGTTAGAAATTATATCATTCCAACTTCTCTCTTACTACAACTCCTTACCCATGGTAATGATTTTATTGAAGGATCAACAATACTATTGTCATCAATGCTAATTGAACGTAAGTTCTCTTTATATTTCATCATTTAAGTGCTACTATTAGTTAAATTTAATAATAATGCTGATGAGTTCATAATAGTCAATTGTTAATAATAGGTCTTAATATGTGTTGATGATATAGACTACTTTTTTTCAAATAACCTGCAATTCACCTATCCTTTATTTTCTTCATTCTCAAATCCCTAACTCTAAATTCTAATTCATAAATCTATTTTTAATGAAATAGACACAGATAATGAATTAGTCTTTAAAAATAAATTCTCTAAACATATCAAGTCACTAAAATTTGGAGGTAATTATTGAGTAAGTAAACTAGAAATAAGTAAAATTTTAAATTATTAGTTATAGTCATAATTTATAATTTTTTGTATTTTAAATTAAAATATAGATTACTATCATAATAATTACACTTGGAATAATTTTTATTTCTAATTCAATCCACTTCTATTTTACAACTGAAGGTTTGAAATTTTAACTTTAGTTTTGCCACCATTTTTATTAGATTTATATGATTGCACATATTGTTTTGATGGCAAGTTTTACAAAAAAAATTCTCAATTTTTTCTCTTTAATCTTTTTTGTTTATTAGATGGATTTTTCCACCGCAATAAAATAGTTTTTACAAATGCAATTAACTATAACACGATGTTGTTGTGGATGCAACAAGTCGATGCATCTCTCATTCATAATCATACCATAATTATGACTTGATGCAGCAATTGAGTGGCCCTTAACCATATGTAACATCTGCATTTGTGATTAGGGCCATAATTTAAAACACTTGAAGCAAGATTGAGAATATTAAGAATTGTAATGAAACAATAAATAGTTCCCTCAAGTTCGTTATTGAAGAGTCTACATAGGTAAGATTAAATGGAGAGTTTTGGTGTATACATAGCATTGGTATATGACATGTTACCAAACTTCAAACTTATGCATATTGCCAAGAACAACATAGATATCCTTACCGCCATTATTAGTGATATAGGATTAGTGAGTCAGACACTAGAGAGATGCCTAAAAGAGTATATAAGTAAACAACTGGAGAGAAAAGACAAGACTTAAAAGAAACACACATGGATATAGTTAGTGTATGTTGAACATTGGAGTGTACAAAGAGACATAAGACTAGCGTAGGAGGGAGAGAGAGAGGTCAAAAAGCAGTTGGAGAGTTCTAAAGAGAGATGAAGCGTCAAATATGGTAACATTGCGTGGAGTTGTAGTTAGTGCTTGACAGAGGGAATGTCAAAAGTTGGAGTTAGTCTTTGTTTCTAATCACAATCACCATCACTATGATCAAATTATTATAACTTTTGATACCAGAAAGGTTGAGGTTGAAGTGCTCCACTTAAGTGAACAATATATGAATATCTCAGTGTAGTTGTTATGGGAGAAAATATAAATATAGCAGATACTTAAGTGTATAGTTCCAACTTTGCATTTCAAAGGGAAGCCACTATAGAAAAATATACAATGGACTAGAGCTATTAATCAAGGCTAAACTGCTTATGAGAGATAATAATAGTACAACTCTATATATAAAAAATTGAAGGTAATATATGCCTAAAGAATTTCTCTGATGACTTTAGAGAATGTGTTAAAACGTTGAAAATCAAGGATTTGAAGTTTGAAGGTTGCCATTTCATATGGATTAATAAACAAGCTTTTAAATGACATATTAGGAAGCAAATTGGCAAAGCTGTTGTGGATGGTGAATGGCTTGCTAGGTTCCTTGAGATTAAAGCTATATTCCTAAACCCCCAAGTCTCATATCACTCTCTAATAATGGTGTAAAACTTCTTTACTCCGATAATGGTGTAAAACTTCCTTAAACTGTAGAAGATTCCTAGTCATAGTTAATAATTTCTTGGTTGAACGTAAGGGTTTTAATGAAAAATCAGTAGTAGAATGGCCTAGAGTACTTAGGGTTACAAATCATACATTTGTGTTAAAAAACTTGCTTATATTAAAGAGGAGCTCAAATTGTTATATGTAAGGAGACATAATTACATAATAGAGGAGGTGAAAAACACAGAAGATCTTCCGAGTAAAGTACAAGATAAAGTTAGCTTCTTGGTGGATGGAGTATAAGAAGAAGTAACTTAATACTTATATTATAGCATTGTTTAAAAATAAAGAAAGCACTTAATACTTATAATATAACATTGTTTAAACATAATTCTCTAATTTAGCAAAGGGTAAGAGTGTAGTGGTCAAAGGGAAAGGATAAGAACATAAAATTTTTCTAGAAGTCGACATTGGCAGAAGAAATATGAATAGAATCAACTCATTGATCAAATAGGATGAAATACTGTCTTCTTAAAATTAGGGCTTAAAGAGATGGATTTCTCATTCTTTAAGGACCCATTTGGAAACCATGTAATAAGCAACTCTTCTAGACCTTTACTTAAATCTTACATAAACAACTAATTCTCTTTATATGAGATTAAGGAGTTGAATGCTTCTTTTCATTCTAATGATATTAAACAAGTTATGTTTGAAATGAACCCAAAAAAAGCTCCAAGAATTGATCGATTGAATGCAGCATTCTTCCAGAAAGCATGACCCCTGATAGAGGCTATAATGTAAACATTTTATACAAGATATTTTTAGAGTAATAAGACCTTTATATGCCTTATTACTAAGATTCTTAACTTGATTTCCTTTAAAGAGTACATACCAATTTCATGTTGTAACTTATAAAAATTCATATTGAAACTTTTAGCTAAGAGGTTAAGGAAGGCTTTGAAACCACATATTAATCCTGCATAAAAGGCATTCTTAGAGGAAAGAGTAATAGGTGTTAATGTTCTTTTAGCTTAAGAATTGTTTAAGGGGTACACAAAGAGGAACTTCCCTATAAATTGTGCAACTAAAATTGATTTTCATAAAGCTTATGACTCCATTAGCTGGGAATTACATATTTGATGTCTTTGGATTTTAGAGAAATTCAAAAGAAGGATTCTTGTGTATGTCACTACATCATCTTTCTCCATAATGATTAATAGAGAACTAACACACCTTTTCAAGGGGAAAAGGGGTTTTAGGTAAGGGGCCCATATTTCCATTTTACTTATTTATATTATTTATAAAAGTTCTGTTGACATTGATATAGCATAATATTAGATATGATACATCTTCCAAGTTCTATAGTAAATGTAAAAGACTTAGGATTTATAACCTTACATTTTTAGATGATTGTATTGCTCTTGATAAGAGCATATGATAGGTGTATTAGCAACCTTATAGCCTCTCTTGATGCCTTTGAAGAAATATTAGGGTTGGAATTAATAAATAAAAAATCAATCTATTCTTTTCAATAAGTTCAAGTCACATAACTCCATGGCTCTCTAGCATTTCAACAATTCACATGAAACAACCTCTGTTAATATATCTTAGTCTATGTATAACTACTAGAAGATTGATTTAAAGGAATGCCTCCTATTAATAAAAAGAATTAATAGGGAACTTAAATAATTTATGCAACAAAAATATTTCCCAAGTAAGGAGACTTCAGTTGGTTAGATTTATGCTTAGTTCCCTTTATATGTACTGGTCCTCATAATTCTTCCTTGCTAAAAGATTGACTAAAACATTAAAAAGGGTGATGAGGAGGTTTTGTAGGCTATGGAGTATAATGGAAGATATTTTTGCAAAGGTGAGCCAGAGGGAAGTTTGTAAACTAAAAATTAAAAGAGGTATGGGAGTTTATCATATTAATTTGAGAAATAAGATATTCATAGGTGAAAGAATATGGAGGTTTTTGGTGCATAAGGAATCAATATAGTTTATGCATTCTTCTTAAAAAGGGAAAACTTTTAGGAAGTGAAGGGAAAACCATATTACTCTTGATTCTTTTCGTAGTTATTAAAATTAAAGAGGACTATGTCAAGACAAATAAATGTCTAGTGGCGAATAAGGAAACTACATCATTATTCTTTGATAATTGGAATTTGATAGGTATATTAAATGAAGTTCAATTACCTCTAATTTCAACTATTAGTATCCCTAAGGATATTGAGGTAAAATCATAGATTAATGTATATTAATAGAGTGATATGCCTCATAAATTCATGTATATTTTTCCAAGGAAATAAGAACAAAATTGATGCTTATGAATGGATTGGATATAACTTATGTGTTTTTAATAATAAATCATATAGGATGTGCATCGGTAATAGAGCAAAAAACTAGCCTAAATTATTTCCTCTACAAGCACAAGTACAAGTTCAGCCACAAAATGACCGCACAGTGGAACTTATCCTAGCTGAGCTGAAGCAATACCAACTGAAGCCCTGAATACTGAATATTTGTTACTTGTTTTCAACCTGCTATAAGCTGATGCACACTCTTGCTTATTTAGGATCTTTCTAGGGGTTAATCCCCCTTGAATTGTATTCCTTCTGTATGTACTTGTACACCTTCTTTGTCCACGTTCTTTAATTGAATAAATTACCTTTTATTAAAAAACAAGTGGCCTGAGTTAATATTTTATGGAATAAAAAATTTCTTCCTAGGGTTTACTTCTACATGTGGTTAATTATGAAAGGAAGAGTGCCAATACTATACAAACTTGATTTCCTTAACTTATAAAGCAAATTCTATTAATACCTTGAACTCCTTTACTTTTACTATAAAGTCATCCTTGATGTTTGGAAAATTATCTTACTTCTTGCCATTTCTTTAAGGCTATCTCTTTGACATTTTTATATGGAGATAGCAGATTGCCCTCTGGTCTTTGACCATCTTCTCTTGTCTTCCTCTAAATTACAACTTGGTTTTGATGAATTGTGTCGTCCTGCCTTAGCTGGTTTAATTTCTCACCTTCTTTCTTTTGTTCCTTCCTCTTTTAAACCTTTGATTTTCTCCCCTCACCTAGTCTACCCTCTCTTACATATTCAACCAATTCCTACCTCTTAGAATCCTCAAGCCCTTATTGCTTTTTTTTCTCCTCCAGTTTAAACTCCTAATTCTATTCCTTGTTTTCTTGTTATCTCCTCCTTCAATTCCTCTACTAAGGTCTCAACTTTTACTCCACCTCTTTTGCCCCCTGGCATTTTCCCTCCCTTTCTAAAGCCTAGAATCAGCTTGTACTTAATTGTGAACCCACTAATCAATTTAGGCTCATCCTTTTAGTCAAGAACTCTCCTTCGTCTATTATTTCTCCTTCTTTTGAAGTTCTCTAGGTTGGGTTATATAATGAAGCTCTAACAGATTTAGTTTTTTTTTATAAGAGACCTTTCTTTCTCAAATCAAGTGCTAGGCTAAAACTCTATGGATTAAGTATGGCCTGAAGCAAGTTTTGGTTACCAAAGAGAATTATTTCCTCTTTAAATTTTATGACACTCAAGGTATGTCTCAGGTCATTGATCATGGGCCTTGGCATTGTATGGTAAACCTATCTTTTTATCGAAATAGCAACCTAGAATGAAGTTAGATAAGAAGCCCCTCAAAACTATTCCTATATAGGTATTTTTTATAATATATCCTTTAAATACTAGTCAACCTTAGTCTTTAACTACCTACCTAGTGCTCTGGGTTAGCTACTGAGTCTAGATTAGCAAGAAACTATTCTTAAGGAGTTGGATTTGTAAAGGTTTGTATTAAAGTGGACAGAGATGGTAAGTTGCTTAATACTCTCTAAATACATAAAATTGGTCTATTAGAGAAAAAAGATAAAAGAATATAACCTTTCTAAAGGTTTGTAATGCCTAGGCATTAAATGACAATTTTTTCCAATCATGCATCTCACTTTAATGGAAGAATTATTATGCCTTCAAGCCCAAAGTTTTGTATTTATAATAATCTAACCCATTTTTACACATAATACTTTAGTTCCACTCATTGAAGAATGTGATATATGTTCTATTCATAAATGCATATAATATTGATTTTCAAGGAGTTTATTATGGAATGATCTTGAGAACCTAGCTTCTTCTATTAATTTTTCTTAGTTGGAAGGCTCGAAGCTACACTTAAAGTTAATTGATGAGGATTTCAAAACATGTCTTAGCAATATAAGCCTGTTGGATCATTCCTTTATAGATAATTACTTCATCTGGTCAAACAAGAGGAAATTCCCTTATTAAGAAAAATTTGATAAAGGTATTGTTTACTTAGATTGGCTAGCAGCATTCCCAATTGCTTTTACTACTTTAATACACCCCATTTTTTTTATCACTGCACCCTTGAAGCTAAGTTCACTTCCTATTTGAGAAAATTTGCAAACTACCTTTAGATTCTTCAATTCCTCTCCATGATTGAGGGATATGAAGAAACTCTAATTAAAGGACTTTATACTCCAGTGGAAGGCTTTGGAGCTTTTAACCTAATGAGGAAGTTGAAAGCAACTAAGGATGGGCTAAAAGAGTTACATGACAAGCATTTCAAGAATGACTTAAAATAATGTTATTCAATCTTCTCCAACATAAGTTTTATTGGCTTAGGAAAAATTGTAAGCAAATTCAAATATTGTAAATATCAAGCTTTTGAAGAAAAATAACTTGTCCTCCTACCTTTCTACCCTTGAAGTTTATAGTTCCTTAATTAAATAGAAAACTAAAATCTCTTAGATATGAGATGGTGACATAAACTCTGCTTATTTTTTTAAAGCCATTCAATCTAGAAGAAATACTAACAAAATTTTTAGTATCCTTGATGCTAATGGAGTAGATTGTTGGGATTAGAAGTAGCTCAAATCATTAGCTTTTAATCACTTTAAATCCATTCTTAGTTGTGAGGTTGTTTCTATAAGTACTCTTCATAAGTTGTAAGAGTTCATTTCTCTTGAACTCTTTCAAGAATATATTTTTTCCCTTATCTTTCCTATCTTTAATCAAGAAATTAAGAAGATTCTCTTTAGTATGCATCTTAATAAAGCCCTAATGATAGCTTTGATACCTCCTTTTTTCAAAATTCCTAGAGCTTATTGAGGGAATAGGTTTACAAAGTTAGCAATGAATTTTCACTCTAGAAGCTTAGTTAGGGAGATCAATTAGACATGCATTTTTCCTTTTGACTAAAGTCCCTAACTCTTCTACTTTTCAAGATTATAGACCCATTTTATATTGTAAAATATTCTAAAAGTTATCTCTAAGATTTTGGATTTGAGACTTAAATCTATTATTAGTGGTTTAATTAACTTGTTTCAGCGTGCTTTCAATCTAGGTTATAACATTAGAGATAATATTTTGATTGCATAAAATCGATTTGAAGATTAACATAACAATAATTCTATAAAAAGTTCCTCTATAAAGATAGAATTCTTCAAAGCCTTTGAAACTATAAGATAGAAATTCATTCCCCATGTTTTGCAAGCTTTTATATTTCCTCTAATGTTCATCAATTGGATATATCAATGCATATAAATTACATATTACGATATCCTGGTCAACATGGAAGCCACTCTTATGTTTAAAGGTGCTAAATGGATCAAAAAGGTAATCTTATATCTGATAAGACGCTATCTTGTTTTATTATTTGATATTATCTCCTTTATTATGGATTTATTTTGGTGTTTAAATATTCAAATTAACAATTGTTTTGTGTTAGGAGATGAAAAGTAGAGATTGCATCAAATTGGGACTCTACTGAAGATAATGACAAATTTTGGATGAGGTGAAGAGATCGCGGTGGATGAGGCTTATCACTTGAAGAGTTGGAGTTTAACTAGAAGATTGTTTCTTATCTTTAGCATTGAGGAATTTGAATTTAAATTAGATAGACATCTTTAGAAGTAGAGTTAGATTAGGATTAGATTAGAAAACCTTAAAAAAGGGTCGGACCTAACAACTGAAGAAGGTTCCGTCTTCTTTCTTTCGCTTTACGCTTTTCGCAATTTTATTCTTTCTTATATTTTTATTGTTAGCGCGAAAAGCCATGAGTGGCTAAACGCCTTCGTTC
>JAOQMM010000003.1:12531922-12542311 GCA_027563515.1 Erythroxylum platyclados | reverse complement strand
CCCCACCTTATTAGTGGCTCACTTTCACTCCCAGATTAGCAATTAGTAGCATTCCCACGTCTATTTTCTTAGTTGTTGGAAGGTATTAAATGTTATTTAATGGGTGCAAAGAGAGGAAGACATAATTTTGGGTTGAGATAATTCTCATATTACTAAGTAATCTTTTCAGCTTCCAAGACTAACGTTAACTTTCTTATACTTATAAATTCATTTGACGTATCTTACACTATAATTTTTTTATGTCCATTAACATATAAATCTAAGATACTCGAACTCAAAGTTTTCAGAAAAGAATTTTCACGGTTCTGAGTTCTGAGTTCTGAGTAATACTTTAAGGTAAAGTTTTAAAATTTTTTATATATTTTTAGCTTACTAAATATTTGAATATATTATAATTAATTTGTAATTTGTCATTCACGTAGACTCCATATTAGTATTTTAAATCAGAACTTAATATTAAATGATATTGTGTTTATTTGTGCTTCTCTTTTTTTATTTTTAGATTACTTATTATTTATAAAAAAATATAATTAAAAATTAATAAATAATTAAAATTTTGTAATTGTAATTTTCATTATACCTCTGACAGTAGAATTAGTTGAGAGAAGTTTTTCAAAGTTAAAATTATTGAAAACCTACTTGAGGTCACTAATGTAACAAGAAAGGTTAAATGATTTAGTTATTTTATGTATCAAGAAGGATATATTGGACAATATTGATCTTGATAATATTATTAATGATTATGCATCTAAAAATGTACTGAGAATTTTTTTTTTATAAATCATGATCATCTGTGTGTTTATTAGTGTAATTCTCTTAGTGTTTTGCAGTCTAATATTGTTGTTTGATCGCTGCTATTGCTATTTTGTTGTTACTGCTACTATTTTTAGTGAGTTTATTGTTTCTGACATTTGTAAGATATTATTAGCTGATGTTATGATAATTTAATATTTTGTTGAGTATGTGGACTTATAAATTGAGTCACTTATGTATATATATTAAATTTTAATAAATAAAAATATGCTTTTAAAGTTTACATGTTTGTACATTACTGAGCCCTTTTTTTTTTTTACTTCGCCAAAGGCCTATAAAACTTTAAGAACGGCCCTACCCAATACCCCCACAAAGCCAAGCTCAACCTGATCCCATCTCCAACACACCACCTTTAGCCTTCACCCCCCAAAAAAGCTGCGAGCAGGTAGTCGAGGATCGCCAAGCCTCGAGCCTCATATTCAAACCTCCTATGGAGATAGATGGTAAGCTTATTATTTGTCCAGAGATTGAAATACTGGAAGAAGGTGCACGTAGTTGGGAATCTACCTTTGCGAGTTTATTTTTTGGCCTTTCCCAATCATTTATAGATGGGCACAAAGGCTATGGGAAAATAAAGGACTAGTAGATATGCTTCTAACTGGGGAAAATGTCATCTTGTTCACCTTTAACTCAACATCTCAAGCCCACAAATTTAGGAGGATGGTCCTTAGCATGTTGGAAAATAACCTATATTTTTGCAAGTTTGGTAGCCTAGCCTGAAGCTGGAATCAATCAAAGTTCAGAATATCCCTCTTTGGATTAACTTCCATAACATTCCCCTTGAATACTGGACTACTCAAAGATTGAGTGCCCTGGCTAGCTTCAAAAGGAAGCCCCTTTATGTTGATGACATTATTGCTAAAAAAAGAGTTGAATATGCTCATCTATGTATTAGTGTTGAACTCTCTAAGGAGCTCCCAAATGAGATACCAATTATGAGACTAGGTGAGGGAAACAAACTATGGGAGGATAGCATTGCTACCTCCTACCAATGGAAACCGTTTCCTAAACATCAAGGGAAAATGTAGAAGGTAATTGGGAAAACATTTCAAACAAGGAGCTATCCAGAGTTAATGGGGACTGAGTTAAATAAGGAAGCAATGACTAGCACTAAGGCTGAGGGAAATGCCAACATTAAGCCTCTAATAGAAGCAGAAGCAGAGAATTCGACTGATGTAATTGATCAGCCTCCTATTTAGACCCTTGACCTTAATCAAGAGATTATCCTAGAAAACCACAACCTATCTAATCTCTAAACAACCCACATTTTGGAGTTACGGATCCCTCTGTTGAACATACTCCTTCGATTAAAAAAACCAGAAATGTTTCTTCAAGTGACAAAACCAACAATGACTCTTCACCAACTAGTCAAACCAATATTGAAACACTTACAACTAATACTCACTCCCCAAGCAACTAGTCTAGAAGAGATGTTGGTACTGATAATGACGACTTGAACATGCAATTTCAAACAGCAGAGAGGAGAAGGTCTTAGAGGAGCAAGAGTAAAGGCTCTAAAACAAACATCTTTAATATGTCAATTATTGCATGAAATGTTAGAGGATTAAATTGCCCTACAAAGCAAGCTGCTTTAATGGATTTTGTCAAGAGGGAGATGCCTATAATTGTAGGATTACTTGAAACTAAAATAAAATCAGAGAATGTTGATAAGTTAAACTTACTGGGGTCTTGTTTGAGGTAGCTTACCAATCACTTAAAACATGTACATGGGAGAATTATCATATGCTACAAGGTAGATGATATTCGAGTGGCGCTTCTTAATTCTACTGATCAGATCATACATCTTAGAATTTCCTTATTGCAAGAGAGAACTAGCATTGTCATCTAAGCTAGTAACTTCAGGTTCTAAAAAGCAGAACTGTGGAATGATCTTATTACTTTTAGCAGTGGTACTGACTTTCCTTGGTTAATGTATGGCGACCTCAACTTGATACTATGCAAGCCTAAGGCTCAAGGCAACTACAACCTCAAAAACTATTCAGAAGATTTCAAGCAATGTGTGGACAAATTGGGTGTCATAGATCTGAAATGCACATGCCATAAATACACTTAGTCCAATAAACAATGCTCAAGTTGGTTCATCCAAAAGAAACTTGATTGAGCTTTAGTTAATGCAAGATGGCTAGCACAATTCCCTAACATCAATGCAATATTTAAAGATCCTCTCTTCTCGGATCACACCCCAATCATAATAAAGAACCTTTTTCAAAAGGTTGCTAGGAAGTATCCATTTAGGTTTAACAACTTCTTGGCCAAAGATCCAAGATTCAATGATGCTTGCAAAAAGGGAACTGATTGCTTCTTTAGAGGAAACCAAGCAATACATTTGTGCACAAAAGTTGAAGGAAATCAAAAAGGAACTTAAGATCCTACGTTCCTTAAGGGGCTCTACTGATAAAGCCTTATCGAAAGCCAAAAATGAACTCTCTAAAATCCAGCAAATCCTTACGCTTTCACCTCAAGATCCTCAACTTCTCGCTAAAGAAAAACAGACCCTCTCAAACTATATAATCACTGTCAGCAATCACAGCTCTCTGCTTTAGCAAAGAGCTAGGGTGAATTGGCTCAAAGATGGAGATAGATGGTCAAAGTTTTTTTTCAACTCAATCCTAGCCTGAAAAAAAAAATGATCTGCTCAATTATAAATAATGAGGGATTGATGATTCAAAATCATATAGGCATTCAAAATGAGATTGTGAATTATTTTAACAACCTACTTGGAACCTCCAGCTCAGCATTTGTCTTTAATGCAAACCTCAATGAAATTAATACAAATAGAATAAATTAGGTGGATATTGAAATATTAACTAAAGTTGTTGATGATAGGGAGATTGAGGAAGTTGTATTCAAGATGGATGGTATGAAGGCTCCTGGTCGTGATGGACTAAATGGCTTCTTCAACCAAAAATCTTGGGACATTATGGGTATATTTATCAAGAATGCAGTCAAATAATTCTTCTCCAAAGGTGTACTACTCAAAGAAATCAACATGACATTCATTAGTTTGATCCCAAAAGGATTGAAGCCCATTTGTTTAAGTGAATTCAGGCCCATTACATGAACAAATTTTCTTTAAAAAATCATTTCAAAGATTCTTGCATCAAGATTGAAAAAAGCAATTACTCCACTCATCAGTGAAAACCAAGGAGCCTTCATCTGCAATAGAAAAATTGGAGACACATATTAATTATGCAAGAGTTGCTTAAAAGCTATTCAAGAGCTAACCTAACTCCCAATTGCACTATCAAAGTCAACTTTCACAAAGCCTTTGATAGTGTTAGTTGGAACTTCTTATAGATGAAGATGGAGGCTTACGGATTAGCAACAATATACATCAACTGGATTAAAGAATGTATCTTCACTTCTAGTTATTCAGTTCTGATTAATGGGAGCCCCTCAAAATTTCTCAAAGCTATGAAAGGAGTCAGGCAGGGGTACTCTTTTTTCCCCTACCTTTTCGTCTTATGCATGAAAATGCTTAACTCAATAATCATGCATGAAGTGGCTACTAATGCGAAATTTGAATACCATTCAAAATGTAAGAAAATTAGGTTAACTAAACTATCTTTTGTAGATGAATTACTTCTTCTTCTTCTTTTTTCAAAGCCAATCGAGAGTCGATCCATAGCCTCATGAAGGCTCTTGATAAATTCAACGTTCTCTTTAGATTTTAGATTAACTTCAACAAAATCCAGTTCATAATCTCAAAGGGAGCTTCCATTATGGCTTCGCAAATTGCTTCGATCAATGGTGTGGTGGAGCAATCACCACCTTTACTATACCTAGGCCTTCCTATTTCAACCAAGAGACTTACCATCCTTGAATGCAATCCAATTATAGAGAAAATCCAAAGAAGAATCAGCTCCTGGGTGAATAAATTCCTATGTTTTGCAAGTAAACTTCAACTCATCAAATCGGTTCTCAACTCTCTGCATATCTATTGGAGTTCACACAGTTTTCTCTATAAAAATGTTACTAAGAAAATAGAAAGAATTCTCAAGTAATTCTTACAGAGCCATTTGAATGGTGCTAAGGAAATGCCAAAATCAAGTGGTCGGATATTTGCTATCCGAAAGAAGAAGGGGGCTAAGTATTTCTTCAGTTAAAATTACTAATCAAGCCCTCATCCTGAAAAGACTTTGGTGGATTCTTGAAGATAGAAAATCTTTATGGGCCGGATGATACACTCCTATTTTCTCAAAGGTAGAAGCATATGGGAAGTAAGCAATTACGCTATCAATTCTTACTTTCTAAACCAACTACTCCACTTGAAGAATCTAGTCCAAGATGGCATTTCTTGCTCCATCAGTAATGGAAAACTTATATCCTTATGGTTCGAAAATTGGTCAAACCAAGGTGCTCTCATCTCCCAAAGCATGCTAAGGCACTCTATCAATCTCCCTCTCCATACTAAAATGGAATCTTTCATCAATGGGGATAACTGGCAATTTCCTGCCAACCTTAGACATTTACAACCCCAGCATTCTCACAATTCTCTCAATCAAGACAGTTTTTTCTGACACAATAGGCCTATTCACCAACTTTCTAATAAAATCATAAGAGACCTATTAAGGGTGAGGAAGCCAGCAGTGGAGTGTCATAGTATCATCTAGAACAAAAAACTACCTGCTAGGACCTCATTTCTTCTATGGATTAGTATACAGAATAGACTCAACATTGCAGATCGAATCAGGTATTTAAACATCAACACTACCTGTCCATTTTGTTCAGCGTATGAAGAAACAAGGGACCCTTTATTTTTCATGTTCCAGGAGACCAACTGTATATGAGAAGCTATTAAACTGAACTATCTCTGACCTACCCATGTCAATACTTTTTACAGTGCTATTCAATGGTTATTTACTCAATGAACTCTTCCCAAGTTGACTTACATTACAACTGTTGGCATGTGCATGCAGATCATTTGGAAAGAAAGGAATGCTAGACGTTTTGAATCTAAACTCAAACCAATTATAGCCTTCATCATTGAAATTATCGACAACATCAAGGAACCTTTACTGCTTGGAAGTGTAACTTGCAGCTTCAACATTCTCTGAATTTTAACTTATTTTGTATCTTATTTACGTGTTATGATTAAGTAAAACTACTACATGCCTTTCTTGTTAAAGGGCACTCCCCTAAGCTTTCCTATTTTAATGTATTTCCATTATTAATGAAACTTTTTCTTTTAATTTTTTCAAACAAAAGAAAAACTTGTCCTTTATAGGAAGACGTAAACTCATTATCTCTATTTTGGATGCTTTTCACATTTATTGAAGTACTCATCCCTGACTACCTATGAACATGATGCAAGCAATAAAAAGAATGTTAAAGAACTTCTTCTAGATAGGTAATAAGGTTGATTTCTCTAAAGCCAAGACCAATTAGAGTGAGCTTTCTTACCAAAGAAAATGAAGGTGATCTCGGATTTTATTCCATAAGATTGATGAATAAGATGCTTCTAGTCAAACACGTATGGAAATTCTTTTCATACAATGAATCCCTTTAGGTACGACAGATATATACAAAAATTTAAAAGGAAAAAGCTTTTAGGACATTAAACCAGGCAGTCTAACCTCCTTAACTTTGCAATAAATTATGAGCATTAGAAAAAGTATGAGACTTCCATTAAACTTTATTTTCGATGGGAAAAGTAGCCTGCTTTTAGTACGATTTAACACTTTCTAGGCCCTTTGTATAATTTCATATCAGTGACAATGCTCTAGAGAACTCTCAAATATCAGGGATAAGTTCTCTTCACACAAGTCCAGTCCCTCAAAAGAAGATCGAATCGTTTGGAATCATCATATTTCTTAATGTTTCGCCATCAAATTTTGTATTAAGCTCCTCTGAAGAAATTATGACTCAATTAGCTGAAGGAAATTACTATGGTTCTCTAATAAATCTTTCAAAGGCTTGTTTCACTCTCTAATTAGCCATCAAGAATCGACTATAGATTAGAGGTTTGCCTTTTTTTCCTCTCACTACCATGTCCAAATTGTGTTCTCTAAGAATCACGACCATCTATTTTTCCGATGTTCTTTTCCTTCTTCAAATTTCCCTTTTCTTCTTTAGTTTGGGAATCTGTGTTATTGAGATGTAACCTACGGTAGAAACAAACTTTCCTTCCTGACTATCGATAATCGAATGGACTTTCAGAACCTCGTTTAATTTAAAAGGTGATTTGACAGTGTTTAAACTTGCGCTAATCTGTTGTGCTTATCTTCTTTGACATGAGAGGAACTCCAGAATTTTCGTTAAGCAATGAAACTCACCAATAAATATTTCAATACATGCTTATCATTGAATTCTAGAGATCATAGTTGCTAAAGGAATCAACCTTCAACTTAGTTCAACAATATCTGAAAGTTAGAATGTCTGAATTTATTTGTAGATATCAACGCTCGTAAGAAATTTGTTTGATTGATTGTATCGACAAGTCTTGGCTAGTCGTGGCTTCCGCAAAGCCTGATGTTAGTTGACATTTTAGTAGTTCTTTTGGCCTTCCCGGTTTGTATTTTGACATCTTTTGAGCTTTCTTTTAATACATCTTTTTAAACTTCCAAAAAGAAAACGTGGATAGTTAAACCCAGCTTTTGCTGAACTACTTCCATTAGGTCTGACTAACCAACAAATACATGATATAATGCAGTCGGAGTTAACTGCTCCCACTAAAAAGTTTAACTTGATTACAGAAATTTTGCTCAGTTAAGTGTATAGTAAACTTAGCTTGGCTACAACTTCCTAAGAGAAATCATCAACCTCTAACATCAGATTGAAAGTTCCTGGTTCTGCCCGTCTGATCCAACTTCGAGAACTGAATAATAACAAACTACGCCAAATCCCTTATAGTGAACTGGATACATATACCACATAGTCTTATGTTCTTTCTGATGAGTGGTTTTGTTCCTTTGTTGTGCAAACTTATCTCCACCAACGAGACTTGGTTAAAGTATAACAACTTGTACAAACGCTGGAAATAATTAGAAGCTTGTGAAACATGATAACCCAGGTTCAAAATTTGACACTTGTTTTTAAATTTGTACCTAACTCTACTCTAAAAGACACCTTATCAGAAGAAGTTTTATAATAGGGTTGAATATTTAATAAGCATATTAAACAAAGGGCTACAATAAGCTGAGTACTAAAATAAATTTAGAATCTGATATCATTTTAAATTTGGGCCTAATTTTACTCCTAAAAGTACCTTATAAAAAAAAATTTATCATATATTTATAAACCATTTTAACATTTTTGACTTGCTAAACGTGCAATTAGTAAACTTGTGGTGAGGACTAGCTCAAAAGTTTACCTTTACAGCATCAATTATATGGGCCACTTCTCTGCGTGTTCTTAACTGGTGCAACCATCAACTGCCAAGCTAAAGAATGAGACACCAAGTTACAGTGATCATTTGACATGACAAGCAGTTGAGCAAATCTTACCTTAGGGATTAATAATATCCTCTCACTATTGAGATTTTAGATGGCACTTGGAAATGTTGCAAACCACACCAGTTTTGTCCTTTGCTTCCCCACTTAATTTGTTTTCATGATTTTGTATCCGAGATACCTATCATTTCTCTTGACTTTGATTGTAAATTCTTATGTGCCAGTGACTGTATAAGAATATTTAATGATGGCATCTTTACGTTGACAACTTCCGATAAAATATTTTAAATTAAGAGAACCACGTCTACATCACAGTTTGATAATGTCCCCAGGAAATTTAACGCCGTCCTTCCACTAAAATATGGGAGGATCCATTGCTAACTGGGACCATGTGATTTCTTCATACGGCATGCAGAAAATTTTGGAAAATCTAGTTCGGCACATGCCAGGTTATGTGGACTTGACTATCAGAAACTCTAGCATAAGATTCCTGATGCATCTACATCTCACTGAAAAGTCAGCAATCTTTTGTTAACAACTCCGTAGGTGAGAAAATACGGGCTTTGGAGGACATGGAAGATTCGACAATCTACCTCTTAGCTTGCTTGTTTTTGTTTATGCTGACATATATCATCAAGTTTCTTAAGAAAACATGGTGGACTCCAATCCGCCTACAATCTGCGATGAGGTTGCAAGGAATAAAAGGACCTTCTTACAGATTCCTGAATGGAAACACGAAAGAGATAACCAAGATGAGAATTGAAGTGACAAGCACTCCCATGGAACTATCCCACCACATGCTCTCCAGAATTGAACCCCATGTTTATTCCTGGTCCAACCAATATGGTAAGGCTTGATCAAAGATGGAAATTTTGGTTTAGTTTCTGAATCGCATTGTTGTTATCCATGGTTGTTTGCAGGAATGAACTTCCTCACATGGTATGGTCCTCGAGCTCATTTGGTAGTCACAGAACCTGAGCTGATCAAAGAGGTACTGAACAATAAGGACGGAACATTCACCAAGGCCGTGATCCAAAGTTATGCGGATAAGTTTTTGGGAGATGGACTTGTAGCATCCCAAGGTGAGAAGTGGTGCAAGATGCGTAAACTTGCCAACTATGCCTTCCATGGAGAGAGCTTGAAGGTCAGTTTTTTTCTTTTTTTCTTTTTCATTTTCTCCGAGTTCCTTTTAGAACGCTTAATAAGAACCATGAAAATGTGAACGCTTGTAGAGGATGATTCTGGAAATGATTGCAAGTGTTGAGGCAATGATTGAAAGGTGGAGACAGGACGGCGCAAAAGAGATAGAGGTGTACCATGAGTTCAAGTTACTGACGGCAGAAATCATCTCTAGGACAGCTTTTGGAAGCAGTTATTTGGAAGGGCAACAAATATTTGATATGTTGGGGAGGATGGCTCACATCGTTGGCAGAAACAACTATAAAGTTAAAATTCCTGGAATTAAGTATACACCTCACCCCTTCCCCAAAACCTCATCTTTTTACTTTCTTAATGACTAAAAATTTGCTTAAACTGACTTGGAAGACTATCTTTTACATATGAACATTTGCAAGTGACATCTTTCCTACACTGTTTGTGTTAAAGCATATAGTTTCCAACTACCATCTTTTAATTTGCAGAAATTTTTGGAGGACAAGTGATGATATTGAATCAGACCAACTACAGGAAGGAATAAGAGACGTTATTATGAAGATGATAAAGAAAAGAGAGGATGATGTAGCTGAGGGCCAAGAGGATAGTTATGGGACTGATTTTCTTGGACTACTTGTAAAAGCTCGCCACGAAAATGATAAGGCCAAGCAGATAACAGTTGATGATCTCGTCGACGAGTGCAAGACTTTTTATGTTGCTGGTCATGAGACAACCACAAGCTCTCTCACTTGGACTATTTTACTTTTAGCAATTCACAGAGATTGGCAAGAAAGAGTCAGGGAAGAGGTGCTTGAATTATTTGGCAGAGCGAACCCAAGTCCGGACGGCATTGGCAGATTGAAGACAGTAAGAAATCATTACCCTTTAGTCTAACTTCTGTTAGCAAATGTATTACTTGAGCTCAGATAGATATCTGAATGCTCTCTTCGTTCCTCGTTTTTTTTAACCTACAAGTAGATTAGTATCTATGGAGTTGGATGTGGAAAATGAG
>JAOQMM010000003.1:12516233-12526662 GCA_027563515.1 Erythroxylum platyclados | reverse complement strand
AAAACCCTCCAACGCTGAGAACCCTTTGAATCCACCGTGCCATTGTCCCCTGGAAATGATGCTTGCCACCTTAGAGTTTAACACTAATCTGTTGTGCAGGTTCATCAATTTTGTTTTGTGAATTAAAGGACTCACCGAAGTCCAGTTGTCAAACCACAAGAAAGTGCTCTACCTATTCCCAATAATATGTTTGATGTAAGGATATACCAAACTTCGCTGATTTAATATCTACTTGAATATCCAAGAGTGATTAGATGAAGGAGGGAGCTACCATAATGACGAGTTTCTTATGTGTAATTGATGAGTCCATTTAACCCATAATGCTTCTTTGTCCGTAAACAGTCTCCAAATCCTTTTACACATTTGTACCTTCTGCATAATAGAAATAGAGATAATTCCTAGCCCCCTATGCGTTTTCGGTTTGGTAACATCTCCCCATCTAACTTTTGCCTTTTTTGCATTGTCAGTCGTCCCTGACCACAGGAACGCTTTCAGAATTTTATCAATCTCCTTAGTCACTTTTTTAGGCAAAACTACATGTGCAGTCCAGTACATGCTCATGCTATTCAAAACCGAGCTTATTAAGATTACCCTGGCCGCGTACGATAAATGTCTATTCTGCCAAGCATTTATCCTCCTTTTGAACCTTTCCAAGAGAGGTATATAGTCTAGAAACTTCAATTTGTTGGAGGAGATCATGACGCCTAGATATTTAAAGGATGGTGGATGACTTCTCAGATTAGTAACTGTGTTGATTGCTACAGTATTTCTTACATCAGAAGATAGATACATACTACTCTTCTGCTGATTTATCTGGAGACCCGACGATCTGCAAAAGGCCTTAAGAGAGTTCATCATCTGCTGTACAGAAACAATGTCCGCACCTGAGAGAAGAACAAGATCGTCCGCGAACATCAAATGAGTAAGCTTACTCTCAAGACACTTATGATGAAACTTGAAAGTACTATTTGCACTCATCAGTTTATTGAGTAGTCTCGACAGTCCTTCCATGGAAATGGTGAAGAGGTATGGGGATAAAGGATCCCCTTGTCGGATACCTCTAGTAGTTTGAAAGATTGTTGATGGTTGGCCATTGATTAAAACACTGAACGAAGAGGTCTTAACATATGTTAGAATCCATTGTACAAATCTGTTCGGGAAATCCATCTCCTCTAGGCATGTTTGTAAAAATTTCCAGCTGATGGTATCAAAGGCCTTGAAGAAATCAATTTTCAACATACAACTTCTTATCCTTTTATCCATCTGATACTCTTTGATTAGATCTTGCACTAGAAGAACATTGTCCCCGATATTCCTACCTGGGATGAATGCTCCTTGAGAAGTGTTGATGATATCTCTAAGAACAATCTTTAATCTGCTAGCTAACAACTTTGCGATGACTTTATATAAAGTATTGCAGCACGAGATTGGTCTAAAGTCCATCATTGATAGAGGCTGAGATATTTTTGGGATTAAACATATAAAAGTATGATTTACCTCCCGAAGCATTTTAGTGGCCACGAAGAATTCTAGAACCGCGTTCGTAAATAGTTTCCCCATGATTTCCCATGTTTGCTGAAAAAATCCAGCTGAAAATCCATCAGGGCCTGGTGCTTTTGAGGGGTTCAATTCAAAGAGCACTTTTTTCACTTCTGATTCCGTGAATGGCGCCACCAGGAAATCTTGATGTCAGGGTTGAGATTGCTTGCTATTATTTGTTTCATATTCGAAGTCATCTGCTCAGTTGTGTCATTTCCCATCAAATCCTTGAAGAAGTCTTGCGCCATATCCAATAACTCCTTCTGTTCAGAAATAGAACGTCCATGATTGTCTTGCAAGAGGGAGATACGGTTCCTATTTCTCCTGGACACCAAGGAGGAGTGAAAAAATTTAGAGTTGGTGTCACCATGCCTCAACCAATTCAAACAAGCTTTTTGCTTCAGAATCGAGTGTTGCAGAGTAATTGCTTTCTGATATTCTTGAATTAGGTAGATTTCAGTATTTCTCAAACCAGCATCATGTGGTGCAGTGTAACACCTCTGTTCAGCTTCCTTTAGTCTCTTTTTGATCTGAACAAGGTCAAAGGACTGATCTCGTATAAAAACCTTTAGAGCAGTTTTAACTTTCTTCAATTTCTGCATAAGTTGATAAGCTTTGAACCCTCCCACCTCCTGATTCCAGCAATCTAGAATGAGATTCATGAAGCTTAGTGTCTGTGCCAAACCATTGAAATATCTAAAAGGAGCTCTGGATTTACCCCCTATTGTCACACCCTTAACTAACATGTATGAATGGTCCGATAGAATGTTCTCACCATAATGCACGTATGATTGTGTAAATTGTGCAGTCCAGCTTGGGTTCACCATTGTTCTATCGAGTGTTTTGCGAATAAGCCAGTGATCAGATTGTTTGTTGGACCATGTGAATAACCTACCGATAGAGGAGAGATCCAGCAAATCAATATTGCATAAAAATTGAGTAAGCTCTCTGGTGTCACTAATCCGAAAGTGTTTCCCACCGTCAGTTTCTTTTGAACTCAAAGTACAGTTAAAATCTCCACTTACCATCCACGGCATATTTGTAGAGGCATGTATTCTAGTTAAGTCTTGCCATAATTTCTGCCGTTGAAAAGCAAAATTAGAAGCATAGACCAATGTAAGAGCAAACTGAACATTTCGATCCTGTATATGGCAGTGCAAGTGCATTAGTTGATCACTTTCTTCGACCTTATGTACATCGATGAGATCTGCATTATAAAAACCAAAAATTCTGCTATTGTAATGCGCTAGATTGTTAGAATAAAACCTCCAATTAGTACTCAAAAAACGCAGGTCCTTCTGATCAAGAGGTTCCTGATCTTTGTCTCAAGAAGACCACTACGTAAAGCTTTTGTTCATGAACTAGGTCCCTCACCATGGACCTTTTGTGAGGGTCATTGAGCTCTCTAACATTCCATACCACTACTGTCATTTTGGGGTTCCCCCCCTTCGTATTGTTCCTCTTTTTGTTCCTTACCAAATTTCTTTTGGCTCTACTTGTCTGGGGCGTTAATTCTGTTCACTCCACTTGTGAGGAATCTTGACTTAATTCTGCCTCTTCCTTTTCTTTGTTAGTTACATCATCTGAGCCCCTCAAGGGAATCTCCCCTAACTCACCTTCCTGGCCAGATGAAACCATCTTGTTCTTTCTCATAGTATTCTCCTCCGGAGCTGGAGTATAGACTTCAATTAGCTTACTGCCATACTCCTCATCTATTCTTTGTGATTTCCCAGCATTATTGTTATTCTTATTAGCTTTCGGCAGCATGTCTAATGCCATATCAATGGGATTCCCTTTCTCCCTATCTACTTCAGTTCTAGGCTTCTCCTTGGTAACCACAGGATGAGCTAAATCTGTTCCATTTTCATTAACTTCCACTATTGTTTTGTTTCCTCTCTACCATCATCTACATCTTCTCCGTTTTCCAAGCCCAAAAGCTCTTTTTGCGACCCCGTATTAAATCTTTTCCCTGTAGGTTGCTAGGTTTTGCAGAAACACTAGGCTTCCAAGGGTAAGATAAACTAATTTCTTTTTTAACCAGCTCCCCTTCACTTCCATAGGTCATTATCTCTAAACTTTCCGATAGTACTGCAGATCTGGGAATTTCTATGCATATTTTGGCATATCCCAATCTTTCCATATTCGCCGTTTGGTTATCCATGTACAATGGTTTCCCCAATGAACTTGCTATAACACTCAATCCCTCTCTTGTCCGGAATTTTAAAGGAAGGTTATAAAATGTTACCCACAGAGGAAAAGTATCTATCTTACTTCTGTCTAGCTCCATCCCTGGTTCCCATTTTTGTACAAATAACGGTTGGCCTCCTATATGCCAAGGCCCTTGATCCAGAATCTCAGACAACTGATTCTCTTCTGCAAATTTGAAAATGATCGTGCCATCTTCTCTCAGAAGTACTTTCTCCAGACCTTTAGCCTTCCATCTATTTTTGGCCCAAGCGTTTATGATAGGAAAGGCCGGGCGTTTGTTCCAGAAGAATCTGACTTGCGTTGCTGCCCACGCCTGAGCACTAGCTTTCAGAAATTCCATGGGAGGGCTTATTATTCCATCCTTCAGCACATTAGGATAATGAGTTAGTAGTCCTTTTTGCGACGGTGGATAGAGCCTTCTTTTCCATGCTCCTACTGGCCCCTTCTCTATTTTCTCTGAACCATTTTGTGAAACATTTTGCGATACCGGGTTTTTGGACCTCAATGCTTCTCTAGATAAAGCTGGGAATTCCTCTTGAGCTCATGAATGCTCACCTGGTTCCCATACAGAAACGGCCTGAGGTAGGCCTTCCATCAGGGGGAACCCCACCTAAAAGGGAAAAAGAAAACTCTACCTGGGCAGTGGCGGTGAGGACGCGCGGGAAGAAAGAACAAACAAATTTTTCAAGAAGAAGGGTCAAAAGTGTAAAAATCTAAAGAGAAGTTAGAGGAAAGGAGTCTAGAGAGAGAGAGAGAACGGATGTTCCTTCAATCTTAAATGTTAATATCTATTTGTAAAATTGATTTTATTTGTATAAAACTTAATAATGTATTATTTAAATTTTTTATTATACAAATAAATCTTTATTTTTTTACATTAATTTTATATAATAAATAAATTTTATTTATATTCATATTAAGGATCAACTTACAAACGTCAAAAACTTATTTTATTTTTTAGGTTTTATAGTTATTGTTTTGAAAATTGAGATTGAAGAGATAAAGTTTTCAAAAAAAAAAGTTTTGATAGATTTGATTCATTAAATAGAAGTCAATTAATTAAAAAATAAATTTGTTTTGGACAATAAGCAATTGTTCCTAATGTAATTGACCCATACTTGGTTGGTCTTGTAAAATTATTTTAACTTTAGATAAACACTAAAAGTTAATTTCCAAAATCATAACTAAAAGTCGCACTTTTGGATATGATTCTCAAAATCATAGCTAAAGGTCTCAAAATCGTAACATTTGGAAAACCTTTTGCTTAGTGATGCTTTGGTGACAATTTTGAAGATCGTCGCCAAATGTTGATCCTTTGGCAGCAATTTTTAAAATTGTCGCCAAAGCCTCAACCTTTGGGAGGATCACCCTTAGTGACCCTTTGGCTACGTTTTTAAAAAATGTAGTTAAAAGTGGCACTTTTAGCTAAGTTTTTCAAAATCGTAGCTAAAAGTCGCCCTTTTGGCTACGTTTTTGAAAATAGTAGCTAGCTAAAAGTGCCACTTTTGGCTACGTATCTGAAAATAGTAGCTAAAAGTCTCAAAATCGTAACATTTGGAAAACCTTTCGCTCAATGAACCTTTGGTGACAAATGTGAAAATCGTCACCAAATTTTGATCCTTTAGTGATGATTTTGAAAAGTGTTATCAAAGGGTTATCCTTTAGGAGGATCACCCTTAGTGACCCTTTGGCGGTGATTTTCAATTTTTTGGCAAGATCACCTTGGCGACTTTTTATTGAGAATTTTCAAAATCATTGCTAAGAGTGGACCCTTTAGCTACAAAATTATTTTGTAGCTAAAGGTCATATATAGTTTTAGCTACAAAAATGTGTCGTTTTATCCCATAAAAACTCATTTTTGTCATATTAAAAACCTAATTACAAAGCAGCAAATGACATTGTGGGTTCAGGTATTTGTAAGAAGGGAGCTTGTCAGCGGGGGATCAAGCCCTTCTCGTCGCCTTTTTTGTTGGCTCTTGAAATTCTTTAGAAACAAATCGGGCAAGTTTGGTTCTCTTTTATCTTCTTTCTTTTTGTACTTTTTATGCCACTACTCACTGACCTGGTTTGGTAGCTAATAGAGCTTCTGGGTTTTATGTGTGTTGAAATGGATTATGGAACCATTAAGGGAAACTCCTAGTGTGTTATATATGCTTAATACTAAACAAAGTTTCACAAATTTGAAGAACCAAAACATTTTATGCACAAGCATTACGTAGATTATCAACGAATTGAATGCATTTACTCGATGTATTGTTTTTTGGAGTGTCCATGGTGGTAAGGTTGGAAAAGAACTTTCCATGTAGGTTGAGCATTTAATGTATATTTTATGTTTCGATGGATTATGTGGTATTTGTTCAATTAAGGATTCTCTTCAAAGCTAGGACTGGTTGGATGACATTTCCTTGAAGTCTCTTATTTGACACCACTTAAAGTGGTCCCTCTCTCTCTCTCTCTCTCTCTCTCTCTCTCTCTCTCTCTCTCTCTCTCTCTCTCTAATTATGGCAAGAATTAAAATATTTTCTCTCCTACAAGAACAGTACTTCATTTTGTAAATTGTGCCATGTAAAGTCAAATGTTTTTATAATGAAATCTCCCTAGTTAGGAAAGTGCCTAAAATTTATTTATTCTTGAATATTTTGGTGCATTAATGCTTTAAAACATTCAAACTTTTGTGATTGAAATGAATAGGATAAATTTTTACGTGCATTCATGTGGTTTCACTCATTGCCGCAGAGGTTCTTGTGGTACCAAATTCAATAAGAGACTCTCATAGGCCAGTCATTTGAATGCTTACGTTGTTGTTATTGTGACCTAAAATTACCAATGTGATGTTCTTAGACAAGAGCTAATCTAAGAAGATGATTCCATGGTCCTTCGAGTTACTGAGTAAAGTATTAAAATATGTAAAAGCTAGAAACAACAGGTATATAGGGCAAAATTTACCCAAAATATCTTGAAAACTCGTGTACTGCATTCAAACTATGAGGATCATGCAATTTGGTGTTCCAGCTTTTCTGTTGATGGTCTAAGCATTTTCAGTTCCTTAGAGAGTATGTTTTTGAACATACTATAGTCATATATACCTGACATTCATATCTTGATTTAGGAATATAACATCAAGTATCGATCTAATCGATATCTTTTGAATACCGATCTAATTGACATCAAAGTATCTTATATCTGTTGAATGGTTTTTTCACTAAAGACCTTCCACCATTTACACAGTGTTCAAATATATCTTTGACCAAAGATTATGACTTGTGTCTTTGTAGAAATCTTTTATTCTTAAAGATTTCATATCACTTATTAATCTGTAGCATGTGCTCCAGGATTTATTAATCTTTAAGGGTGAGTGGAAAAATTAGAATATGCATGTGTAGGGATTTTTGGCTGGCTAAAAGATTAACTTCTGATGGATATTTTGGCCTTATTTAATTGTACATTCTACTTCTATATTGATTATTTCATTTAAGAACTTTTCATTGCTGGATTCAAAATTCGAGTCTAATTGTGTACTTTTGAAATTCATTGATGACACTGCTTCTAGATTCAAGCTATCAAATGATCCTCAGATCACATATGGGGTGTGTTGTTTCTAGATTACCCAAGAAAAATAATGATATCTATCAAATGTTTTTGTTTCTATTGCCTTTTTAGAATAAAACCATTAATATAAATTAATCGCGAAATGTTGATATGGCAAATATTTTTTTATGCCTAAAATGAGCTCCGATGGGAGGTATCTGGCAGAATCCTCCTTACCGAAGAACAAATTGGTGCATAACAAATCTGTTCACTGAAATCTAATCACCACTTGCCTTTAATGTTCGATCTTCTTCTTAAAGGTTTTTAGTCTCATTCGACTTAACTCTCTTTTTATATTCTCTATATCTCATTTTCTGTTAAGAAGTTATTAAATAAGTGTGTGATTGTATATACTATGTGTTGCATAAAGATTACTCAAATCTTCCAGAGAACATATATGAAAATGGAGGTGGTGGTGATGTCTCAATGGTTAGTACAGTATTAGGCAAATTAGTAGTTTTAAAACAGTCATCAATTGTGAAAACTAAGTATGTTCGTTGTGAAGATGATGAAGTCATTCAATTGGGTATGCATGTGTTCGAATTTAGGTTCCTTATACCATTTGATTTAGGCTTTATAGTTTTTAGGATTTAATTTTACTAAGGGTTATGAAGAAATTAAGGTGATGTTCTATACTGTTTGTTCCTTAGGTGAAACACATGGCACATAGGGTTCATCTAATTCACTATTCCATACTGCATATGGGCAATCGATTAATGTATATTCTGATAGTTTAGTTAGATCCAATAAGTTGTTAGAAGAGATTGTCAATGAACCAACTGCTGGGGAAGAACATTGTCTGTTTCAAGTGATGCCTTTAAAAATGCAAAGAGCCTTCTTGAAAATCCAAACCTAGGAAATTTCTTAACCTTATCTACCAATTCTCATAGGGAATTTCTTAAACTATAGTTTTAGTGTTTATTATCTTGGAGGTTGAATACTTGTTATTTGATGCTTTAATCATAACTATTTCTTAATGAATTTGCATAAAGGGACAAGCATAAAAACATAAGGATTTCAAGAGATGAGCATAAAAATATCTTTTTTTGGCCAAATATGAAATCATTCATTATATTATTACCCATCTCTTATTATGTATTTACTAAATGTGTATTATACTACTTTGTGTCACATATCAATGTTTGATATTTTATTGGTATAAGTTTTTTTATAAAAATAATGGATTATAAATCTTCAAAATCAATAGGAAGAACTTATAGTTAAAAGCAGTATGATGAGCAGATTATTTATTGATGTAAAATCCAAAATCCTTTGATGACTTCTTGAGCTAATGCTAGAAAAAGATTTTATAATGCCCTAATTGTAAGGTAGTTAAGTTAGTAATAATAAAGTAGTTATTATTTGATAATGAATAATTTTTATTATCATATTGTTACAGGAAAGGGGATGTAAATTTTTCATATGGATAAATGAAGACTTTGACAAAAGGGCAAATTATATAATAAATCAATTGATAGCTCAAAATAAAAGGTGAAAGTTTGATGACGATAAGTTAAAAACAATAGTAAGTACATGGAAGACATGTACGAGCTATATGATGAATTTGTATAATTTTTTTAATTTAAAGGAAATAAATTAATTTAGTCAAGAGCACTTGTTGTGAAAGTACAATTATGAGAGTACATTTTAGCAATACATACTACACTCCATTAGCCTTCTAAAGTATATATTGGTTAAGCTAATACATGCCAGCACTAAATGTCACACTTCATAAACAAGACTCATTTACATATAGAACATGCATATATTAGTGTATTAAGGGGTAGCTAATCTCTAGGCTACTGTCAATCTCGAACTGACATTGAAACTTTAGAAATTAGAAGTTTGCTTATCCATTGTATCAATTCAACCAAAACTTGTTCCTCTTTGCTTTGTTTTCCTTTAAAGCATTTATTGTTCCATTCAGCCCATATTTTGTACATATATGACACACATATTATTAGGAATACCTCTCTATCTCCTTTGGTTTAGCTCTTATTAGTTGCTATCCATTGTAAAATATCACTTTGATTGTAATTATAAAAGCTATCCTAGCATTATGTCATAATGTTTCTCCATAGGAGGCTAAAGAATATATGCTTCATTATTTCAATTTGGTGTATGCAAAAAAGGTAGATATTAGTCTAATTAAGAAAGGATAGTCTATCTAGAATGGTTATTCTATTCTTAACAATAAGCCACTTGAAAAATGATAGCTCAAGTAGTAAATTGCAACTCCAAACTAGGTTACACCAACTCTGTCTTATCCTTTTCTTCCTTATGAGTTATCTATATGATCTGTTTGTGAAAAATCTAAGGTTATGACCAATCCATTGATAGCTATCTGGCTTCTTAACATCTGGGTTATAGTTAGGAATGATGTGTACAACATTTGAAGGGCTAAAAGAGGTGTTGCATTTTCTTATAAGTGGGAATCAAGGAGCGTTTATGAGTAGTAGACATATAGGGGATAATATCCTTATATTGCAGGAACTATTAAAAGGATATACCCGAAAGAAAAGTTCCCTAAATTGTACTATCAAGGTGGATCTTCAGAAAGCATTAGATAGTGTTAATTGGAGCTTCCAACTTCAGACTATGGAGATCATGAACTTTCCTCACAAATTTATCAAGTGGATACAAGAATGTATTTCCACTACCTCTTTTGGACTATTGATTAATGGTTGTCCCAATGAGCTATTTAAGGGGAAAAGAGGTTTAAGGCAAGGGGATCCTATTTCCCATTACCTATTCCTAATATGTATGGAGGTTCTTACCCTAATGCTGAAACGCAACACTTCTATAGATCCCAATTTCAGATTCTATTCAAAATGCAAGAAGCTTTCACTAACTAGCTTATGCTTTGCAAATGACCTGATCTTGCTATGCAGGGCCAAGGCAAATTCAGTTATATTGCTAATGAACACCCTCCAAAGATTTAAAGAGTTATCAGGGCTGAGAATCAACTATCAAAAGAGTTTCTTTTCTGCTGTCTAAAAGTGTTGCTCACCTTTCAAAATCATTGTCCCTAATTACGGGGATGAAAGCACAAGATCCTCCTTTATTGTATTTGGGAATCCCTATTGCATCAAGG
>JAOQMM010000003.1:12495446-12508990 GCA_027563515.1 Erythroxylum platyclados | reverse complement strand
GAAAATAGTATAAATCTTGTAACAATAGGACGACACAAATTCCTATTATTGGTGAAATCTTTTCTCATCAAATTCAAGACCTATGCATGATTATAAATGAACTTGGTCACCTTTTTTGCTATCTACACATCAATAATAGAAAAATACTTAGCATCTCCTATATTTCCAACATCAAGTCAATGCAATGTGCAATACAAGGAGTCCAATAAAAAGAATCATACTTGTTTTGCAACCCTTTTCTAGCTACTTTATAAGCATAATCACTGTCAATAGTAGATTGAACAATGTTTTTTAAGCCAACTTCATTAACAACTGCATGAAATATCTAAAATATAGTATCGGTATTCCTAACAAGGCTAGATGTATCAATAGACTTCAAAAACATTGTCGTATTTGGAGAATAAACAAAAAAGTTAATCATAGGCTTACGTCTTCTATTTGTCCAACTATCACACATGATTAAGCACTTATAAATAGCCCAATTCATTCTTCTTTTATCTACATAACTTTTTATTTCGTAAATAGAGCTATTCAAAAGTGTGCCTTTTTAGTTATCAATTGAAGGAGCTTTGTCTCATAGACCGTAAGAAGTAATAGCATCCACCATAGGCTAATAAAAATAAGATTGGGTAGCATTGAATGTTATACATGAATCATACCACCATCAATTTATAATTATAAGGCACTATGGATTGAAGGCTAAGCTCTAGGAGTTGTACATGGAGAAAAAAAAAAGATATATGTCTTCTTCTTTTCCTAACATCAGGTGCAATATTTCCTTCTTATTGGGTAAGAATATTACCACCTTTAACATCCTCACTATCATCATAAACACCAACAAAAGAACTTTCGCAACCAATTTTGTAGTTCAATCTTTGCCTTCTATCATTCTCATGTTGATACTCTTCAAGTAAAGTCTTCATTTGTCATTTCACATCATGATTAACTTTCTTACAAGGCTTCACTTCACCTTTGATCTCAATCAAATGCTTCTTTAAATTGGTGATTCATCCACCTTTTAATTGTTTATTGCAATACAAACAAATGGTATGATTCTTCATTCTAAGAACTAATCTAGCATGAGCCCAAGCTGGATCATCGAATCTTCTTAAACTTAAAGTGACTAAATTATCAAGAGCACTTAAAATTTTCTCCATTTATCTGTCAAATAAACATATATACATATATATTAAAATTAAATTAATGATGTAGAGTAAACAATTTGAATGTGGAATAGACATATTAAAAAGTCAAATGAATCATTCCAAAATCACCAGATCAGACCCACATACACCAACATCAGTAGCAAACCCTTACAAACACAATTCATATTCCACAAGTCAAGTCACACCACCCACAACACAACTACACAAGGCCACACTAGCATACCCACATGCACCAAACCAAACATCCACCACCACAACCACAATACACTACTCTAGTATCACAAAGTCACCACAACACACTATATACATGACACAAATTTTGTATCACAAGTTCCCAACCGAGAGCAGTGTGCAGACAGGTCCACGAAGGAGACTAATTGGCAAAGTGGTGAACATGATAGGGAAGCAAAGCAAGCAAACAGAGGTACAATGACAACAATCTGAAGATTGAAGATTGACGACTGACCACGACGATTTGAAAATTAAAGAATGAAGAGCCAAAGGCAAAGAGGAGAGATAACGTGACGGAAAATATAGGGTTAGGAGTCTGAGACACCAAAAGGGCGACTATGATTAGATAGATCATATGAAGTTTTATTTTTTTTAATTTTAGTCCTATATTTTTTATATTTTGCAAATTAGAACCAGTATTTATGGATATTTTGAGTACCATTCAGACAAAGTTTGAATCCCATTAAATAATATAAAGATATCCTTCGTTTTATTAATAAATATTATATATATATATATAATTTTATCTTATGTATCATTTCTTTAATAAGTAGCAGGGGGAATTTTTCTACCTGTCACTCAATCTTCCAAATGTATTGAAAAAAAAATTTATTTTTTGTTCAAAATATTTTGTCAAAAAAAATGGAAAACTAAAATGGAAAATATTTGGAAACTTCTTATCCCTTTTCCACACCTTCAGTGCATTAAAAGATATTCGTAAAACTCATTAATTGCAAACACTTTCTATTTTAATCACTAGAAGATGCTTTTCGATTTTGTTTTGATCTCATCTTGGGTTGCTTCCAATTGAAAAATATATTTGTTGAAAACACATTACATTCAAATCACCAAAAAAATGTTTTTCCAAATCCGTTGTTCTGATCTCAATATTTTTTTCCATTGTGAAATGTAATATTATTTATTGTTTTAAATGGTAGTAATTTAGCATGTATTACATTGTTCATAGATATTAATTTTAACCAAAATGCTATTATATTGAGTAATAGAATATTAGTATTTTTGTTGAGCTTATCTCTAGGCAAGCCTCTGGCTTTCATGTGAGGACTGAGGAGAGCATATTAGATTCAGGAATCAGTGCTTGAGCATCACCTCACATGTATTGAAGTTCCTCCAAGCACGATAACTTCAGCAAATTCTATCACAAAGGACGTTAAAATCAGACAAATTAAGTAAAAGTAAATCATTACCAGGCCTAAAATAAGTATTGCGAATGAATCGATTCTTATTAACCCCTGCCCTGATTCACAAAAGAAAATTTCCATAATTATTATGGTTGGTACTAGAAAAAAAAAAGGATGCTATCAAATTCCCATTGCTTTTCTAGCAGATCGGAGTTGGTGTTAAGAAGATCTTGTCCACACTTGACTCTTCCTTACATTCACACAGGCTGCAAGGCAAACCTCTTCTTGGTGTAGAACAGTAGCTTGTTCAATACATCAAGATTGGTGGCCAATGCATCACCATGTTGTATTTAATTCCATCCTATTCTTTAAAACACTGTTTATTCCCTATAACAAGAACTTGACCATAGATTTTGTTTAAGCTAGATGGATCAAGTTATGTGGCTACTTCTAGGATTCACATAAATTATATTCATAGCACAAGACCCTTAGTGTGACAATGACACACCAACCAATAAGTTGTAGCCATGGACATAAAAGTTGAGAACTTGGGAGTACTATTCAAGAAAAGGGGAAGCATATTTTCCATTTTCACATTTCATATTTGGTTGGCTTGTTTGCTTTTAGAACACTTTTCCTTGGTCGAAAAAGGATCTGAATAGGACAAGAACTTAGGATAGAGATGGATTACTGAAATGCAAAAAGGGCAGCGTGATTCCTTGTATAGAATATATGCCTATGATTCAGGAGCAATGTAGACAATAGCCAATAATATATAGAAAGAAGAAAAAAGAAAAAGCAGAGGAACTATTCAACATAGAAACAATAACTTGGTCAACAAAACCGCACGGGATTTCACATTCCAAACCTATCTCAGATTGGAGATTGGTAGCTTGTCAGTCTGCACAACAGAGCTATGAAAACAGTGTATAAAGTCATGATCAATTCCCAACGCATTAGCCACCACTCAATAGCTGTCGGTCCCGTACCAAAATGTAGGGTTGCTGTGGTCAAGTTTGGAGCTTTTTCCACCAATAAAGAAGACAGGTATTTTACTATTTCATCCTCCTGTCCGTACAACTACAATCCTTCCAAAGAGCTTCTGTTACGTTACCTAATTGACACCCTATCTAATTATTCGACCATCCTAAAATTTTCAGTCAAAAGTCTAAACGCAGTTACCGGCCGCCCAAGCAAGGCTTCAAATTCAACATTAAGACTTCATACAAATTCGCAAGGCAAAACTAGTCAGAAACTGCAAGAAGTCAAATTGACACGAGGAAATCAGAGTCAATTCAAGGCATTACTTAATTATGTATAAGTTAAATTTTGTTCATTTAGTGGCTCCAACACGAGATTGGATCCACAGTAACAAATCAACCTTAAAGAAGGGAAAGTGGGGAATTTACAAGCAATTTTAGCTGATCTACAGCATGCTGTAACTGCCAATGAGCAATAGTTTTGTTTCAAGGCACAACTAAGCTATCAGGGAGGGAAAGTAAAACCAAAGTTTGTGGCTTTTAAAGGAGGTTGTTAATGTAAATGGTAGGCGTGCTAGAACACTATTCAGGAACACGACCGAATCAATCCGAAGTTGACAAAAGACCTGGACTTGAAGAGGCCACCAAAAACAAAAAGAAACCTTGTCGGTGAATCCTGAGGTACTGCTTTGGAACCGTCAGGAGTGTTTTTAACCTTAAGAATTGTCCGGCCAATAACTTGTCGGATGGAATCTATGGTTTTAGAATCAACATGGTACCCTGATGCATCACGAACATAAAATGTGTTCAGAGCCTTGCCTGCTCTGGTTCTCACTTCTGCTCTTGTGACAGAAAGACTGTTCTCTCTGAAGATGCGTGTAACATCAGATAACAAGCCTACCCTGTCAGTCGTGCATAGCTCGAACTTCAAACCCTGAATTTAACAGAACATATTAATCACCTACGTAATGCTCAAAGCACAGACCAGGGAACAGCGAGCATACAAAAGGCTTCGTATTAGATAACTAGAACAAGCTATTGATACTGCGTTGTATTGATAACAAGAACTCTTTTAACAAAAGCATGCCTCCCCTCCACTCTTTAGATAGTTACTACTACAAGAACCATGCAACAACCTTGGTCAAACAAACAATACATAATGTAACATAGCATTAGACTCAACATACGGTGGCAGTTAGCAAGCCACTGTGTCTCAAATATGCCAATTTGGTGTTTCAAAACTAACCTTTTTATATTGATACCTAAAACTAACTACAGCCTTATAACCACTTTAAAAAAGATGAGCAACTAAGATTACACAATAATCTCCAGTTTTATTAAAATTACCAAAGTAAAAAGAGGGAACCACAAGTTTTAAATGATTCACTCACCTCAGATGCCCTTCTCTGGATTGCTGCTTCAAGGCATTGTATCACCCGTTGTTTCTCTGCATCTGAGTTCACGGGGTATCCTTTAATATGCCTGATGTAATATTCCTACAATAACATCAACGAATCATTCAATAAGTTATAAACTCGATAATACTCATCTCCAAATGGATTTGTGCAAAACCAAACAGGTGGACTGACAATACCTGATAAGCCTCTGGGCCCTTAGCATCAGCGTTAGCATGAAAAACAACATAATCCATGTCTGTCAGAGTGCAAACTGTATCAAAAAGAAGTTTTGACCTATCTTTACTTCTTATGGTTACCACAGAGTAGTCCTTATCATACAAATTAACCACACTAATATCAGGCCTTTGCTTGTCATCCAAACCATCATCATCTAAACGTTCATAATCCCTATCATCAAACATCATTTGGTGGAGTCTTCTATCTGTATGAGTTAATCCATGAGACACCACCGTTTTGGCTCCCCTGGAATGGTTACTACCCCGAAGTACAGTGCAGAGAAGTTCCTTAATCGTGGAAAGTCTGTCTGGATCAGTAATTGCAGATCCTGTGTCCTCATCTGTTACTTGCATCACAGCTGCAGCCCGTGCATTGTGTGTCCAGAATTCTGCATTCATTACATTGCATTTTAGGTGAGTTAGTACGGCACTGACTTCAGAAAGCAGGCCTGGTCGATCACTTCCTGTTAACTCAATTACAGTATGGTCCATTGAGGGCTTGACCCCGACAGATCTCATAGAAGATGCAAAGCAGGACCCTGACCCCAAAGACTGGAGAAAGAAATAATAATCAGACTTGCAGCATAAAGGATGGAAAGATTAGACAAATAACAACAAACTTTTTCTATGAGCATAAATAGAAAAACTCAAAACTCACCTGTCGAATATAATCTAGAATTGTTTCATCAGTAATCTTATTTCCATCTTCATCTGTAACATTGAAAACTAGAAACAGAAAAGGTAAAAGCTGAAAATCAGCTTTTTCAGGCCAGAAAGACAAACTAATCGGAAATCATTGGGTAAAATCTCACCGTCCATGAACCATCCACCGTCAGAAGATATGTACGCTTTACTTATGATAAGGTTAAGATCAGTAAGGACTTGTACAACTTCCAGAAGTATCCCATGCTTATTTGCACTGTCCACCTGCATCGCAGAATCGTGAAAAAGGATCATAAACCAATAGACAGGATAAGAGATGGAGAGACAAACGATTGCAGAAAGATGGGCAGTGTACCCTAACTACAGTTGCGTTCTTGCAGGCTTCATTATCAATCACAACCCTGAAGAAGTAAGGAAAAATGAAGGAAATGAGTGACAATGATAAGCCGCATCTTTGAGATAGTTTCCGATGGAGCTGAAGAAGACAAGAATTTGCATACCTTGGTGGATTCAACCTGCGAAAGAGTTTCTCATACTCATCATCCATATTGCTCGAATAGCTGGTGCTGACCTCTGCAGAAATAGAAGTCATTAGAGTGGCATGTTGGGATAATAAGTAACCAATAGAACCACGAAGCAAGTTCACTAAAGAAAACAAACAATTCCATAACCCAAAAAGGGCAAAGATGAATCTGAAGCAGTAATGATTGAGGAAAATCTTAAATGACTTGGTTCTTCTTTTCTTTTTATAAAGAAAGCAGCCAGAATCACATGAAAATACGAGTCTTGAACACGAGGAATGGACTTTGAGAAGAATGTCAAAGTACCATAGGATCTCAGGCCATTGAAAGCCAAGCAAAACCAGGCATAGAGAGAGAGAGAGAGAGAGAGGAGATCAAGCACAAAAACCAGAGCAGCTTGAGATGACACAAGTTTTGATTACAATCAGTGAGAACACTTGACTAAATCACAGAGACCAGTTGACTACCAGAGACCAGTTGACTAACACAAATATTCTTAATCTTAAACACCAAATCCTAGAAAAACTAAAACAAGAAAAAGAAAGAAAGAAAAACAGAACTCACCAGACACCCATGAACACCCATCACCAAATGTCTAACATCAGAAAGTAACAAGACTAACACAAACCAAAAATCCGAAAGAGAAATGAACCAACCAAAACATTAAAAAAAAGCTACCGAATCACGAACAAACAAGAACCAGAGAATGAATTGGGTACATACCCATTGCAAAATTCCTTGATTGCTTATCAAGAACCCGCTGAGCCAATAAAAAAGCACTCTTGCTTCTCTCAACACACACAGAGACGCGCAAGAGACTATTCTCTATGCACACATATACATGCTATAATTCAAAGGGTAGAGTCGCAAAAAAGAGACTTTTAGCAACTCTCTATTAGTCTGTCACTAGGCAAGAAGGAAACAATACTGTATTTATATACCAATACATATGACTGTTAGCTGGGAAATTTTCAAACAACACGGAAAAGAAAATCAAAGGAGTGCCCTTTTCACATTAATTCCCAGATCAGACACCTTTCCCGACGCAATACTCCAAAAAAGAAAAAATTACAATATACCCACAAATTCTCTTTTACTCTCCTTAGAGAGTGGATTTTGATTCTCACTCTATCAAAGCTCCGTACTTCCTATTTCAGTTTCTATCCAAATCAAGGACATTCAGTGTTTGAACTTTGAAGAGAGAGAAGGGAGGAGGAAAAAAGAAAAGGATTAGCTACCAGGCACACTTTACCGAGACACGAAGAAAGGAGCTAAGGTGAGCTGGGCGT
This sequence comes from Erythroxylum platyclados, assembly GCA_027563515.1. Taxonomy (NCBI): domain Eukaryota; kingdom Viridiplantae; phylum Streptophyta; class Magnoliopsida; order Malpighiales; family Erythroxylaceae; genus Erythroxylum; species Erythroxylum platyclados. The sequence continues at coordinate 12,501,365 of JAOQMM010000003.1, read as the reverse complement.
GAGGTTAAAGAGTAAATGTGGGGGCGTTATTTTAACGGTGTGGTTAAAACAGGTAACGGAAGAATGAATCTTCCAAGGTTTGTGGAGGGGGCTCAGACGTTGATGGATGGATGTCGATTGTCGGGTTACCCTGTTTTGCCACGTTCCGGTCGTGTTTCATGTAAAAGATTGTCATTAGATTATATTATGCTGATGGAAACAAAAGATTGTAATCATCTTCGGCTATTAAACTAGAAGATATGATGGTAGCTTTTAATAATTATTATTGCTCTTCTTGGAGAATCCCCTTGAACTAAATTACCTAATGCAGTTCCCAAAACATGTGATTCGATTCGATTCAACAAATAAAAATCTGTTGACCGTTTAAATTTTCCTTGTTTACTATATATATGTTTTTAGAATTAGTTTTGCAAGGAATGCATATATTAAAGACTTTGGTGCGCTGCACGTTGAAACAATTGAAAGCGGGTGGTCATGGTGAGCTGACGTCCACTGCAAGTGGCTGTACTGGTCCTCTTAGTTACGCCGCATTCCTGGTCCCATGGGGGCTGGAATGTCTTCCGTTTAAACATAAGCAAACTGGTGGTGGTATACGTAAATATCTACTGAACGAAAGAACTTGGCAGGCTAGCCACGTGCTACCACGTGCAGAGGAGGGGCCCCCTCCTACTGGCTCCCTCAGCAATGCCCTTCACTGATCACTAGTCAGTCCACTGTCAAGGCGGTTTGGACGCTTCCCTTCCTTTTAATTTACTCCACTACCCAATATTGGGTTATTTTTTTAATTGGATTATATGTTACTTTGGAACTTCGAAAGGTGCAAGATAAACGTGTGAATACAGCAGGGTAATCACGCACGATACACGTGTCATTTATTATTTTCCTTTTTCTTCATTATCTGTTTTTATAATTAATATGAATGCCCTTCGAAGGGCACCAAAGGGCATTTTGAGGTGTTGTCAGGAAAATGACTAGGCTTGAGAAATAGCCCCTTTTCCCATTTTGACGCTTTTGATCTTCACAAACACAAAATGGTGAATTTAGCATTAAATTCTCTGGTTTGTGGGGTTGTCGGTTGAGCCTTTGACAACGCGGCAACGTTTGGGTCCACTTCAATAGTTACATTAAGCGAAACCTTGAAATGAATAATCTTCAGATCAGATTTTTATAAAGACACCTCATTTCGTTTGACAAAAGAATTTTTATTTATATATTGATTTTCTATAAGTTGATACATTTTATTTCTTCCGCATTCAATATCTGAAAATTCAAGAAGATGATTAAAAATGAATTTAAATTTAAATATTTACAAATTAATAATTTACTTCTTGCATTATAAAATAATATTCTATGATCTTGACTTTGGAAAAAATTAATTATTTTGATTTTAATAAATTAACATGATAATACCTTTATGCTAATTTGTGCCCTTCAATTAATTAGTTGGTTATAGTTTAGTAACAAATTATTTAAAATAATTTTTATTTTATACATATTCTATTATATGATAAATTCTATGCCTAAAAATGTTAAAAACAAAGCACAAGCTTAATAAATAAAAGAATAATTTGAGAGTGAACTGATACTTTTGCAGAAAAAATGGTAGAAATATTTATTCAATCCACTTAATAGCCTTCTATAGGCTTACAAAGAAATCCACATTTTCTTAAACCCATAGTCTCATTATCAATAAAAAGATTCCACTAAAATTAGGAAAACATATCTACAACTCTAGAAATTAGGAAAAATATCTACAACTAAAAAATAATAAAATAACAACTTAAAGCTATAAAATAGCTATACAGCATACTTGGTCAAAAACCATTAGAGCTGATGTTGTATAACTTTAACATCCCCTCTCGACATCAGCTCCCATTCTTTTAACCATGCCTAGCTAATGACAAAAACTTTCAAACTTATTGACATGTAAACCTTTTGTAAAAAGGTCTACTATTTGATCATTTCTTTTAATATGCTCCAATTCAATTTCTCCATGCAAATATTTCTCCCTGATAAAATGGTAATGAATCTCCACATACTTAGTTCCAGCATGGAATATTGGATTTTCTTCTAGACGAATTACTGACTGATTATCACAGTATAATGGGACTGCATAATCTACAATTTGATGTGAATCCTTCATCAACTGTATAAGCCATGTACTTTCTTGAGCTGTAACTATTGATGCTCGGTATTCTGCTTCCGTTGTTGACAAAGACACAGTTGGCTGCCATTTGTTGCACTAAGAAATTTCTCCTTCTTTTAGCTTAAACAAATAGCCAGTAATTGGACGACGAGTATCATGATCTCCTATGTAGTTAGCATCATAATAACCATACAACTTGCAATCTTCACCTTTTTTTATACAAATGATCATAATCAATTGTACTTTTCACATATCTCAACATTCTTTGAACAGCTTCCATATGAGACTTCTTAGGATTTTGCATGTAACGACTCTTAACACCAATTGCAAAAGAAAGATCTGGTCTAGTTAAAGTTAAGTATATCAGACTACCTACCAACTGTAGGTACATCATTGCATCTTCCAGATCTTTCCCTTCATGCACACACATTTTTGCATTTGGTTATATCGATGTTGAGATTGGCTTACAAACAACATTCCAAACTTCTTCAACAGATTTTTGGAATACCTATGCTAATAAAGAAGAATTCCTCCTCCTTCAATACGACCAATCTCCAGACCATGAAAATGGTTGAGCTGTCCAAGTTCTTTCATGTGAAAATGAACTGATAAATTCTCCTTTGTTTGAAGAATTTCTTCTTCATTATCACCAGTTATGACTAAATCATCAACATAGACTAACACATTAGCTAGCCTTCCACCATTGATTTTGACAAATAGACTTGAATCTGCATGTGTAACAAGATAACCACTTTGAGTTAAAATTCAGAAATCTTACCATATCGAGCCCTTGGTGATTGCTTTAATCCATAAAGTGCCTTCCATAACTTGCAAACATATTCAGGGTGTTTTTGGTTCTGAAACCCAATTGGCTAAGCCATGTAAATCTCCCGATTTAGCTCCCCATATAAAAATGCATTCTTAATGTCCATTTGCCATAATTCCAATCTTTGCTAACTGTAAGTGCAAGCAAAACACATACCGTTGTAAGATTTGTCGCTGGACTAAATGTTTCATAATAGTCTAGTCCATATTTTTGTGTGAACCCTCGAGCTACTAGGTGTGTTTTATGCCTCTTAATTGATCCATCTATATGGCACTTTGTTTTGTAAACCCATTTGTATGAAATAGGTTTACATCTTTTGGCTTTGGCACTGGCTCCCAAGTTTGATCTTGTTTTAATGCATCAATTTCTTCTTCCATTGCTTTAGTCCAAAATTAATTCTGAGCTACTTCTACAAAAGGTTTCTAGTTCTTTTGCAAATTCATCTTCAATTGTTGCTGCATTGGCATATTTAGGATTTGGCCTCCGAATCCTTGCTGACATTCTAAGCTGAGATTGAGGAGCTGGTACTTTTGCTTCACTTGTCCCACCTTTTTCATATGGTTGTTGGTACACACGAGTTTGCCAAAAATTATGAATTACTCCTTATTCGACATCACCTTCTACACTTAATAGAAAATGAGCAATTTGCAACTCATTTTTCAAATCATTTGGGTCTGGTAATATCTCCTTTTCTGAAGACCACCATGAAGATGCTTCATCAAATACAGCATGACATGATGTACAACATCTTCTAATTGTAGGGTCACAGCATTTCCTCCCTTTTCTTTAACTATCATAAATCACAAAGATACATCTAATGACTTTCTTTTCAATCTTACAATGCAAATGATTTGGAATAAACACATAACACACCCATGCAAAAACTCGAAAGTAGCTAACATTAGCTTTCATATTCCACAACTTTTCAAAAGGTGAAAGAAAATCTAACCTTTATTGAGGAAGTCTAATAATCACAAATGTTGCTGTTCGCATTGCTTCTACCCAAAACTTTCATGATACATTATTTGCATGAAGCATATTATGACAAATTTCAGCAAAATGCCTATTCTTCCTCCCCGTAATGTCGTTTAGTTGTGGCATGTTGGCACAAGTATATTGATGATGAATTCCACACTCCCTTAGGTACTGAGAAAACACAATTAAGATATATTCCCTTCCATTATCTGTTCTTAAGCAAGAAATTTTCTTGCCCACTTCTCCCTCAACTATTTCTTTGAACTCTTTAAACTTTAAAAAAGAATCAGATTTTTCTTTCATAAAGAAAACCGACACATACCTAGAGAAATCATCAATGAAAGTCATCATGTACTTCATTCCACCAATTGATAGTTGCTTGACAGTTCCAAACACATTAGAATGCACCAATTGTAACAATTCATCAGCTTTAAATTTTGATTCTTCAAATGGAAAATGATGTGCTTTACCATATTGACATCCTGCACAAACTGTGTCTATTCTAACTTCAAGTTGAGGAAGGCCCTTGAGCATTGACTTTTTGATCATCACATTTAATTTGGAATAGCTCACATGACCCAATCATATACGTCCTAAATTTGTTGTCTTATTCTTTCTCGTTTTGTCTACATATGCAGACTCTGCAAACATCACATAAACTGACTTTGACCTTTGCCCCTTCATTATTGACTTTTATAAGATCTTGAGATTATGATATAACTTCACATCATGTGGACCAAACAAAGCAAAGTGGCTAGATACTGTTAATTGAGATATGGAAAGCAAATTTTTCTTCATACCTGGAATATGGTAGACATTTTGAAGAGACATTTAGTTGGCACCTTGTTAAGGAGAAACTACTGTCTTACAAATGTCAGCCATTGGTAACCTTGAGTCATTGGTTGTCACCACAATGTGTCTTCTTTTGTACTCTGTAAAGTTTTGCGATTTTTGTTTATCACCCGTCATATGATTCGTACAACCCAAATAAACAATCCAGTCATTCTCTTTATCAATTAATCGAGATATTGTTGCTGTAAGCGTTAACTCCTCCTCTTCTATAGCAAAGAGTGCTTCAGCATCCCAATCATCTTCAGTTTTTCTTTTGCATTGGAAGTAGCAACATTGCTTTCCACGGACTTTTTCTTGGACCAACAATCTTTCACCATATGACCCTTTTTTCCATAATTGTAACACTTTCCCTCAAATTTTCTATTATTGCCGCAAGTTTTTGAAGCTCCCATCAAGCGAGGACTTCCATCTCCTTGATGACTTTTCACCTTGTCATTATTGCTTTTAGATCCACCAGTAATATGTTGTTTGGAGTTCCCTTTGCTTTTATTGACGTAGAGCACTTCTTCTTCACTCTTCAGTGAGACTCCAGCCATGGCTTCTTAACCAGCAATCAAATTTTCAAACTCAACAAGGGATGGTTGATTTGGCCATCCCTGTACTGCAACAACAAATCCTCTGTATTGAGGTCTCAAACCATGAATAATTATTCTTTTTATCCTAGTTTCCTTACTTGGAGTTGTTGGATCCAACTCTAAAATTTCACAACATATTGATTTTATTTTGTGGAATTACTGGGCAATTATCATATCATGTTGAGTTGTTCATAATAGCTCATTCTCTAAAAGTTGCAGCCTTGCATCATTCTTCTTTGAGAAAAGTGCAACAAGTGTATCCCAAACTTCCTTTGACGTTTTGGCATTTCGAATATGCTCCAACACATCTTCTTCAATTGTTGTCTTGAGAGTAAACATTACCTTGCCTGCTTTAACCTTCCACCTTTGCAAAGTTCCATTGCCATCCTCTACCTCTGGTTGTGTAACATCAATTCCATTGACGATCTCCCAAATATCTTGGCCTTGCAAATAAGATTATTTTATTTTGTGCAAGTACTGGGCAATTATCATATCATGTTGAGTTGTTCATAATAGCTCATTCTCTAAAAGTTACAGCCTTGCAT
>JAOQMM010000003.1:12446183-12465551 GCA_027563515.1 Erythroxylum platyclados | reverse complement strand
CCCCCCCTTTTCACTGGTATATTTCTTTTTAGGTCAAGATGACTATTTTTGATAATTAATCTAAAATAAATAAAATTAAAATAAATGAAATTATAAGAAAATTTTGTATTTTTTTTTATTGTGTTACGTTGCTTTTATGCTTCTTTCTTCTTATTAATATTTATTATTTCGTGTTTGGAATTGCAGACGATTTCAGGGTTTCTGTTGGGACATCATGAATGACCGTATAGTTTTCATGCAATGCTTTAAATGCTAAGGGTTCATGCTTCATAAATACAAATGGTCATGTCTTGAAATTGGCATCGGTTTGCAGGTAAAAACGTGGACGTTTGGAAGCAGAATAAAGCTTTAATTGCTCGATAAATATGAAAGGAGCCTTACTATGTAGAGAATTGATAATGGTTTCAAACCAGAGGTTCTTATTACAATGAAGAAACATTGGCATTTATTGACAATGCTGAGAAGAAAAAAATATATAAAATAAGAAAAAAAAATGGTGCTTTGAATCACTTAGGCCAAACATACATAACGTCGGAAGAAAGAAGCAGGTTCTGTGGCCTTAAATGGAGTTTGTTTTGCTTATTAAAAGCTTCCCTCAATTCTCTTGTTGTCCAGATAGGGACATGGCACGACCATCTTCCCATAAACACACACACACACACAAAGACACACATATCTATCTCATGGGTCCAATTTTATTTTCTGGGTCTTTGTCTTGTTATATGTCTCCTTTCCTCTTTCACTCATTTGATACCCAAATGAAGTTAAGATGGCAGGAAAATGAAATGGCTTGTTTTTAGTTTTTGCTTGAATTTTAATGAAAGATAACACAGTATCATGCGTACTTTTGTGGGCCAAGCAATTTTCATCTTCTTTTCTTAACTTGTGGTGAAATTGAAGTCGGAAAAAAGTCAGAGAAAGAAGAAAATAAGAGACCTTATTAGAGACCATGCATGTAGAAGAAAGGTGTGTACTATGTAGAACTGCAACAAAGTAACACCTTTTGTTAGGTCAAGATATCATTATCATCAAACACTGAATTGAAGAGGACTTGGTACTTAATCATTCAATTAATCTTTGTAATTTCATAATAGTGTACACAAAATTCATAATATTTTGACTTACCATAATACTACTCCTAGAAAATGATTGCTCTAATTTCGCTACAGGGAATTGTATGATTATTAAGATAAAAGTGCTCCAGATTGATTAGAAACAAAATTGAAATAGAGTAGAGAAGAGTAGTGGAGGCTGATTCCTGTGAAAGAGAGACAAGGGTTACGTTATGTTTTTGTTTTCATGTATGTTTTGTGAGGTTGGTGGTGGTGCCCGTATAACGTGCTGCCATGCTTCTATCAACTTTAGCACCTATCTATGGCTCCACTATTCTCTCTCCCTCTGTGTTTACTGTATATCAGAATGACAAACGGAGAGGACGATACTGGCTCCAGATTTCAACGCTTTAGAGTCTTGAAAATTGTGTAACTCTAAAGCAATAAACGGGGTGAGCGAGCGAGTGAGCGAGCGAGTGAGTGTGAGAGAGAGAGGGGGAGAAAAAGTAGGATGGAAAGAAACAACACGTAAATGTCAAATCCTGCATCTGTTACCCAGGTTGTCCACTCTTTTTTTACGTTTGTTATTATTAAACACAACCCAACAAAAACTTTTCAATGATCTACAAAGGCTCTCTCGTTGCTTTGTTGGTGAGATTTAACGGATCTCTCGTTGCTTTGTTGGTGAGATTTAGGATGGGTAAGTTTTGCAAGTAGAAAGTGTCCTGAGAGCTTAGGTTGGGAGGATAAGATGGTTGGAGATGCATCAAGTTTTGAGGGAAGTCCCATTCACCCTCTTTGATCATTGAGTTTAGTTTGTGCCTGAGTGATGTGGTATGGGGGCAACTTAGACTATTATAGTGATGAATGAGAGGTCCCAATCCAGTCCAGTTGTCAAACCAAAAATACGTTAGCTTACCATTTCCTACTTTGCAAGAGATCCCTTCTTGGACTTTCTCCCTTAGCATCAAAATCTGGTGTAGAAAATCGTGATGCTCCAAAGGCTTCTGTCCTTTGATTGAAGCACATTGTTATATGTTTTTCTATTCAAATTTTTGGGGTCTCTAAGGTTCTTTTCTCTTGTAAAAATATACACCATCAAATTAGGAATTGAGAGCTTAGAAGAATTTCAAAAGCGCAAACTCTTTAAGATAAAACATTAATGGTTGGAGATATTTCGTTTTCTTCTGCATTTAGTTTATATGTTATTCTAATGTATATTACTATTGAATGTATATGTTAGAATTGGATACATTTTGGAATCAGAGCAGTTAACCTCTACCTTGTTGAAGTTTTTAAGATTTTCGTATTCTAGAAAAAAAATTAATTCAAAAATTTTCAATCTAGAGTTGTTTTTGGATGTTTTTCTTTTGATTAAAGGTAGAAATCTTCTATTAAGTGTTTTGGAATTGATTCTATATTTTAAAAGATCAATTTTTATGGTGTTTTTCTAGTCTGGTTTTGTTGTGTATCTAATGGGTCACGAACCAGGTCGAAATGACCCAACTGGAGGTTGAAGAAGACCCATTTGTATAAACGACGTCATTTTGTGTGTTGTTCTAATAACAAAATCAAATGTTGTCATTTTGTGTGTTGTTTTAATAACAAAATCAAATGTTGTGGCTAGGGCTCACATCTACATGCTCATGAGGGCGCATAGTGAGCCTCTACCATTTAAACTATGGTTTATGTCTGTATATATTATGTGTTTAAATTATATTTGTATAAATGTTCACCATGAAGCAAATTATCACATGATTATTATGTTTATATTTTGCATTATGAGTAGAATTCTAGATAAAATGTTTTAGTGATTAATTATTAGGGCTTAGCCATAGCAACCTTAATTATATAAAATTATATATTTTGTCATTAAGCACATAAAGAGTTGAGACATTTAATTGTAGTTAATTATTTTGGTATAGTAAAATTTATCCCACAGGAATTTTATTATAGTTAAATAATTAATTAAGATAAAATATCAAATTATTTTTCCTAATTTTCCCACAAGTATTAGGAAATAGAATATAATTTGATAGTTTTATCATAAAATTTAGCATAAATCTGTTTGAATTAATAATTTAGCCCATAGGTAATTTTTATGTCATTTGATTTACGTCTTTTAAGATATGTTTTACATTGGTAACACATATATAATTTATTAGCCTCAGTTATTGATAAGTAGCATGTATGTTTGCAGCTACTCAAACAGTTAGGTTTTTTTTATACAAGTGGTGTGAAATTCCTGAATTGAGGAGTGAAAACTATAAGATTTGGAAGGAGAGTATTCTTCTTCATCTAGGGTGGATGGATATTGATTATGTTATCCGTGAGGACGAACCACCTAAGGTAACTGAGGCTAGCACTACCGCTGAAATTGTTCTTTATGAACGTTGGGAGCGATCTAATTGTCTAAGTCTGATGTTCATTAAAACCAAAATTTCTAATGGCATTCGTGATTTCGTAAAACAACATGACAATATTCGTGCTCTACTGAAGGCTATTAATGAGCAATTCGAAACTTCAGACAAAGGACTTGCAAGCACCTTGATATGAAGTTTTCATCTACAAGGCTCATTGAAGTTCGATGTGTGAGTGAGCACGTCATGAAGATGATGGACATTGCGGCTCAATTAAAGAAACTCAAGGTTGAGATTGTATGATTCTTTCCTCGTGCATTACATTTTGAACACCCTTCCACCATCATATGAACCCTTTAAAATCTTTTATAATACACATAAGGATAAGTGGTTAATAAATGAATTAATGACCATGTGTGCTCAAGAGGAAGGGAGATTGTCGATGGAACATGGAGAGAGTTCGCAGAGTGCACATGTGGTTATTTTAAGGAAGGAAGAAAAATCAAGCCAATTCAAGGGAAAAAGGTCAAATACATGCCCAAGCTAACATTAACAAGGAATCTAAGTGTTTCTTTTAGAAGAAAAAAGGACATATGAAGAAGGATTGTGTCAAACATAAGGAATGACTTGAAACGAAAGATGATCTAATCTTACTAGTTTGTTTTGAATCTAATATAGCTGAAGTTTGTCATGACATATGGTGGATTGATTCTAGTTTTACAATCCATATTACAAATGAGTTACAGAATTTGCAAAACTTAAGGAAGCTAGTAGGAAGTGAGCAGTATATCTTATCCAGAAACAAGATACATTCACGTGTGGAGACTGTTGGGGATTGCAATTTAATTTTATGTATTAGTTTCATTTTAAAATTAGAAAAGACATTTTATATTCCCAATTTCTCTAGGACATTAATTTCAGTTTCAAGACTTCTACCATCTAGATATTCCTTTCTTTTTAGATGAATCTTTTAAGTTAAATAATATGAATTTGCTGGGAATGGTACATTATTTGATGTTCTTTTCCGTTTTAATTTATAAGATAATACTTATTACAATACAACACATGTTCATATTGGAACAAAACGTTATATTGTGAATGAAAAATTCTCTATGTTGTGGCACCTGAGATTAGGACATATCTCCATAGAAAGGATTAAAAGATTGGTGAATGACGGAGTACGTAGTACTTTGAATTTTACTGATTTTGAAACTTGTATAGACTTCATAAAGGGAAAGCAGACCGACAAATTAAAAAAGGTGTCAAGAGAAGTTCAGACATATTAGAGATCATACATACAGATATTTGTAGTCCAGATATGGACTCGTATGGTTAGAAATACTTCATCTCACTTATAGATGATTACTCATGATATATGTATCTCTACTTAAATTCTCGTATTTACTTTCCATGTTCAATTGTGCAATTTTTATTTCTTTTTATTCTTTTCTTTAAGTCTTAGACAACTTAGGATTAGGCTAGCTCCCTCTTCGTGGGATTGACTCTTCAATACTACAAATTACGACTCGTACGCTTGCGGTATCTGAGGGCTAAATATTAAAGCTCGAATATGACGATCAGTTGCATAAACACTTCTTTTATAAGATCACTTTTAAGAAAGACATTTTTAACATCCATCTGAAATAATAGCTAACGCTTGCTAATGCCACCTAAAAGCTTAGTTGCCGGCTTTTGTCATGGTGCAACCTTAGATTGGTGGAATATACTATTCAATAATCTCAAATTTTAGACGACACTAATATTTTTTAATTGAAGGAACTTACAATTTTTCTATTTCTTTTTTGATGCGCTTTAAATTTAAGAACTAATAATTTAAAGTTAGATAATGATTTTAATTTAATAATTAATAATATAATTTTAATGCTTAAAGCAAAAAGGAATCCAAGGAAGTCAAATTCCTAATTGATCAATTCTTAATGCTAAAAGTCAAAATTAGCTACAAATTAAAAGTCTACGGACGAGCTACTTAAATTTAGATTTGTACACGAAGTACTTAAATAAGTAAATTTAGCACTATACGCGAAGTACTTAGAATATTAATAGAAGTCTTTGGGATTAGAATATTAATAGAAGTCTTTGAGATTTGACGACTGCCTCTTTGGTCCTGTTTGGTTGTAGGCTGATCAGCTGAATTTTAGCTGATTGGAGTCTTATAACTGTTTGATTATGTCAAACAGCTATTAGTTTTGTTTGGTTCATTAACTGGTTGGAGTGGCTGATTAACCCAACCAGCCAATTTTCCAAAAGCTCCTAAACAGGAGCGTCTGTAATTAGCTGATTAAATTTTTGCATTTATGGCGATTTTGCCCTTCCTTTTTTATTTACTCTCAGTCCTAGAATTTTCTTTTCTATCTTGCTCCCACATCCTACCAGATCCCTTTCTTTTTCTTGTTTTGTTTAAGATTTGTGTGAATGTGAGCTAGATGTGTAGTATCGTGACGTCGGATTTTAGCTGATTGGTGCTAAAATCTTTTGGATAAACTCCAAAGATTTGCAATATTTCAATGCTCAAAGCGATACAACTTCTGGGTTCATCATCTAGGTTCGTGGCATATCGATGGAAACCACATGGTTGTAATGGTTCGATGTCATTTTCCATCAGCCTATTGTCTTGTTCTGCTCCTAAAACCATGCCCACAAAGCCTTCTCAACTACTGCCTCGCTCTTCGCCTTCAAAAGCTTGCTCTTTATAGGTGATTCGTTTTCAGTCTACTTGGTCTGAGTCTAAGATGGATGGCACTTCTCGGTCTTCATCATCGTCATCAGTAACAGTTCAGTCAGCTTTGAGTTTCCTGCAGTGCATCGGGTTCTTCTTGTTCATGGATTATGTTCAGGGTTCTTTTTTGTTATTGAAATTTGTTGGTGATTGTGAAGAAATTGCATTACTTAATGTAAATATCAATTTCGTTTTCTGTTTTTTTTTTTTAATTTTTGCTGGAAAATGGTCCTATCTTTCTTTGGTAACTGCACAGACTGAATCTTGTATTATGTAAGTTGAATAATGGTTAGAGGTTCTTAGTAGCGTTGTTACTAATTGAGTTGATAAAATTGATGAATGGGGCTAAATATACAAAGTCTTTTATTTTTTTTACTAAGTTCGCTTCTTGTTTACATTCAATTAATTGTACCAATAATCTTGTACTGGAATTTTCTTCTTGTGAACTGATATGATTTTAACGCTTGTAATTTCTTGAACTATAAAAATATTCAACGAAATATTAATAAATATAATATTCATATCGTTATAATTTTTTTAAGTCATACCCTTATAAGTTATTTTACACATAAACCGCTAAAATTAAACAGCTAATTTTACCAAACATTTTTAGTAAACAGCTAATGTTATCAGCTGGTCAAATCAGCTATAAGCTAACAGCTGATAGAATCAGCTAACAACTAATGCAATCAGTTGATTGCCAAACAGGACCTTTAACAGCAGGAAATAAGCTTATCGAATCTTGAATTTTATCTTCCGTATGACTTGGTACCATAATCCTATGGTCAGATATAGGGATGTCAATGGGCCGGGTCGGGCCGGGCAGGCCAGACTGGGATTGACATCCCTAGTCAGATCTAAGAAGAACAAGCCTACAACAAACAAGGGGAAAGTTTCTTAAAATTTTAAAAACTGGTTGCGGCCGACTAGCGGACATGTGGAAGCTTTTTGGGGATTTGTCTTTCGACAAGTGACAGCTTATGTTATTGCAACAAATGAGTTGTACTGACACCACACATTTTTGCAACCAAACTGTTATCTTCTCGTAGCTGGCTGGATACTATCCAAGTGTCAAGTTATGGGTATAAATTCTTCACAAGTCAAAGAACGTACAAAATCGTAACTTAATAGTTATTTGTACACAAAGCAGTGAAAATGTACGCAAGCTGGTTCATTTTTGCCCCTTTCCAACCAATAGCTAAATCGAGGAAAGGACGCAGAACCTGCACTAAGGACTGGCTTTCAACAGTGCCAAATTAACGTCACCGACAATACTCGAGTGTGATTATTGACTATCTTTGTTTTCATTTTTCTATTTGCAAGTTTAAGGAGCTAAATTCAAGTTTTAATGAATTTAAGATACTAAAATTACGGAGTCAGCTAACTATTTAATTAACTAAAACGCATATAAAAAGACATATCAAGTAAGTTAAATTTTATTAAAATTCTGAAAAATTTACTAATTTCAATTTTAACTTAATTTGGTTCGATTTTAATCCAGGTTAATCAAACCATGAGTCAAATGGAATATTGTAATTAATGACCTCTAGATTCAACCATGGTTGGATGACACCTAATGTGATGCACAAATGTAATTATCAATGGATAGTACAACCCTAGCAATTTAGCAATAATTGGCGACAGGGAGAGAGGGTGTCAAATTAAATGATTCTTCATGTGTAATTTTCTATAATGAATAAGATTTTAGCCTATGAAAATCATAGGATAGGAGTCCGGAGGACCACTTCCTATTCCTACATTTAAAGTTCCAAGTGTGAAGTTGAAATGGGAATATTTTTGCATGCATTTAATATACGAGTCAAATAAAAATTTCCCATTTTATTGCAAAGGTAATGGTCATGACGCGCATTGATGGGGTCAATAAATAAAGTTAACGGAGGACACTGATTGTGTCTCTTTATCTCTGTTTTTCTTTTTCTTTCCATGGCCAAGACCGTCGGATCATACTTATAAGAACCACACAACCTTTTATGGCATTTAATTGTGCCTATGTAAAGTGACAACCTAGGTAATAAAGGAAAACTATAACATCAGCCCCAAGTTACAGAAAAATCTTTTTTGTAAAAATATAAAAATAAAGTCGCGTAAATTATAACCCTCCTTAAATTCCTGCAAAGTCGAAAACTTTGTGCATTGAGTATCTACTGTATCTTTTAAATATTAGATACTATCTTATTAAAATATTTGGAGACACTATATATATATATATATACTATATAACATATTATGAATTATGGATTTTACGAAATACTTCATATTTGGAGACACTATATATATATATATATACTATATAACATATTATGAATTATGGATTTTACGAAATACTTCACTTCTTATACGAACTCATTTTTTAACTTTAAAACTTACTAACTTACATTTTATATCAAATATTGATGCCGACTATAACATATACAAAAATATTAGTTCGAAAGAAACTTAACAAGCATGATAAATTTGATAAGATATATAAGGTAGGAAATTTTAAATTTTTAAAATTAAATCTTATCATTTTTTGGCCAACTGATTTTTTTATTACTAGATCAAAATAACTCCTTAACATGCATATTCTATATGATACTTATAGTTAAATTTTAATATAATTTATATACGAAAACAATTAATTCACATCCTTAAGTTCAGACTAATTTAACATTAACTTTAATTTGAAGAATCTCATGTTTACAAATAATTAGGTAAGAAGAAAAAGATTGAAAATCAGAAAACCCTACCTATGATTTAAAATGATAAACACCATAAATTTTAGGCACATTTTTATTTATGTATTTTCTAGTTGCAATATTAATAAGTTAAGTTATATGCTTCAATTCCAATCTTTTCTTTTTTTTTAACTCCTTTTTTAATATATTCGTAGATGTTAAACTTTTTTCCTTTTTTCTTTACCTGCTCTCTTAATTTACTTCTAGATGTTAACTTTCAAATTCAAACGGTGACTCTATTTTGATTGCCAATAACACCTTATTACATGACTTTACATTATATATTATTCAAATACCTAAAACCTTTTAATTTAAATACTTAGCTTAGGCATTTCATTATAGTTCAAGCACTTCTTTTGAATTTAACTAATTATTATTATTGTCTTGTCTTAATTAATCTTATAAATTATTCTTCTAAAATAATATTCTAATAAATCTTGCTCCTATGCTAGGATTCATATAACTTTACATTGGCACAATTCTTTGCCATAAAAGGTTGTGTGTTATTTTAATAACAAAACCAAATGCTATGGCTGGGGCTCAAACCCGCACCCCTATGGGGGCACATGGTGAGCCTCTACCATCTAAACTGTGGCTTATGTCTATATATATATATATTATGTGTTGAAATTATAGTTGTATAAACTTTAACCTTGAAGTAGATTATCGAATGATTATTATGTTTATATTTTGCATTGTGAGTAGAATTTTGGATAAAATGTTTTAGTAATTAATTATTAGGGCTTAGCCACAGTAACCTTAATTATATAAAATTATATATTTTGTAATTAATCACATAAAGAGTTTAGACATTTAATTATAGCTAATTATTTTACTATAATAAATTTTATCCCACATAAATTTTTATTATATTTGAATAATTAATTTGGATGAAACATCAAATTATTTTTCCTAATTTTCCCACATGTATTCAGAATTAGAATATAATTTGATAGTTTTATCATAAAGTTTAGCATAAATCTGTTTGAATTAAAAATTTAGCCCACAGGCAATATTTATGTTATTTGATTTATATCTTTAAGATATAGTTTATATTGGTAACACATATATATATAGTTTGTTAGCCTCAATTATTGATAAGTAGCATGTATGTTTAAATTATGCAGCTATTTAAACTGTTAGTTTCTCCTATACAAGTTGTAAAATTCCTAAACTGAGGGGTGAAAACTATAAGATTTGTAAAATTGCTCTTTATGAATGTTGGGAGCAATCTAATCACCTAAGTGTGATATTCATTAAAACCAAAATTTCTGCTGGCATTCGTGGTTCTGTAGAACAGCCTAACAATGTCCATGCTTTGTTGAAGGCTTTTGATGAGCAATTTGAAACTTTAGACAAAGCACTTGCAAGCACCTTGATTATGAGGTTTTCATTTGCAAGGCTCATCAGAGTCCGAGGTGTGCGTGAGCACATTATGAAGATGAGGGACATTGTGGATCAGTTAAAGAAACTCAAGGTTGAGATGTATGATTCTGTCCTCGTGCATTACACCTTGAACACCCTTCGACCATCATACAAACCTTTAAAATCTCTTATAATACACATAAGGATAAGTGGTCAACAAATGAATTAATGACCATGTGTATTCAAGAGGAAGGGAGATTGTCGATGGAACAGGGAGAGAGTTCGTAGAGTGCACATCTAGTTGTTCAAGGAAAGAAGAAATCAAGCCAATTCAAGAAAAATACAACCAATTCAAGAGGAAAAGGTCAAATACCTACCCAAGCTGACATTAAGAAGGAATCCAAGTGCTTCTTTTACAAAAAAAAAAAAAGGACACATGAAGAATGATTGTGTCAAACATAAGGAATGACTTGAAAAGAAAGGTAATCTAATCTCACTAGTTTGTTTTGAATCTAATATGGCTGAAGTTTATCATGAAACATGATGTATTAATTCTAGTTTTACAATCCATATTGCAAATGAGTTACAGGATTTTCAAACCCAAGGAAGTCAGTGGTAAGTGAGCAATATATGTTATCTAGAAACAAGATATGTTCATGTATGGAGACTGTTGGGGATTGCAATTTAATTTTATGTATTAGTTTTATTTTAAAATTAGAAACGACATTTTATATTTCCAATTTCTCTAGAAAATTGATTTCAGTTTCAATACTTATACGATCTGGATATTCCTTTCTTTTTTTTTTCAGATGAATCTTTTAAGTTAAATTATAAATCTGAATTTGCTGAGAATGGCACATTATTTGATTGTCTTTTCAGTTTTAATTTATAAGATAATACTTGTTACAATGCAACACCTGTTAATGTTGAAACAAAATGTTATGTCCTGAATAAAAATTCCTCTATATTGTGGCATCAGAGATTAGGACATATCTCTATAGAAAGGATTAAAAGATTAGTGAATGACAGAGTACTCAGTACTTTCAATTTTACTAATTTTGAAACTTGTATGGACTGCATAAAGGGGAAGCAGACCGTCAAATCAAAAAAAGGTGCTAAGAGAAGTTCAAACGTATTAGAGATCATACTTATTGATATTTATAGTCTAGATATGGACTCATATAGTCAAAAATACTTCATCTCATTTATAGATGATTATTCGCTATATATGTATCTCTACTTGCTTTATAACAAGAATAAAGCACTAGATGCTTTCAAAATATTCAAAGTTGAAGTAGAGAAATAATGGAGCAAGAAAATTAAGATTGTGAGATCTGATAAAGGTGGGGAATATTATGGTAGATATACTAAAAGTAGACAAGCACCTGGTCTATTGGTATCTTCAAGAAAATGAGATAGTAGCCCAATATAATATGCCTAGATTTTTGGACCAAAATGGTGTGGCAGAAAGAAGAAACCAAACATTATTGGACATGGTATGAAGCATGCCGAGTAGCTCCCAACTTTTTAAGTCCTTGTGGACTTAAGCACTTAAGACGACAATGTATATATTAAACCGGGTACTAACCAAGGCTGTTCCAAAGATGCCATTTCAGTTATTTAAAGGTTGAAAACTGAGTTTGCAACATATACACGTTTGGGGATGTTCGTCTAAAATGAGAATTTATAATCCACAAGAGAAAAAATGGGACTTAAGGACCATAAGTGAGTATTTCATTAGATATGTTCAAAGGTATAAAGGATATAGGTTCTATTATCCATCACATCATACTAGAATTGTGGAATCAAGAAACGCAAAAATTTCTTAAGAATGACTTGATTAATGGGAAGGATCAATTTCAAGATATAGTTTATGATCATGATCACATGGATACTTAACCTTCCACCTTAAACAGTAAGGTGATTGTCATTCACAATGCTCCTTAGGTTCAAATAGACATTGTAAAACAACTGTTGAAATTCAACAACCTACGGTCAATATAAATGACAATCAAGAAATTCCAAAATTTGTTGTAATTCAGTATATCCAGTTATTCTTGAATTACTTGAAAGCATTCAGTAACTAGTCGAATAATAGACTCTACAGAAGGATGTTGGTGTAACATTAAGGAGATCTATTAGAACAAGGAAATTAGCTATTACTAGTGATTATGTTGTATATCTACAAAAATTTGACTACAATATAGGAGTCGAGAATAATCCTAAAACCTTTTTACAAGCCATGAATTGCAAAGAATCAAATTTATGGTATAATGCCATAAAAGAAGAAATGAATTCTGTGAAGAAAAACGATGTTTAGGATCTTATTAAGTTACCTAAAGGATTAAAACACATAGATTGCAAATGAGTATTTAAAACAAAGAA
Organism: Erythroxylum platyclados; assembly: GCA_027563515.1. Taxonomy (NCBI): domain Eukaryota; kingdom Viridiplantae; phylum Streptophyta; class Magnoliopsida; order Malpighiales; family Erythroxylaceae; genus Erythroxylum; species Erythroxylum platyclados. The sequence continues at coordinate 12,452,914 of JAOQMM010000003.1, read as the reverse complement.
ATACTCAATAGGCAACATTGAGAGATACAAGGCAAGACTCGTTGCTAAATGGTTCACTAAAAAAAAGGAATCAATTGCAAAGATACATTTTCTCCTGTGCTAAGAAAAGGTTCACTTTGTATAATTTTGGCATTAGTTGCTCATTTTGACATGGAATTGCATCAAATGAATGTGAAAATGGCTTTCTTAAATGTTGACCTAGAGTAAGAGGTTTACATGAAACAACCAGAAGGATTCTCCTCTTATAATGGTGAGCATTTGGTTTGCAAGCTTAAAATATCCATATATGGATTGAAACAAGCATCCCGCCAGTGGTATTTGAAATTCCATGATATTATCTCATCATTTGGTTTTGAAGAAATTATCATGAATCAACGTATATACCAAAAGGTTAATGGAAGTAAATTTTGTTTTCTTGTATTATATGTGGATGACATATTACTTCCAACCAATGATAGGGTTTGTTACATGACCTGAAATAATTTCTATCTAAGAATTTTGAAATGAAAAATATGGGTGATGCGACTTATGTCATTGGCACTAAGATCCATCGAGACAGATTCTATGGTATTTTGGGTTTGTCTTAAGAAACCTATGTTAATAAAGTTTTAGAGAGATTTCAGATGTAAGATTGTTCACTAAGTGTAGCTCCCATTGTAAAAGGGGATAGGTTTAATTTGAACCAATGCCCGAAAAATGATTTTAAAAGGGAACAAATGAAAAACATTCCATATGCTTCCACAATTAGAAGCCTGATGTATGCTGAGGTTTGTATAAGACCTGACATTGCATTTACTGTTGGAATGTTAAATAGATATCAAAGTAACCCAAGATTAGATCACTGCAGAGCTGCAAAAAAAGTATTGAGGTACCTTCAAGAGACCAAAGATTACATGCTTATGTATAGTCAAACTGACAATCTGGAGCTAATAAGATACTCAAATTCAGATTTTGCTAGGTGTGTTGATTCATGGAAATCAACATCAGGTATATCTTCATGTTTGCCTATGGAGCCATATCTTTGAGGAGTGCCAATCAGTCTTTGACTGATATTTCCACTATGGAGGCTGAGTTTGTTTCTTGTTTTGAGGCTACATTACATGGTGTATGACTAAAGAGTTTCATATATGGGCTTAGACTCATGGATTCCATTTCTAAGCCATTTATAATATATTGTGACAATTCAACTGTTGTTTTTCTGGCTAAAAATAGCAAGAGTGGTAGTCGGAGTAAACACAACAATATTAAGTTTTTATCTATAGGGGAACATGTTAAGGACGAGTAAGTGGTCATTGAACACATTAGCACATAATTGATAATAGCTGATTCTTTAACAAAAGGCATGTCACCAATGAAATTCATGGATCATGTTGTTAGAATAAGATCGAGTTCCATTATATAGTTATTATTGTATGGACAATGTTGTTTTCGTAAAAATATGAAAATATTTTCTCATATTATGATGTACATTATTGAATTTTGAGAAAATTGATTGTTTTATACCTGGAATAAACATAGGGTTTATTTATAAAGTAATGTTACCACATTCAATTAATATTAATAGTATACTGTAATATATGGAAGATAATACTTAAGTACTAGAGAACCTATTGTCATGATTCGTATATTATATTTGGATCGGATTAGGATTTGATACTAAGTTGAACGTATGAACCAAATAGGAGAATGTGAGAACTTTTCATATTCTTGGTAGTAATGGTCCAACATTATATAGTTAATATGTATGAATTCCTGTTTTTATGGTAACTGATAATGTGCTTGATGGGAGCATATTCATATATGCTTTTCTTGTAGGTTTTGGGGTCCCTAAGCTTCTTTTCTCTTATGAAACACATACACCATCAAATTAGGAATTGAGAGCTCAGAAGAATTCCAAAATGCAGACTCTTCAAGCACAAATAACAATGGCTAAAGGTATTTCGTTTTCTTTCGCATTTACTGTATATATTATTCTAACGTATATTACTATTGAATATATATGTTAGAATTGGCTTACAAAAAGATCAGAAGAATATATCTTCATAAGATTTTCTCCATTTTCTATTTAGTTCATCAAGGTAAGAGCATTTTATTCAATTCGTTTGACCCATTGGAAAAAGAAAAAGAAAGAATCAAATGAATTAAAAACTTGAAACGCATCCTTATATCGATATTCTTTTCCTCTTGTAGTTTTTTCTTGCACAAGAGGTAACTTCTCAAGAATTACTTAATCCCTTAACTATTTATCTAAATAGTTGCTACTTCTTCTCCTTTTTTTTAATCGTAAATTATTATTGTTTATGAATGTAGGTTATAAGGTTTTGTTAATATAATAATAAAGGAGTAGGATTTTTTAGTTTATTTTGTTATCCATTTTCTTAATTTATGAAACAATCCTGCTATAATTATATTTATAAGTAAGAAGTCTCGAGATGTACAAATGTATTTTAGTAGGAAAAAATTTAAAAAGATTCGTTGGCATGCATTTATTTCTAATTTGTGTTCACTTCACTAGTTAATTGACCTTGAGATATTTAGCGATTTAGTTCCTGAGTTGAGTATTTTGTTTCTTTCTTCCCGCAGGTAAGGTTAAGGTTATATAACCGAAAAAAGACAATAACAAGAACCAACTCAAAGTGTAAAGTTAAAATTTCACTTCTTTTTTGTTTTTTTTTTCTCTTTTCTTAACTTCTACCGACCAATCTCCTCGGCTTCTTTCTACTTAACTCAAAGGTGATGACTGAGGGTAGAAGTAGGAGTAGAACCCATTTCCATTTACTTTTGCCCTGCCCTGCAAAGTTTGAAGCTCAGCCTTTCCTTGTCTGGTTTGGGGCTGTTTAGTTGGGAAATGCTAAAAGAAAATTAATGCAAAAGCTGAGGCTAATTTAATGTGGTGGGGTTTTGATAGAGAGAGGCGTTAGCTGCTCATAGGTTGCGTGGGCATTAATTACAGAGACAGATTTCCATTTCTTTATTCTGTCTCATTTCTTTCTTCTTTTCTACTGTTCCTCTCTTCCTCAACTTTTTTCATCAAGGTTTTGGCTTCTCTCTCCTCCTACTTTTTTTCTACGTGTTTTCCTTATGTCAAGTGCGACTTTTCACGTGGTTGATCTAAAAACCTTCTGTTGTTATGAGGTTGGGTGTGTTGGTTCTAATCATTTTCTTTGTTGTCACTCACGTTTAGGACACAGTGCTTTTTGATTCCGGTGCCTGAAAAGAAGAGAAGGTGAAGAAGTTTGCTGACTTCTTCTGGTTGAACAGAGAGGTATTGCATTATCTATTTTTATGATTTTTTTTTCTCTTATCAATTTCTAGTTTTTGAGTGTTGCTGCTTCTTGGAATCTGGTTCACATCATTCATTTCCTGTCATTTAGTTTCCCACTGGGATTTAAATGAGGAAATCCATCTGGGAGTTTCTCAATTTGCTTCTTGATTTTTGGTTTTTAATTGTAATGATGATGGATGAGATCCAATCAGAAAGAAGCTTCTGGGAGCTACCAGACAGAAAGAAGCTGGTCTGGGTGTAAGAGGAGGGCCCATAGGAGCTGCGTTCTTGATCTCTTAAAATAATAGTAATTGTTTTCGTCTTGGAAATACGTGCAAACTTCCCCAAAAGTTCAATATTTTTTCTTGTCCTTTTGCTCTGATAGAAGACAGATTTAAGAATCACAACGTTACCCGAAAGTATCAGCCTCAGAGAACCTTGTTTTTCTTTTTCGGAAGATTATCTTGTCATTATCTTTTAAATCTATTAACCGGTCCATGTTGACAAATATTGATGGATTTTTGAGCTAAGAAGTCAGAATAATAGCTTGAGTGATGCTAATTAGTTCTCTCCGCTGCCTTAAAACGTTAATTTATACTATAGATAACTTGTTCTTGCTGTTTACTCTATATAGGAAAGACACTGAAGATACTCATTGAGATATTTCATGTTCTTATTTAAAAAAAAAAAAAGATTTGATTCATTTGTTTTATGATTGATTTAATTCTCTTTGCTAAACTTTTAGTTTTGACCCTGAAATATGCTTAGGTGTATTTTAGATTTTGCTTCAGTTCCTAATCGACTTGCTAATGTAAGCATAGGATTCAGACTCTTATTCTTTGTCAATTATAGGCCTTCTTCACTTGGTCTCTTCTTTACATTAAACTTTATGGTCACTGATTTGCCGAATTGTCTCTCATTTACCAATGCCTTCTTACAGATAGCTCTACGAATATATTTCAGATAGCTGTATAAATCTGTTTATATTTGTGTACATGATCAATTGAAATAAAATCTGACATTTTCATCTGGACTTGTTTCTATTTTGCTGATTTTGTCTTGTTATTATTTTCGTTTTCCCCAGAGTGGCTTCATTGGTGCTTATTGATCCCTCTTTGATAGACAAATGTCAAAGTGGTATGTATGAAGATATTATCAAGATAGAAAAGAGTCCAGAGTTTTCCATCCTTTGACATCTGAATGTGAAGCATGAAACTTGGTAAGGAATGTGATGGTAGTATTATTTCTATTATTCAAGTTTTACTGGATACCTAATTCATCTTTGGTACCTGAAGTTAGCATTCCTGTAACTTTTGAGCATTGTTGAACCTTTGCATAGTTCCAGTGACTATAGCCTCTTTGTTAGTATCATCTTTGGTGTTTTATACATTGTTGATACTGTGGATAGTTCCGGTGACTATGGCCTCTTTGGTGGTATCATCTTTGGTGTCTTATACGTTGTTGATGTTAGAGCCTTAATCTGGTAAAGTTTGTGTGGAGAAGTTTTGTTCATATTTCAATTAACTAAAACTTGCAGGACATGTTGCTTAAGATGGCAGGGAAATTGATTATGAAGAACCTCATAACTAACTTTTTTGGTTTTATTCATTTTCTTAAATTGTTGTAGGAAAATAGATCTTTTCATGCTTTCAAGATGCAAGTTTCAAAATTGGAACTAAGGTTTTCTACGGTTTACATATTGTGAATGATGCATCTTGCAGATAGTGAACAGTTTTTTTCCCATGGAACTATGGGCCAGAGGCCTGAGTCTAAACCTATTGAATGCAATGAAAATGGTCTTCAATCCAGAAAACTTGAACCTCAAAATGGGATTGTGGGGGAGAATCAGGATGGAATCATTTGCAATTTCAAGGATAAGCAAAGTGATGTTGATCAGTTACAATCTGCCTTGAATGACAAAAATGCTTGGAGAGACTCAAAGATTAAATATTCCATTAGAGAGAATAATTTGGTGGATGATGAAAAAGTGATCAGAGATTTTGTGGCACCAATGCCAACTACTCATCCTTCTTCTGAATTGCAGTCATTTGGGAAGGACTCAGGTCTACATATGGACAAACGAGTTATTGAACATGAGTTGCCGGAGTTGAAGGTTTGTTATGAAGAGAATACTGATCATGTCATTAAGGACATCTGCGTTGATGAGGGAGTTCCTTCCCAGGATAAATTTTTGTTTGACACAGATGTTGTTGAGAATGTGTGCGCTATCCTGCATCCTGGAAAAGACATAGATGGTGGGATGTCACATGAAAGTCATGGCACTGAGGAGTCATTCCCTGATTTGGAGAAATGTGCAGCAGAAAAAGAAAATGGGTATCTCCATCTGCCGGTTGCGGATGCTCGTAAATCATCTGAAAAGAAGGGCTTTATAAATCAGCTTTCCTGTAAACTCGAGCCTGAAAGTTTAATATTAAGAGAGGGAGTAAGAGATGATTCCATGGAGAAGCTCACAAATCTGACTTTCAAGAGGGCCTTTTCACTTAAGGACTTACTTTCAATTGCCCGGTTTGGTGAAGAACTTTCCCGTTCCAAGTCATCCAAAAGTAGCATGTTTGAAATTGAAGAGCAGCAGTCTGTTCAGGTAAGAATATTTCAATTCAAAAGTAGATTTTTGAGATCAAAAGGCTTCTACTTGTAGTAAATAGACATCTAGTTTGAGTTGTGACCTCTCTTCTAACTATGTGATGCATTTGACTTATATATTTCTGTTTTGTCATAAAATTTAACTGGTGGGTTGGCAATTGATTGTATAGTGGGGTTATGAACTTTATAATCATTGTGCTGTGTCATTAATAACCTTATGCAAACTAGTATTGAAAGACATGATTTGCAATAAAAATTGTTTTATCTACCGTTTTGTTGAAATAGCTTTTTTCACAAAGTCAAGAACTAAGGAATGTGTTAGTAGAATAACTTGATACCATGATTGGGAACTCATCTACTTTTAGCTTCCATATAGGAAAATTCATAGTTCAACTTGTTATTGAAAGGTTACATGGGCCATGTTTTCAGATTAGTGGATATATGCATGATGGGGAAGGGGTAAGTTGGAACAGGAGGCGGGTTTAAAAATCTTTTAGATTGTAATGCGGGTTATAATGTTTTGAAATGCCTGACAGCAGATTCCTAGTGGAAATGTTCTCGTGCTACCGTCCTCTGCTCATGAAAAGTATGAAAATGACAGAGAGGGGAGGATCCCAATTCAAGTGGTTTCTACAGCTGAAGATACAGATTACAGTCAGGAAGCATTCTTGACAACACCGTCGGTTGTTACTGCAACTGATAAATCTGACCTTAGCCAATATAGAACAACTTTGGATTCTGCTCTGGAGTCTACGGACACTGGTGGCAAGAGTGGAAAATCGACGAGCCATGCTCTGAAGTCTGTGACTGAAGAATCACCCAGTAGAATGGTGGATGAAGTACCTTGTGATAGTAAGTTGGG
>JAOQMM010000003.1:12422581-12444493 GCA_027563515.1 Erythroxylum platyclados | reverse complement strand
GAATTTTTTTTAAATTGCAAAATAGTCTTTCAATATATTGTACCATATAATTTATAATTTTACATCAACCGTCTCTCCAAAAATTATAATAATAGAAATTTAAAATAACAACAATTTTTTTATTTTTATTAACGTTATTTTTGACATATTTTACATATAAATAATAATCACAATTAATATAAAAAAAGATTATTTACTCATCATACAAATATAAAATTAAGAACAATACAAAGTATTTAAAATATTATAATTTCATCATATAACGAATAATAATTAAATTAAACATCAAATAAAAAAAATAATAAATATCATGACTCTCTAACAATTACAATTTACAACAAGAGTTTGTGTAGAAGAACTAACTATAAGTAAAACCCGAAACAAAAATATTTATAATTATATTAAATATATAGAATTTAACATATATATCAAATATAAGTGAAATTAAAATAAGAGGAGAAACAAAAACTTGAAACTTTATTCATACTCCAATTCTCATTTGGTACAAAATCCTCATTATTGAAAGAAGCCTCGTCATCACCATCATTAAAATTCATTGCACCAAATGACATGTCAATACTTCCCACCCAAGATTATCTTTCAAGTTATTTTCATTTATTAAACTTGGTTCCTCAAAAACCCAATATGTTAAAAGATTGATATTATTAATGCAAATTGTATCACCTGAACTACTTATTCTATTAAGAGTCTTAGTAAACAATAAAATTAAATTATTAAAAAATTATAAGAAATTATATATAACTGAATAATGATAATAACATATCTTTCTCAAAGCTTTAAATTGTATCAAACAAAGACCAAGTCATTTAATTTTTTATGCTCCAATATATTCTTTTTCATGTCTTTTAAGGTTCAAGGAACCAAACAAAGTGGGAAAACCCTAGATGCGACCCCAGAACCCCAAAAGAGCTATATAAGAATGTGAAATACAACAAAAATGCAGCAGCTACAAATCAAAAGTGAATCAAAGTAGAGAGATCAATAAAAGCATTAGGAAATTCCAACATTCCAAATCAAAGAGTCAATAGAGTTTTTATGCTTTTCCTTTATTTCTTTCATTATCCTTGATGTGTAATTGGAATTCTATCATGTTTAACATGTATATGGATTTCTAAACCCATATTAGGAATTATTCTGTGAATTTTAATTATTGTTGATTTCAATACATATTTGGATGTTTGTGATAATTGTCGTACATAAACTTGACAATAAATCAAGAGAGTAAGTCAAAGTAATTAGTTTTAGGTTGCAAAATGAGAGCTGGCAATTTAATAGACCTACAATTATCAAATTAACGATCAATCAAAGAGAGATCTTAGTTGTGAAATTAATTATCTAATAGATTGTTTCAAACATAATTGAATAAGTTAGGAATAGTTTTGTAAATTGAGAGACTACAAATATAGAATTATCGAATTCAATTACATTTAACTGATTAGATCTTGAGTGATAATAATCATAACATTAGGAAATTTAGGATCAAAGATAAATTGAATCAACAAGATTAAAATAAACAAAATAAGGGAAGAATAGTTCCTAAGTATTCAATCTGATCAAACCTTAATTTTTATTAGCAACTCATTGTTTATTTGATTACTTTTTTGTTTATGTAATTGTTTTAGTTTTAGTTTTTGTTATTTAATTTTAATTCAATCAATTTTCGAATACCTTATATAAAGTTAGATTCAAATTGTTTAGGTGTTTATAATCCTCGTGGGAATTATAACCGTTTATACTACAAGATACGATCCGTATACTTGTGAGTATCGAGAGTTTTAATATATAGATATAGAACTTGCTCACCAATTATGTTATTTCAAGTTGATGTAATCATTCATCTAAACTATGGAGAAGCAATTAAAGATTATGGAATCATCTTATTTCAAAATTGTAAAAAAATAACATTTTCTTTCTAATTGGATCTCATAGTCACATATTTTAGTCATTTTTTTCCAAACATGTATTCTCAACTCTAAACATTAATCAATTTAAGTTCAATTAAAAAAGAAGTACAAATATATAATAAAGAGTGAGAGATATTGAGAGACAATAGCTGGGATAGAGAGAGCTTACTGTGAAGTAGAATGATTGATTACTATACTAAATTAGAGTTAGAAAGAACTAGAAAGAGAATAAGAATATAATGAGAGATATGTAGAAAGACTAAGAGAGAACACTAGGGCATATAAGGGAAAGAATTTTTTATAAGGAGTGGAGAAAGGGGACATTTTCATTTCACGTCATTGTTTATTGGTAATGAAATGATGTTGTTTTATTTATTAACCAAAACAACATCATTTCATGTATAAATGGGTTTGGCTTTGGGCTAGGCCAGATGATGGAGCTCGATCATATTAAAGTTTACTTAACTTAGGTCAAGCCTGTTGACTTTAGATAGGTTGAGTCAGGACTAGCTATTTTACCAACTTTGGTCTTAGAAAGTGGACGTAAACGAGAATCGTTTACTGAATCCTTATAAATTGGTTTTCCTTTTTTTTACACTCTTTAAATTATATTATGATGTGATTTTTTATTAAATTATCTTTTTATATTATCAAATATTGATATTTGATAAATTACAACCTTTAGATAGAAAATAGATATTTAAGTTCACCAACACCAATTCATTACCCCTCTTTGCTGTTATTAGTGACCAAAAGAGATCAAAGACAAAAGTGGAACTAAAAAAATCATGTTGCTACTTATTTGAGATGTTTCCTCCATGTAATTGAAAGAAAGAAGTTTCAAATTAAGAGATCAAATCCATCATTAAAAAGGCAATTTACCCAAATAAAAGGGATTGAAGTTCACGCTTCGATGATGCTTTATAGGCATATAGGAATTTCTATAAGATACATATTGGTATGTCACCTCACTAGTTGGTATTTAAGAAACCATGTCACCTTCCAATTGAACTAGAAGATAAAGTTTATTGGGCTATTAAGAGTTCAACATAAAGAAGGATGAAAGTAGAGAGCACAAGAAGTTACAATTATAAGATTAGAGAAAATTCACAATGATGCCTTTAAGAAGGCATGGATTTATTAGGAAAAGACAAAGCCCTTTAATGACAAGATGATTTCTAGGAACGAGTTTAAACTTGGCCAAAAATTCCTCTTATACTAGTTATGTTTTCATTTGTTTTCAAGTAAGTTACATTCCCATTAAGTTGGACCTTTTGTTATTATTAATATTTTCTTATGATGTAGTAGAAATTCAAAGTTTAGTAACGTCCAACATATTTAAGGTGAAATGTCATAGACTTTAACCTTTCTATGAAGGTTTCCAATGTGGAGAATATAAAAAAAATTAGATGTTGAGGATATAATTATATAAGTTAAAGAAGGAGGCATTGAGTCAAGCCACTGATAACAAAAAAAGGTGTTTCTTAAGAGGAAACCCAAGATTTGAGCATGTAGGCTAACACCTTCCAATTCTAGCCAATTGTAGGGAAACAAGTTCACTAAGTTATTTATTTTTATTTCAATTATCTATTTTGTTTTATTGTATGTTAACTTTAGCTATTATATTGAGGATATTTAGAGTTTTAAATGTGGGAGAGGAGTTGTTTTATAATGTGTTTCACTAGAAAGTTTTCATTTAATTTATTCCGAATGGATGAAATTGTTATGTATGCTATAAGTTTAAATCAATTGAGTATAAAGGTGGCAGGTATTGCATGGTCGAATTAACTTAAGGTATAAACATTAATGTTCACAGTTGAGTTAAAAAGGGAAATGTAAAAATTCAATTGAGTTAAAATTAGAAGCACCAAGTTCACATTTCTTTTGGGTACCATTAAAGACCAACAAAGAACAATCATGTTGTTTCATTATTCAACTCTATAATACAATTGTCAAGGTAAATTGTGACATCCCATATAGGAATGGGTGTTAAATCTCATATTAAAAAATAAATTTTAAGTGAAAAGGTATAAAAGTATAGAGGAAATGACTAATAATAAACTCGTAGCTAGCCAGTTTTAGTCATGTGATTTTTTTATGTTGGAAATGGGGTTACCATTGAGTTATTAGTATAGACTTGGAAAGTTACAAAAATTTTCTTTCAATGGTCAATACATCAAGTTAAGCTCAAAAGATGGTACATTTCATGTGAAGAATATCAACAAAGGAATAAGACAACACATTGTAACAACTACATATACATTACATCACATTTAAAGTAAAGAAACAACGAAATAGAAAAAATATAGTTTTTGTAGCATTTAGTCGTCAAGTTCGATATTGTCAAGCTGGAGATAATAATGTAGAATAAAAAGATTATGTTAGTTTTCCTTGTTAAGAAAAGAAACAATTTCTATTTTAATTTGGCTTGATTAATTTCGTAAGATATAATAAAAATCCTTATTAAATTAAATCATACTCTTATTTTTGGAAGTTTAGTAGGATTTCCTATTCTATTCGAATTAAGCTTTCATACTTTTTCTATATACATGTTATATGTTCAAAGGTAAAGAAATAAAAAGAATAGACCAATTTTCAAGTGTGAAAATTTTCTATGTAAGAGTGATTTTTAGACACCTAACAGTGATTCTTAATTTCTAAAAATGATTTCTAAAAATTTATTAGTTTGATTCAAAAAGTCTTATATGTTTTAATTTTTAGTTGCGATTTCTAATTCGTTATATAATGCTTAGAAGTGATTCCCATTTCTATCATTTATGTTAATTTCTTATTTCATGAATTTTACTTTTAAAATTCTAGTGTAATTACATATTTTCAACAACCCTTCATTTTAAGATTTATAAATATTTCATCAAAAAATGTTAGAATGCCTTATATTTGTCATATATAAATTTCTTTGAGATCACATATGAATTTTATACTTTAACCTTGGAGATGGAATTGGGCCTATAGGGCTTGATTATTTATGAAGGTTGAGGTCATTTTTCATATCTTTGAAGAATAGTTTGTTTGCTAATGGTTTTAACTATTTTTTAAGACTGAATACTATTGATTTATAGGTGGTTAAGTTATTAACTATTAGCTTTTTAAAAAGGTATAGTTGTATTCTAAATCTGAAACTTTACTCAATGTTGTAATAATAATTAGCAATATCAATTAAATGTTAAAAGTTTAGTTTGTTATATATATATATCAATCAACTCTTTCGTTAATCTTATTGATATATACCATCTTACAAGTTAGGCCCTTCTAAGCTAGAAAAGAACATAAAATTTTAATAAGTCAAATATTTAATAAATTAAAAATTTAGGGTTTTAGATTTATTCTTGAGAGTGATAAATAGGCAGTCATTTTATTTTGTTAATAATTTATTTTTAATAAAACATAACCACTTATTTATTAAAAAACTAATGTGCATATTGACATGGAACTTGTGGCGCTCTAAGTCAGGCAAAGCTAAGAAAAAGTGTTAATATCATTAATCTATGAGCTATATTTGCAATAAACTAGTATTTTATTGATTTTTTTGGTGCATCTAACTAATATTCTAAAATAGAATAAAGATTCAAATTTAAAATGTAATTTAATTTTAAAATGATTTGCAATTAAAATTTAATTTAATTTTCTTACTAAAAACAAAATATTTTAATTTTAATATTTCCTTGTTAGATTATACTTTAGGTCTAATAAATAAATAATAAGAATCCTTACTAAATATAATTTTGTTCTTATTTAGGAATTAAGTTGGATTTCTTATCTATTAGGATTAACGTTTTAAGAAATATTTATATACACATTATATTTTCAACATTAAAGGAATAAGAATAATATACCATTTGTCAATTTTAAAACTTTTTCCCTCTATGAACAATTTTCAGATATTGAAGATTGGTTCCTAATTTTTAGAAATAATTCTTATAGAACTATTATTGATTCTTATAATCTTGATTGTTTTAATTCTTAGGCATGATTTTTGGTTCTTGATACAAAACCTAAGAGTGATTCTTAGATATGATATTTTAATTATTTATTTTATAAATTCTAACCCCATAATCTTAATTTCTAGCACAATTTAAAATTTTAGCCTCAATTTTACAATTTATATATATTTTCACCAAATTATTAGACTGTCATCTATTTGTCCTATATCAAATGCTTCTTATTTGTTCCTAAAAGGCACATTAGAGTGAAGTGAATTAAGTATATACATATATATTTTTATGTTTTTTAAAAACTTTACGAATGAATTATCTATTCTAATTAATTATCAAAATGTTGCATATGAAAATTACAAAGTAATCATAACAATAATAAAGAAATAACTTAGAAAGGAAGAAAGGGAGAGAGATAAATTTATAATGGTTCAACTAAACAACATTTTACCTTTGTTCGCTCGCTAAATTTCATTTGAGAAATTATTATTATCTTCTTTAATAGGCAAAGAAGAGTATTTCATACATGTATATTTCTTTTCGGTAAAATGGAATACTTACACACTCCCATTTCTTAGGGTGAAGATGAACCCATATCTCTTTTTTTTTAACCATATGCAAAAAAAAAAACCTTAAAAAGTTTAGTTGCTTTCTCAGTTGATATTTCAATCACTCAAATTCATTTTAAGAATTTCTTTCTTGATCATACAACATATTAATGACTCATAACATACTCATACATAAATGAATGTAATGAACCTATCTTAAAAGCTTCCGAGGACTCTTTTTAATGTCACTCAAATATGATCCCTTTATACCAACACAAGTAAATATGCATGTTAGAGGGACGATTTAGTCATTATAATGACTAACAAGTGTGAAATAGATCAATCAAATTACCAATGCATCAACTAATATTCCTGACACAAACCAAATAAACACTTTTAAGGATATTGATTAACCAAATGTTCAGACATTATATGTACTAAACACTTCAAAACCATAACATAGGTTGACCAAATCTCCTAAAACAAGCTTTTTAAAATTTTTAAAATTCTTTTTAAGATCAAAATATATTCATTTGATAAAAACTACTAAAGTTCCCTTTGATTATTAAAAGATTTATGTATTTTGCACACAATAAAATTTGTTCTTCCAATATTAAACTTCTAGATTATTAAAATAACCAAAATAAAGTTTAAAAAAATACTACAATAATTTGGTACTTATATAATGACTTCATTCTTTTTTTTTTCATTCTTGGTCCACTTGATTTAAATGATCTTAAAGCTTTTTTAAATTATAATTAGTGCTTCATTTAGTTCGATTAAATCCTTTATTTATTTTACGTTTTTATTGAATTTGATATTTCATATTTTGTTTAAATATTTTACAAATTAATTACTAATATAATAAAATATTAAAAATAAAATATTTTATTATCATTATAGAGCATCGTTTGGTCCAACAGTTATGTAGAGCAAGATTTTAATGCATAAATGAACCAAAAGAAAGATAAAGTATTTTATATGAACTTACAAGTTAAATTGACGATAGGACAAATAATCACTTGATGAATTCACATCAAGTAATCATTATATAGGGATAATGATTTGATGTGTTTAAGTCCATCTTTAACATTAACGTTTGTTCAATAAGGATAATGATTTGATCATATAATAGAAAATCTTAAGGTGTCCATTATCAAATTTTATACAAATAAGAGTTGTTTTATAATTAGATGCGATATTTATTTAAAATTTTAAATGGTAATTCATATATTTTTTATAAAATAATCTCTTATATTACCGTGTGTGTATATGCACGTACATATATTATCCACTTCAAACCAACGACGACGTCTAACCCAATCTACACTCCACTCCACTATCTACAGCACACTTGAAACAGCCAACAGGGAGCAGAAAAAATGGAAGACATCTGGAAGAGGGCTCGGCTCTTCGCCGAAGAAGCCGCCAAGAGATCCCAATCCCTAACCGCCTCCAGCAAGATCGCCGATCTCGTTGCCGAGACCACTAAAAAGTCCAAAGAGCTCGCTCTCGAGGCCTCCAGGAAGGCTGATCAGCTCAAGGACGTCGCCCTCAAACAAGCCGATCAGATCCCCATCAAGTCCTTCTCTGACATCATTCCGTCTCAGCTCTCCTCCCTCTCCATTGTTAACAATTCAGCTTCCTCTTCCTCTTCCTCTCCTTCATCGGGCAACGACCAAGAGGAGCTTCGGAAGTTTGGGATCACCGACGATTTGAGAGATTTTGTTAAGGGACTCACTTCTACTACCTTTCAGCACTTTCCTATCCAAGGTTACCTGAGTAATGTGGATGCTGTACGGTTTCTTTTTCTCTTTTCTTATGTTTTTTTTCTAAAATCAGAGGTTCGGTCAAAATTGTGTAGATGTAGCTGAGCCGTCTGATGTGCCGACTACGGCGTCTAATGTACGGAAGGATCTCACTGAGTGGCAGGAGAGACATGCCACACTTGTTCTCTCCACTGTTAAGGTGAACTACTGAATTTCTTGTTCTTTTTCTGAAAGTTTATGCATATTTTCATGTGAACGCTACTACGTGATCATATTGTAGTTTGCGGTTTCAGAAATGCGATTTAAATTGTATGCTACTTATTATGTGATAGTTGAATGTTTCTTTCTGGTGTTTTTTTTTTTTATTGATGCGTTAGGCAATCTCGAGATTGAGATATGAGTTATGTCCACGAGTGATGAAAGAAAGGAGGTTCTGGAGGATTTATTTTACACTCGTCAGCACTCATGTTGCTCCGTATGTATCTCTAATTATCTTTTGGATTCTCATTTTGATTTATGTAACTTGCAAAACGTTAACTACTATACAATAATACAATTCCCTTGAATTTGTCATATCCTGTAATTGTTGTAGAGCTAATGAAAATCTTCAAAAAACAGAAAGCTCATATTAAACTGACTTGTACTTGTGGGTAAAATGCAGTTATGAAAGGGAGTACATGGAGGAGGTTATGCGCAAAGCCGAGGAGCAGATGAAAGATGACAAATGCAAAAATCCAGAGGCTGTGGAGATTTCTAACTTGCAAATAGCTGAAAAGAGCCTGAAAAGCAAGACCTCAACAGCTTCATCTGAGCAGGATCTGGATACATTTCTTTTGGGCGAACATGAAGATAGTGATGGAGGTGCAGGTATGGTGTTTTTACTTGTTTTGGTTTGATATGGGAAGAAAGGACCTCATTATAACAACAAACTGATTTGGAGAAATCTGTTGGTTATCAATAATTTTGCTCATGTGTACAGAATCGAAAACTTAATGTGCTTCATAGTTTAGAAGCTTAATTAAATTGGAATTAATTTCAAAGTTTTTGCTTGAAGCTGATTCTATTCCTAAGAGAGGCATGGGTATATCCTAAGCAGTTTCTTATCAGCTTCTCATCTTTGTTATCACATAGCATCTTATTATTCAGTGTAAACCACTATCACACAGCATCATATTATTCAGTGTAAACCACCATGTAATTATGGGCAAGAAGTGATATTTCCTTGGCAAAAGGTATCCCTTGTGTGCAGGACATGTAATCTGGATTTTTATATGAACACAGTTGCCAATGT
This sequence comes from Erythroxylum platyclados, assembly GCA_027563515.1. Taxonomy (NCBI): domain Eukaryota; kingdom Viridiplantae; phylum Streptophyta; class Magnoliopsida; order Malpighiales; family Erythroxylaceae; genus Erythroxylum; species Erythroxylum platyclados. Next base: position 12,435,007 of record JAOQMM010000003.1, on the reverse strand, counting down.
GGCATAGATAAGGAACATATTTGATGGCTTTGAGCTCAATCATTAATAATTTTTATACTTGAAGTTTCCTTTTCTGCTATTATTCAGTTTGCTAATTATGCATAATGTCTCACAGATGATGCTGATGGGAGTTTTGACGATGATTTTGACAAGATTGATAATTCTGTAAGTCCCTCTCATGATCATCTTCTCCCTGTGGCACTGGTTACATTTTCTTCCACTTGGCTATTCATATCATAGGAATTAATTAGGCAATTACCTCAAGTTGTTGGTGGAAATATATGGACTTTCTTTTTGTAATTTACATACATAAATTTGTTGGTGTTGATCAGCCTGAAATCGTTTAAACATTTGCAGGACATTGAAGATGAAAAGAATGTGAAGAAGTAAACTACTGGAGCAAATTATTGCTGAAGAAGAAATCATTGTGTGATAATAACGAAATGCATCATGTGAAGAATGGGAATAGGCTACAAAAAGGATAAGCTATATGGTAATGAATCTGGGAGAGAGGTAAATGGGAAAATCTGCAGATTGTGTTCTTTTGTTAACTTAATAGTTTAGATGCCAATCAAATATGATATCCGATTGTTTAAAATTAAGGTAAGCTGAAATGTTTATTGGCCTTGTACAAATTTCCCATTCAAAATTTTTATGTTTCGTGTTGTAGATGAATTCTGTATGTGGAAGACTATTATAGACTGATTAAACTAGTACAGCAGTTTATAAGAGATAGTACAAATGGGTTGGGCGTTGCCCGGCACGGAAACTGAAAGCTTTTGAGTACTTTGCACCATGAAATTCCAGAGTAAAAACTAGTCCAAATCTTAAAGGTGACACTTTTTTTCTGTGATGCCTCTTTAATGGTATCGGAAAACATGCACAGCCCAGATGCCGTAATTGCGGAGACTTGAAAAGCCTTCTTCATCATGCTGAGGTGTGTCAAGGATCAGAAGGATAAACGCCTCAGATGTAGATGCGGTCCATGAGCATAAGATATTCTGTATCACTTAACTTGTTCTAACTTTATTTTTGCCTTAAAACGACGTTGTTTTAGGTTTATTTATACATAAAATGATGTCGTTTTGAGATGAAAATAAGGTTGAAACAGGTTAAGTGATACAGATGATCTAAACTCTGGTAGAATAAAGCCTTGTTGGATTATGGCAAAAACTACTTTTAGGATATATCAGCCGAGCCTTAGCTATGCTGTTTTCTATAGGCTGACCACAAAATAAGAAACTATCCAAATCTTAGAAAACTGGTTACTCCCGGTGGTCAGCACTAAGTGGCGCACATTCAAAAACCTCAACCCTAGTCCAAAATCAATGGATCCAAAGTCCACTGATATCTTGAAAAATAACATTTCTTCTATTTTTGCCGACTAGGCACAGAACTGGCCAGTTTCAATAGCAGCCTGGCTTTCTACATGGAAGAAACAATAGTAGAGCGGATTTCCAGTCCTTGTTAACCTCCAAACTCTCCATTCGATCAATTCTCTTCTCAATCCACTCTCCTCCTCCGATGGCAAAGAAAGTGCCTGTCGCAGTCTCTGCTCATCGTAAAGTTAAGATTTAGAAGAAATGTGTGGTAAGGATGCCCGGAGAAAAGTCCATCATGGTATTAATCACCTTAGATATGCTTAATATTCCTGTTATGGTACTTCTCCAATTTCTATGCAACCGTAATCTTCTTACACGCACACTCCGAACTACTAGTTGTGCACGGTCTGTTCATCAAATTTAAGGATCTTAGTATTATCCCAAGATCACATATACTTTATAATTATTAATTATTTTTATACCTTGCAAAAATGAATGTAAAGATAATTAATAACCAGAAATTGACAACGAATCAAACTGAAGTGGCATTATAAGATGATAGTTGCACCGTGTACAAGAGAGATGAATTAGGGTAAAGTGCAAGAACAGTCACAATCTAAATTCGATGAACCCTGAGAAGAGGCCTTCTGGTGCATGCAATGAACAAATATTGATGGCATTAATTTCTTCAATTGCATTATCACCTTCTCCTTTCACTATTAAATTATGGTACATTGAAGATTGATTGTTGAATCCACCATCCATTAGAAATAATAAATTCACAATTCATGCATCATTATACCGTAATTAATTTTTGATGTAAAAGGTCTCGATTCTTTTGAATTGACTCCCAATTAATTACTTAATAATTTAGGAAAATTGGAAACATCAAACTGTTTACTGAGAAACCCCAACAGTTTGGATTCACAATTTTTGTCCCTAATTAAGTCTTTAAACATAAAATTTCTTCAACAAAATCAGAAATATTGAATGGATATACTTGTAATTAATATCTGTTCTCCAAAATTATGAAATTTTAATATTGATTCATATCGAACAATGGTATCTCAGTTTCAACTCTTAAACTTCTGCGGTTCTGCCTAAGATTAATGAAGCAAGGGTGAATCTTCGACACGTTTTTTTAAAGTAAGATCCTTCAATATACATATATCATGTATGCACTCCAATTCATTTCATTTCCATAAAAGCCCCACAAACCTTAAACCCCCTCTAATCCTGCGGATTCAGGACATGGTCGGGGAAATATAGTTTCTTGCTTTATTCCCTGTTCATGAACTTCCTCTAACCAAAGATCGAAGCTTTACGTTAAGTTTCAACTAAATCTGCCTTTCTTTTTTTTTTTTTCTCTTTTCATTTCCCGTTAAATTTTCATGGGCCAGTAGGGTTGTAGTCTCAAGTGGCGATAGAATTTGCTCTAGTGTGGTTGCAGTTACAACTCTTAATTTTGTACTTTCAAGTACTGTACCTGGTTCGTATATATTTAAAAGATGGAGGGGACGAAAGTTGGTATCATAGAGGGTGAAGAGAAACCATATGGTAAAATAAAGTTAAGGTACATTAACATGAAGAAAGCAGAAAATTTGAGAAGTGTGATAGTTGCAAAGATAAAGATGGCTAGGCTACATGTTTGGGCTTCTAAAGTTGCAAGGTTCTTGTTTCTATTGGCTATTGCGGTGCAACTGAGAGCCCTGGGTGACGCTGTGGTGAAATGGCGAGGAGCTCCTGTTCCTGTTTCTTTCCATCCAGAAAGTAAGTGAAAATACTGTATACAAAGGGCTAATAATTGTGTTCAAGTTGAATCATAGAATCTTAAGGTACGTACAAGATAAATATCTGAAGCTATTTCTCACAACCTGCAGGGATTTATGAGAATAATGGGTTTTTGCTTGTCTCGTCTAATGGAGGACTGAATCAAATGCGATCAGGAGTAAGTAGTTTGTTGATCTCTTTGGAACTTCATAGCATGCATGAAAATGTTCTTCATTCTGCAGATATGTGACATGGTCGCCGTTGCGAGATATTTAAACCTCACGCTAATAGTTCCTGAACTGGACAACACCTCATTTTGGGATGATAGAAGGTATACAAAATCTACGTTACTGTTTAATTTGGACTAATATCCAAATCATCAAGTGAATCTTGACAAGTAAAAAGAAAATAAAAACAAATAGCGGATTTGGTGATGATTAATTTACCATGGTCTTTGCAGCCAATTTTCTGACATATTCAATGTGGATTACTTCATAAATTCCTTGAGAGATGAGGTTCGAATTCTGAAAGAGTTGCCACCAGAACAGAAGCAAAGATTTGAGACAGAACCACTCTACTCACTGCCTCCTGTTAGTTGGTCCAATATGAGCTATTACTATAACGTGGTTGGTGTTCTATTTATTTTCATATTAAATTCATATAAGGTGATGGAATTAGTTGACTTGTAAAATTTTTTAAAAATGAAATTTAAGTGTTAAACATACAACTCTTGTTCCAATCTTGGATTTTCAGATTCTACCTCGAATAAAAACATATGGAGTGTTGCATCTGACTAAATCTGATGCGAGACTTGCTAATAATGGGATTCCTGAAGAGGTCCAAAAGCTACGGTGTAGAGTAAACTATGAAGCTCTGAGATTTTCTCCACCTATAGAAGCATTGGGCCAGAAAATCGTTAGAATTTTGAAGCAGAGAGGACCTTTCCTAGTTCTTCATCTTAGATATGAGATGGACATGTTAGCATTTTCTGGCTGTAACGAGGGTTGCAATGAGGAAGAAATCAAAGAGTTGACTGCAATGAGGTAACCAAAGGAGAATATGCTTTCACTATTTATTTTGCATTGAAGGTTAATGACGAGGTAATTAATTCAATTAACAGGTATGCATACCCATGGTGGAAAGAGAAGGAAATAGACTCTGCCAAGAAAAGGAAACAAGGGTTATGTCCCTTAACTCCTGAGGAAACAGCACTTGCATTGAGAGCATTGGACGTTGATCCAAAGATTCAAGTGTACATTGCAGCAGGAGATATCTACGGGGGAGAAAGGAGATTGGCAAGTCTGAGAAAAGCCTTTCCAAATTTGGTAAAATTCAGCACAGTTTATATTGCTAGTTTTCATGTGCCTTGCTCTAATACTTGGCCTTACCAGGTTAAAAAGGAAACATTGCTGCCAGAAGCAGAGCTTGAGCCTTTCCAAAACTATTCCAATCGAATGGCGGCGTTGGATTATCATGTGGCCATAGAAAGTAACATTTTTGTTCCCACTTATGGGGGAAACATGGCAAAGGTTGTTGAAGGGCATAGAAGGTGAGTCTAAACCCTATATATGTCATATTATATTATACTAAACCCTATATATGTCATATTATATTATACCAAGTGAATTAATAATTATTTTTCTCCAGGTTCTTAGGACACAGGACAACTATACTTATAGACAGAAAGGCCCTTGTTAAATTGACGGATGAATACAGAAATGGAACACTGGACTGGGACCAATTTTCCTTGGCGGTGAAGGCAGCTCATTCTAATAGATTTGGGAGGCCAGCCACAAGAATTGAGATTCCAGGCAAACCAAAGGATGAGGACTACTTCTTTACTAATCCACAAGAGTGCCTTTCAATCCATGATATGTAACCTAGATTAGATACATGTATAAAGCATATGTTAGAACCAGAAATCTCTACTTTCCTTTACATAATGTCTTTATTTCATCTTTATGCCAATATCTAAATCATTGGTTAAAGCTACGATTACGATTTTGGGAAAATAAAACATGAAAACCAAGTCATATTACATGTTTTTAACAACCATGCTTCCACTCAATTACTGAAAATCAAATATATAAAGTACATGAGTCTGATTTGAGAAAATGAATCTTTAAGATTGGCCAGGTAGAGAGCTTACTTCCAAGTAAAATTTCAGATTGTCATCTTAATCAACCTATACTAAGGTAAAAAATTAAAATAATGTGAAAATATTTAAATCCTACAAATCTTTTCTTGCGTATATATTAAACTCCCCTCAATGATTCTGTAGTAGTTCAAGCAGCAAAATCTGGCAGGCTCAGGCAGCTTGATGTTGCCATTGTTTAATGGTGTTAAATATAATAATTAAAGAAATCAATATCCATGTCCATCTCATGCTTTTCTATTGTACGATTTCCGCACCACGATACGCCTCACAGCCACTAATTTATGATGTTAACAATTACAATTCTGATGCAGAAAAAGAACCAACGTGGGGCGATTATATTTGATGCCTTACACTAGTAGATCTTCGTTCCTTGATTTCTTGTTGGTGTCTTAGCCAACTTTCAGGGATTGTATTCACCGGATTCCGTCTAACAAAACCTCCATCAGGGCCTCATATATATAGGTATATAAAACTCTTTCGTGTATACACTGCATGTAAGCTTCACTTGAGTATTACTTCCAAGAAAGTATTTGCTTGCGTACCTATTTTATGCAGTTTCAAGCTGAAGATATTCATAAACCTTAATATAAGATACTTGGAAGTGGGTGGCCATGGATCAAAATAGAAATGTTGGTTTCAGAGAGTCGGAGTTTGTTGGTACAGAGGTGAAGGAACCGCCATGCAGTGAAGTAGAGTTCAAGTTGACTGGTAGTAATGGATGGATCATCAAAGCTGAGAAGTTGAAAAATATGCTCATTGGAGTAGTCAAACCAGAGAAGTTAAAGGTCTTGATGGGGGTGAGGTCTGCAAAGATAGCGAGGTTCAAGTTGGGGTTGCTGGGGTTCAGTACCATGGTGCTTGTTCTCTGGGCTTGCACAATACCGCTGACAACGCTAGGGGAGACTCCGGGGAAGAGGTCACTCAGACATCGGACCTCTTTTCTTTTATCACAAGAAAGTGAGTTCTACATACATTTCCCTCTTTCTTTTCCATTTTTATACAAGTTCACATATAGAAAGAAGAGTTATTATGATATTTCGTTCGTTTTCTTTTCAACATTTAGCATTGTAATTCGTCTCCAGGGATGTATAAGAATAGAGGATACTTGATGGTATCATCCAACGGAGGATTGAACCAAATGCGGTCTGGTGTAAGTAGTAACAAAATGCTCATCTTTCTGTGATCATAAATGTAATATGCAGCCTTGGAGCAATTACTCATTCAATCTAATCATCAGATTTCTGACATGGTCACTATTGCAAGATTTTTAAATGTCACTCTTATTGTTCCTCAAATGGATAACACTTCATTTTGGAATGATCGCAGGTACGTCTAGGTTTCGCTTTCATAAATTTTCTTCTCTGATTAAACCTCTTGAAAAGAAGAAATCTGATTCATTAGGCGTCCCATTTTCTTTGCAGTGAGTTCCAAGACGTATTTGATGTGGACCATTTCATAAAATCTTTGAGGAATGAAGTTCGGATAATCAAAGAGCTGCCTCCCCAGCAGAAGAGAAGGCTTGAGACAATTCCATTATACTCCATGCCACCTGTTAGTTGGTCTAATTTGTCCTATTACAATAACAAGGTTGGCTCTCTCACTGCCAATGGAATTTGAGTCTTTAAATACAGTGTGATAGCTAATGTTCAAATGTCTATGCGTCCACAGGTTCTTCCTCTTTTTGAGAAGTACGAGATCATTAATTTCACCAAGACCGATGCTAGACTTGCAAATAATGGTCTGCCTGAAGAGATTCAGAAACTGCGATGTCGAGTTAATTATGAAGCTCTGAAATTCACCCCAGCAATAGAGAAGTTGGGGAAGAAGATCGTTAGACTTTTGAGGGAAAAGGGGCCCTTCTTGGTCCTTCATCTCAGATATGAAAAGGACATGTTAGCATTTTCTGGCTGCAACGAAGGTTGTAATGACAAAGAAGTGGGAGAATTAAGGAAAATGAGGTAAGCCATTATACCTGATTCATTATTTTTGTCAACTTCTGTGTATGGTAACTTTTTTATTTTAGTGTAAATGTATAGATACGATTACCCTTGGTGGAAAGAAAAGGAGATAGATTCTGAGATGAAGAGACAAGCTGGTTTGTGCCCTTTGACACCTGAGGAAACAGCCCTTGCAATGAAGGCCATTGGGATTAACCCCAAAATCCAAGTTTACATTGCTGCTGGAGACATATATGGAGATCAAAGAAGAATGTCTGTGCTTAAAGCAGCTTATCCAAATTTGGTTAGTAAAAAGAACCTCAAGATGATGATGTACATAGCATATTTTGTGCTGAATTGAGATTGTATATGTTGAATCCTGACGTGGAACAGGTCAAGAAGGAAACGTTGCTACCACCTTCAGATCTTGAGCCCTTCCAAAACTATTCCAACCGGATGGCAGCCTTGGATTACCTTGTATCATTAGAAAGTGATATTTTTGTCCCAACCTATGGAGGAAACATGGCAAAAGTTGTTGAAGGTCATAGAAGGTAAGTATTTGAATAATCTCACATTTGGCATGCCCGTACCCTGGACTTCTTTTTTTTATTACATAATCTGTTTATTCGCTTCTGACACTTAAAATATCAGTAGTTTATCTGATATTCAATGTTTTCACAATTCAAAATTGTTAAACATAATTGGGAATGTTTTTGTGCAGATACTTAGGCTACAAGTTGACAGTAAATTTAGATAGAAAGATTCTAGTCCATCTGATAGATAAATACAGAAACGGAACATTGGATTGGAACAACTTTTCTGAGTCAGTGAAGGCAGCTCATGCAAATCTCATGGGGAGCCCAACTCAAAGATTGAAAATTCCATATAAACCTAAGGAAGAGGACTACTTCTACAGCAATCCCGAGGAATGTTTGCGACTGGCATCTTCAACAAGTAAAAGCTATGTTCAGACTAAATTTTAATGCCTGCACCCTGTAACTGCTTAATTGGCAGTGACAATTAATTTTTAATGGTACAAAAGTTGACTTATTAATCAAATGAATTGGAACCGACCCTGCTGTTTCTTGCCACTGTTTTGAAAGATATCATTCCATTAAAGATTTTCAGCTCGACACATGAGTAGAATTTAAGCCCGATTGTTCTCTCACCAAGCTACAAGGTCCAAATGTCTTGACATGAATAGTTGTCATCATTCATCCATTTTTTCCTCTAATGATTGTTGACAGATTGACCCGTGCGGTCCCAATTTACATGTAATTTTCCTTAATTCATTGCTTCTCTTCTTTCTCAGTCTAATTACTCAGGAATACACTTGTAAACATTGCTCCCAAAGAAACAGGGGCACAGAAAATAACTAAATTAACATCTCACGAAAGTGAAATCCAGCTAATACAATACAAGGGATTCTTTAATCACCATTATTCTCTAAAATTTTGGTTAACTTTCTTGTGGAAATATTAATCATTAGGTCACCTGAAAGTAGTTAGAGAATCAGTATTCTTGACACTTTTCTTAAGCTTTATTCTTTTAAGAACCACACATTAGCCTTTTGGAAATGGACACTCAAATCTTTTTTCGTTAGAAAGTGATGCTTTTATTCCTGCCTGTGAAGGAAACATTGCTAAGACTGTTGAGGGTCATCTAAGGTAATCATGGTGTCTTGGTTACTTTTCTTCATTCGTAAGACTATGAAAGGCAGTCATCTTTTACCAGCTCGCATAGTAGGAGTCGGTGACAACCAGTTCCTGTATCATTAGTTGCTGATTCCCACCATTTTAAGGTTTCTTTACCAAATGTTAGCAGACACTTGGGAGTCGTACGAACCAAAATACGGTTTGATTAAGAAGTCCATTTTATTGTCTGAAATTGGGGCATCTGTAATTCACCTCAGAAACACTTGACTTCCCTTTTTGCATTACAAGTAACGATCTCACAATCATGACATGCATTAAACAATGAATTCAGTGCGAGAAGATGGTAATCACAAGGCTCCATTCTTGTATATACTATAGCATATCTATGATACAACCACAATCCCCAAGATTCCATATCCTCACTAGATATCTAATGATGAACTCCACAGAAAATCTATAAACCAATTAAACATTGCATCAAATGGGTCACAAGGGAATACAGGAAACTCAGGAACAGCATATACAATACACCAACGAGGATATGGATTTTGAAGATGAGTAAAGAAAAGAAGCAATTAGACAAGCAAAAAGTGAATACTAGATAGAAGCCATCCTAATCTTGTGTCTTCAGCCGCTTCTGTGCTTGATCCATGTCCTCTCCACTGCCCAAGTTCCTGAGATGTGCTGCTTGATTGCTGGGGGTTAGATTTTGAAGATCCTAGAGAACAATAGAAGATTCAGAGGTTGTCATTGTGTTGTTGAACTTTACAAAAGTTTCCCCAGCAATATAAAAATTTGGGTGAACATACCCTAGCAGTAGAAGTTCCAAAGCTCAGCCCTCTATTTGCCCGCTTTCCAAGATCAATCTGCACTGAGATTTTGGATTGCGACAAATCTACACCAGCACTCTGAAGTGCTTGTGTCAGATTGTTCAATAACCTGGCTTATACAAAACATCAGAGTTGTTTTTAACTTATAGCTTAACTCCAAATTACAGGAAAAACTTGGAGAATATGAGGAAATAAACAAGGCAATAGCTTGATTTCTGGCTAGCTTAAAGAATTTAAAGACACATATCGGCTTCCATATAGATTGACACTTCCAAACTAATCCTACGACGAATAGGAAAAACACATTATTCACCAAAACCAGACAGTAGTCACTACAGCTCCTCGATACAATAAAACAAAGAACACTGCTCAGAAAACTTCACCATTACAAAAAAATGCCCCAAACAACTTCTCTTCATAACATTTAAGCATCATTTCTTCCAGAAACTGGAGATATGCAAAGACCCTTATTACAGAATGCAAGTGACATGAGAGTAAAAAGTATGAAGCTAAGCCACACCTTCATACAGTAGCTACCACACATATGAAGCTACAACAGAACCTTTGGGAAAACTTCCATAAGGAAAGATTTGCTCACAACTAAGTAAGAAACATGGAGGCAGAAGTTTTTGCATGGAAATTGAGAGGAAAACTAAACATAAGCCAAGTGCTCCATCTCTATCTGCATAATGCTCTCAGAGTTTACAAATCTCAAAAGAAAATCTCACATACCCTTCAGAGTATACACTGGAGATGCTTATTGTCCCACCTTCAATGGTCAGCACCTCCTGTTGGTTCAGTGGATCATTGTTCATGGGACACTCATCTGACTGTGCATCAGAGACTGGATGATGAAGTTGATGTGGAGCAATATCAGCACTTTGAACAGAAGCAGGAACTTCTGTCTGCACAGGCATGGTAACAGGCATACCCTTGTTTGCAAACTCAGGTTGCCGTTCTATTTCTTTGCATGTGGCTTCCCTGCTAGGATCAGATTCTAATGGATTTTGCATGTTTGTAAGCATGCTTGGAGATATAGGAATGTTACCCTCATCAAATCTTCCAGGAAATGCAGATCCTGGACCAGAGCCAGTTTTCATGGCTTGTGGGTGACCAACAAAACTTTGGACACGCCAGTGACTGTTTCTCTGTTACAAGAAAGATAAATAAGAGACTTTTAATAGACAAAGAACAATAACAGTGATAACTCAAATCAGAGGGAAGAAGAACCAAACCCATCGACATAGCTGCTCCAAATGACCAGAAACATTACTTACAAAACCCATCAACCACCCATATGCACTAAAAAGAAAATAAAACATACAATAATCACCTGATATATCAGAGACGAGAAAGGAAAAACAAAAACTATTCCAATTACACTCAATAAGCCCAAACTTTTATCATTAACAATCGAATTTGATAACTCAAATCACAAGGTAGCAAGAGAAGAAGAGAACACCACTAGTTATGGCATTATGTTTGTCTTCATTTCCTTTCAGAAACTTTAAAGTTCATTATTCCAACTTACAGCAATTCACTTTGATGAGAGCTTAGGAACATAAATGCCGTAATTTACAGCTAAAAATCCTGGTCCACGGTACATGAAAATTTTCTAAATTTTACAATGATTATAGATGTTCATAAAAACTTCTATGACTATGAAGATTTGAGCACCTTGCAAGTGTATGTGGTCCATTCAGAAAGCCATACCACAGTTATTTACTAATTCAAGAATCTCAACCAAATTAAAGTGGTGAAGGTATCCATCAGTCTCATCCTCTAGCAAAAAGGGTTTTTAAACATTGTGCAAATAGCCATTAACCCATACAAAAGGAAAGAAATTCATAAGCAAACCAATCAAACCAAGTATAAGAACTATACCCAAGGCATCAACTTTGCAGGTTCAGAACCCCATCCCTGGTATGGACTGTCATATTTTTGCACCTTTTCCTGTAGATATTGGACATATTCAATCACCTACAGACAAAAGCCAATGCTCAGTCAACTAGTTTGAATCCAATTGAATATGCATTTTTGCAGTGGTTGAACACTGCATTAATGTTTTACCTCTAACAAAAATGATGCTGTGTCTCTCTTTTGATCACCATGTGGTATAAGTTCTCTCAATATCTGGAATCTGAGAAAACAGATGACATACCATCAGACTAGATCAGTTTTGTTAATCATAAAACAAATACTGCATTCTAAACGTTTCTTTATGCCAATTATTGACTTCCGTGAAAGGAAAACCCTAATGCTTATGAATTTGGACTGTTTATGTGGTGAAGGCCCTTGATATTCTTAACCTATAGGACTGAATGAAAATCTACAGGAGCCCTTCAATTTGATCATTATCGATCATACAGGCAAACACACACAGAGCCTCACGTCCATATCAACAGTTGATAGACCAATCTTAAATTGGATTATCTCATCAACATATTCACCACACTGACAAGTAAAGAATTACCATATTTGACACATGAAATATCACAATGCGAGTAAAAGAGAGTTCAAAATTGAAAATCTACGTAGTGTCCTTAAAGTGTATGATTTTGGTATGTTGCTTACAAGTTACATCTAACATGTAGACTGCGATGATACACTCAATTAGCAGATGATTTTGCAAACAAAGATACAACAAAATATTCAAAAGTTAACAAACTGACAAGCAGCTTTTCTACTATTTCTCCCCATTGACTGAAGCATATGCATAACAAAATTTGAACAACTCTAGACAAACAAAAGTAA
>JAOQMM010000003.1:12384159-12395215 GCA_027563515.1 Erythroxylum platyclados | reverse complement strand
TCATTTCCACTTATATGTCCTTCACCAATTTCATCTCTTTCCAATATGGGATTCCACACACTTGAATTCCCAACAATGGGAGCCGCAATTGGTCGGGTGTTAGGGGTTCTCAGCTCCTGCAATGAAACCAGAGCGGTGCACTCAGAAAATGGGAAACCATGTGCGTGCCATCCTCTTATCGCACGAAAGTAGGGAAGAAATGCCTCAAACTTTGGATATTAAACGCACATACATCGTTTTGGTCCGTATCCAAAAAAAAAATCGGTTGCTGGTTTTTGTCTCAAGTGTGGCGTGGCATGAATTTATTCGGCCAGTGTTTGTCGTCCTACGTTTTATTGTTTACACTGTCTCCTTGTCCGTTGTACCTGGGCATCTTCTCAGTTGTCAGTGGTCACCCCTCCGCTGCTCTTCCCCAAAAGTCTCCGCCCATCCCACCACCGACCTTACCCAACCAAGGATGAAAATCTCTCCTTTCTCCTTACTCGACTCTTCTAATCACGTAAGACAGTTTCTTCTTATCTTTGGTTATCAATTCAAGACCATAACATAACACTTTTATTTATTGCAGAGCATAAAACCCCACGAGTCCTGATTATTTTTCACTGAAATAATCTGGCAAACTCAAACTATGGGAATGGTTTTGTTTTAATGAAAACAAGATATAGTGTTTATTAGTTATTTGACTGTTGGGATAAGAAAATATTCACTTGAAAATTATTTTCATATACTTCTTTTATTCCATATTACGAAAATATCAGTTATTTTCATTCTTTTCACAATAAATATGATTATAATAAAAATATGAGTCTAAAATATAAATTATTTCCTCTTTTAAATAATGAGAGTTCACATCAAACATTATTATATGAGAATAATTAATTTCTTATTAAAAGGTATTGATAATGTATAAGCTTCCGGTAAAATAAAAATGACAATAGGTGAAATTAATTCTTAATTATATTTTTAGATTAAAAGTTAAAATAATTTTAATTTAATTAATAAATTCTTAATTATTGAATAAAATAAAATTATTTTATTTGAACCGATTCTAACTAAATTAAATCTAACTTTTCTAATTTCATGTCTCACTCGAATTTGATCAATTTGAATTTTTTTATTAATTTTGACAAACCCAAATTATCATTCGTAATAAGACAAAGTGTATTAAATCAAATATAAAACAAGTTTTTATTTCAAGTAGAAAAAAAATTTACAAGATAATGTTCACAAATTTGCGATTTTTAATTAATTTGCGATTTCAAAGATCAAAGATGAAGGAATCACATAAAATATTAAGATTTTATGAAGATTATCTCCCATTTTCCTATAATAACATTCTAAATTTTATTTAACATATATAAATTAATACATTGATTGATAAAGGAAAAAAAGTACTTTTAAGAGATTCAACTGGCCTACTCGGAACTTTTGCCAATAGGTGCACCACCTTAATCCTATTTCTCTTATGTAATATGTTAACCATAAATCCAACAAAAGGAATTAGCAACCATAATGATCTTTTATATATATTATCTGTTCCTTCTTTCACTTTGGTTGGAGGATTATGAAAAATCATGTTCTCTTTTTGTTTTGTTTTTTCTTTTCTCAAATATTTATTTAAATTATATCACAACAAAATATGTCTTAAACCATTAAGAAATTTATAAAAGATTTATTTATAAAGGTGACATACTTTCCACTATAACAAATGTAGATATGGAATATTTTTATTTAATTTTCCTATGAAAGATAAAATTTTAAAAATAAATATGCTTGTTTATGCTCCTTATGAATTAAATAATATAATTTTTATATTTTGTAACAATATATTTCAATTGAGTCTCCAATTTATTGTTAAAATGGATATTATGTCTTTATTCTGCTCCTTGATTATAGTTTCTATAAGGCCAACCAAAAAACATTTAGTTTCATTAACAAAATAAACAACCATTTGTTATTTTTCAAGGCTACTGAGTCTCTTAGTATTTCGGGTATGGATATTCATTTAGTGGGGGAGGTAAAGACTTTCTTGTTCCTCTTAGAACTCCTTTTGGTTACTCTCTGAAAGCTATCTTCAAGTTTATCACTATTATCTTTAGAAGTGCTAGTAGGTTTAACAGAGCTTAACTATCTGCTAAGTTTCCATTCTAATTGGTACAATCCAGATCAATCTTCCTTTTTATTGCCTTGTCCTTTGTAGCTTGTGGGATTGAATATGACATCATCATATTATGATCTCTTATAGGATTTTGACATTGTTCATTCTTAGCCTATACTTCTATATGAGTTTCCTCTTGAGTCTCGACATTTAATGCCTTCTCCTTATTGGTCTTCTTTTGAAGATTTTGCTCTTGGTGATTCTCCACCCGAACTAGGTCATGATATTCACCACTTTTGAACCTTTTTTTTTTCCATTGACTTCTAGGTTTGTTTTTTGGGAGTTGGTTTATGTCTCCAAGTGTAACTTTCTAAAACCTCATTATCAAAGAGAATGCTTTCCTTATCCAACAATGGTATGGGATTAAGGAACTTTCAATTATGATCCACTACAAAATGCAATCTTTTATTCAATCTCTTCATACAAGATGTAGTTTCATCTAAGTATATTGTTTTACCAACAAAGCTGGCTAAGTGGCTGATCCCTTTGCAGTCTAATACTGTAAAGGGATGTGATGAATATTTAATCATAATGGAATGTGTTTTTGCATGATATTCTGAAGGTTTATGCCATATTTCCACTGTTGTAATAACACTGGTTGAAAATTAAAAATGCCAAGGGCCATTTTCTAACACGTTTCGAGCTTGAGGGGGAGAGTTAAACTTGAAGAAGAACAAGTTCTCATCATTTAGCAAAACCTCATCCAGCTTAAAACTTTTCCAATTATGTTTAGCCCAAGTAGCTAAAAAGGAGGGTCTTTTGTGCATAAAGTAGTCCACCAAAGTTGATTCCCACTTTACAATACCTTCCTTCAATACCTCTATATCAGGTGTAATAACAACTCGACCATATTTAGAGGAAAAGGGGACAATATTGTATCTTTAAGGATTGTAAAGGATCATTAAAGACCTACTTTCAAGTTTTCTTAGAGGGAGAGGGCTCCTAAGAGCTTACACCAATAACCTGAGGAGTAAGATGAAGGTTATGGGAAGAGTCAGGAATATTGTGAGGGTAACAAAAGTCATGCTTCTAGAGCCTAAAGTTGGATAGATTTCTAGTGATAGGTTAAGAGTAGGAGTTGATGTTACTAGAAATGGAAAGTCTAAAAAGAAGAGAAGATATGACATAAAAGAATACATAAAAGAGGGAAAACAAAGAATGAGAAAGCCAAAATTTCAAGAACAAACACAAAGATCCACCATAAGACCAAGATGATGAAGAAAAAGAGACTAAGCGGAAAGAGAGGAAGGGAGCAGACAGAGGGAGGAGACAGTAAGAAATAGTCAAGAAAGGAAAAGGAGCTAAAGAAGAGCTAACAGTAGAGTGTGTAGTACAAAGAACTATGGAAAATTAAACTAGTTACAAGAGTAAGTAATGGAAAAGCATAGGCCAATATAAAAGAAGGGACTCAGCTTTAATGATGGAGTGCTCAATGAAAGGAACCAAGAAGATCCCATCTGTGTGACCTTCTTTTTGGTGTTTGGTAAACACTAATATTGCACAACTTCGGCAACATGATGATGACATGTTTTGGCAAGTTGTAAGGTCCCTTTGATAGTATGTAGCCACAAAACCATATATTATATACGCTGGAATTATTTATGGGTGCTAGAAAAAGAAGATGCGTTGGTGGACAGCTTGAGTTTTGATTGGCTAATTGGAAAGGTGTTTGGTAATAAAATGTTGCACGGTGCCACAACGTTACATGGTGTATTGCATAATGTTGGACATAATTGCATGACTTGAATGAAGTCTTACGTGGCTTGAATGTCACATGGACATTGCTGACATCTTATTTCGTTAATTATTTGGACAGTTTTATGTAAACTATCAAAACTATTTTTAACTTACCAATTTCTATATTTTCTAAGTAGATAAAGTCTGGTGGATATTAAGTATGTTGTAAATCCTCCAAACTTGTGAGTGGTTTTTGTACTTCAATATTCTGCCAATAAAAGTCCCTGATTCTTATACATTTTGCTAGTCCCTTTGGGTTAATTAATTCTAAGTGTTCCAACATTCTGCACCACTTAACAGCCTACCACAACGTTGTTTTGGGGAGTGATTTTGCTAAATCAAGTAAGTGAATTTGATTGCATTATAAGTCTGAAATCGTTGAGTTTGTTAGCCTCAAAATTAACCTTATAACACCACCCATATAAACTATGCGGTGAAATTTCTAGAGAAAAGTTATGGAGTTCTTTAAAATATTTTGTTTCATATTGAATCTAACAAAATATAGTTTATGAGATCTTACCCTATGTTTAGTTCTTTAACTGGGAGATTAGATTGTAGATTTCGTACTAACCAATAAGAGTTGTCTTATCTTTTTGTCCAATATTCAGAAACTATATTAGTTTACTTGATAGAAAATAATGTGTTTGTTTTTTGTGCTAAAAAAATGTTCATAACTATGAGTCTAATTAGATAGTAGATAAGTCATTAGATAGTTTGTCCCTTTGTGCATAAATAATATTTGTTGTGTATTAAAAAGATTATTAAAGTAACTTTGAATCAATTATGTAAATTTTTACGGTTTAATATTATAAAAATAACTCATCTTACAACAAAATAATATTCTCTTATTCAAGTCTCATCTTAATTAATGATTTGAATTCACTTCAATAGAGAATTTTGTTATAAAATCTCAATAATATCTTTCCAAGAGTATCATCTTTCTTTCTCATAGTTATATATCTTTTAATTTAACATGGATATTATAAAGCAAATACTTTTTTTAAAAAAATTTTCTGAAGAACTATTAATAGCTATTGATGGTGTAATCAGAGTAATGGGCATATTTTATTACTAGAATAGACAAAGAGCCGGAGGATTGTGTCTCCCATTAAAGTTATTTAAAGGTATCAATTTGGCACAGAAAATGATTTATGTCCATTAAATTTCTTTAAAAGTGTCAAGTTGGGGACGGGACGGGACGGGATTATGTTTTGGGTCGATGTTGATTTTGATTAGGGCAATATCTTCTTACAAAAGATTCACGGGTAAATGTAATTAATTAGCCCCGACATGCTTTAGACAAATATAACATCCAACCAAGTAACTTGATTGGATTGAGTGACTTTGATTTTCATTTATTAAAATTTTGACTTGGTGATCACTTCACTCATTTAAGAATCTCCACCCACACACACACGCGTGTGTTTCTGTTTAGTACTTTGACCAAGCTACCCTTAAAATCTCTTCTAAGAATTTACTCGAAAAAAGAAAAGAATCTTTTTGTTTAAATAAAAGAAAATTGTACACTAACAGTATTGATATTTATCATCTAATAAAGGCTATGCGAAAATTTAAAAACAAAATAAATAGAAAAGAAAAAGTAAAATAAGAAACTACTCTTCCCGCAAAGACGGTGATTTCCACCACGTCATCACCCAATGGCTTATCTCCACGTCCCCGCCACCTCTCTCCCTCCATACGGTCCCAATCCAACGGCCCAGATTCAACTTTCCAGGATCTGCCAGATGCTGAAGAGGGAGAGGACAGCATATAAATTTCATTCACAGGGACCGGAGTAAATAGAGAGAGAGACAGGCGAGTAAAAGAGTTAACCATGATTGAGTTAAATACTAACCCAGGTTTGATTCCGCGTTAAAGAACCTTCTTAGAAATAGAGGGAAAGAGAGGGCGAGAGCCCAAACATAAACGAGAAACAAAAGCCAAAAATCAAAAACGAAAAAAATGAAAACGAGATTTTAAGAGAAGGAGTCTTTGGATTTTTGGACTTCGGATTCTATTTTTAGTTTCGGTTTCTTGGTTGGTGAGTGCTTCCTGTGTGTGACTGTCTGTGCGTGCTTGTGTGGGGGTTAAGGAAGCTGGCGAATTCGACTCAGTTCACTCGGAGGATTCCATATTACCCCATAAATCCCCAAATCCTTCCATTTTGTTGAAGTCGTGATTTTGAACCCACCCTTCTCTGTTCTTGATCAATTTGTTGTCTTTCGAGGTTCAGTTTGGTTAGTGGCTCTTATTCATTACCCATTCTTGGTGAGATTTTCTCGGATCTCGCTCTTTGGTAAGTTCTTCGTTGTTTTCTTGATGCTTATGTTGTTTGGGTACATAAATTTCTGTTCTTTTGTGCTTATGGGTAATGTATGTAACTTGTGTAATTTATAGTTGTGATGTAGCTATTAACTTGGTTAGTTTTTATGAACCTACAAAAAGCCTTCTTGATAAATTTGCATGGGCTGTATTCAGTATTCTGTACGTTTTCGTTTGTGCTTTTTAAAGCAAGTAAACATTTTTCCTATTTGGACATTAATGCTTGGAAAATGTTCGTGTGTATCGAGTGATATTGTGGATTCAGTCTGTAATGAAGGTAATAAATGGATATCAACCTATTTGCAGTGGAATATTCAATTGGCTACTCTTCTTGTCCTTCCACATGTAGCTAGTCTTGGTAACCGATTTTGAGGTTTACTCGTGCTGTGTGCTAGTATTTAATCTCCGGGATCATCTTCGTAAATTATTTTCCTGACGAGATTTTCGCACCTTTTCAGATTCATGGTTCTTGGCAATCCGGTCTCAGGGAAATGACTTGATTATTGTGGCATTAAGTTACACTATTTGATAACTCTTCTTGCCTTTTCGAACTTGTGGTCGGAGGCTCAACAATTAATGATTGATGGTGGATTGCTCCATTTTCTTAAAACTTTATCAACTCTGGAGTTTGGCGCTTTCGTGAGAGGAAGGCACTATCTTCCTTCATTGCCGCCTCTCTTGCTAACCACGTAGACCCTAGGATTCCTGTTCCATTTCATGTCTCGTGAGTTAGACAGCCCAGTTCAGACTCAGATGGCAGTGGCAGTCTTTAAAAGCCCGCTGAGTGGGGAATACCGCAGTGGCAAGAGAATCGAAGGGAGACAGCCTGCTGGAAGGAGAAGGGTTTTTGTGCAAACAGAGACTGGATGTGTCTTGGGTATGGAGTTGGATCGAAGTGACAGTGCCCATACTGTGAAAAGAAGGTTGCAGCTTGCCCTAAATTTCCCCACTGATGAGAGTTCATTAACTTTTGGAGATATGGTACTGAACAATGATCTCAGTGCTGTTCGTAATGATTCACCTCTTCTTTTAACCAGGAATTATCTGCATAGAAGCTCATCAACTCCTTGTCTTTCACCAACTGGGAAGGACATCCAGCAAAGAGATCAGAGTGGTCCTATAGAAATATTAGGACAAGCAAATAGTTTTGTTAAATTGAAACAAGTGGTCAAGGACAGTGTGAAGGCAATTAGGCTGGGTGTTGATCCGCTTCCTGTTCATGGTGGTCTAGGAGGTGCATATTACTTCAGAAATAGCCGGGGTGAGAGTGTTGCAATTGTGAAGCCAACAGATGAAGAGCCTTTTGCACCAAACAACCCAAAAGGCTTTGTTGGCAAAGCTCTTGGCCAACCGGGTTTGAAGCGATCTGTGCGAGTTGGAGAGACAGGATTCAGGGAGGTTGCAGCGTATCTTCTTGACTATGATCACTTTGCCAGTGTGCCCCCTACTGCTCTTGTTAAGATCACTCACTCAATCTTTAATGTCAATGATGGGGTGAATGGGAACAAGTCGTATAAGAGGAAGCAGGTTAGCAAGATTGCATCTTTCCAACAGTTCATACCACATGATTTTGATGCCAGTGATCATGGGACATCAAGCTTCCCAGTTTCTTCTGTGCATCGTATTGGAATACTAGATGTTAGGATTTTTAACACTGACCGACATGCTGGAAACCTTTTAGTGAGAAAGCTTGATGGTATTGGAAGATTTGGGCAAGTAGATTTGATCCCAATTGACCATGGGCTTTGTTTGCCAGAAACATTGGAGGATCCATATTTTGAGTGGATTCATTGGCCTCAGGCATCAATTCCTTTCTCAGATGATGAGCTTGAGTATATACAGAAACTTGATCCTGCTAAAGACTGTGAGATGCTGCGGTCTGAACTCCCAATGATTCGGGAAGCTTGTTTGCGGGTATTGGTTCTTTGCACAATTTTCCTCAAGGAAGCTGCAGCTTCAGGTCTCTGTCTTGCTGAGATTGGTGAGATGATGAGTAGGGAGTTTCGAGCTGGCAAGGAGGAGCCTAGTGAGATTGAGGTTATATGCATTGAGGCAAAGAGGTTGACAGCAGAGAGGGAAGTTTTATCTCCTAGGACTGATCTGGGAGATGCTGAGTTTCAATTTGACATAGACTGCGATGAAGCAGAATCTGACCACAATCCAAAATTAAAATTAGATCATGAAAATTTTGCTAGAACACCATTCCAATTTGGTTTTGGGTCTTTTGGTACTCGATGCCCACTTTCCAAGCTGGAGGAAAGCATTGAAGAGGAGGGTAATATTGATGGGGAGGAGTGGCAGGAGAGGTCTGCTGCCTTGGCTACTTCTGGAAGGTTGCCATCCATGGCAAAGCTTTCTATGTCTCTTAGGGATACAATATTAGGTGTCAAGAACCAGAAATATTCCCAGTTCTCTGGAATGAGACCTGAAAATGGCTATCTTACAAACACATCTTGTGGGCACAGGAGTGCGAATGAGCAACTACCTGCAAGCATGAGTTTTGTGAAGCTGGCAGATATGAATGAGGAAGAATGGCCACAGTTTTTGGAGAAGTTTCAGGGACTGCTGTACCCAGCATTTTCCAAACGGAAATCTGTGACATTAGGACAGAGGCAGAGGCAGCGGCAGAGGCTTGGTACTTCGTGCCAGTTTTGATAGAAGAAGTGTCAATTAAAACAATAAGCCTTGTAGGTTTTTTGGAGTGAATGATGCTTAGTCTAGGTTTCGCTCATGGGTTTTTCTCCCTGCGAAGATAGTATGGTTGGGATGAAGTATTAGGAGGAACTTCTGTAAATATTCTTGGCATCAGCTGAGTGATGAGCTTAGAGTTCGTTGTATTTGTTCTTTAACGTTCCTGTATCGAATTTTTTTTCTTTTTGCTTCGCACCCTGTGGACTTGTTCTATAAATAAGTTGTTGGAATGAAATCTTTAGAAAGAGCATGTTATGCCCCTTCTGCGTTTTATTTTTAGCCGTGGATCGAGTATGGATTCATTGGTGTCGTTCTCATCAACCCAGCTGTAAGTTACCTTAGCATGGTCAAGGCCATGGTGTGATAACACTATGATTACTATTTCGTTTCGAAGTCTTTTGTCTAAGGTTTAGAAATGGTACGTGGACTCAAAGTTGTGAATACCATACTGAATTGAATTTTGATACAGTACTGTACTGGTATCGGTCAACACTAGGTACCGTTTCGGATAATTTTTTAAATTTATAAAATAGTTCCTGAATTTTTTTGAAATTACAAAATAGTCCATTATCATATTGTACTGTATACTTTATAAGTTTACATTAAGTCATTAACTAATCAATCATATTTCCAAAAATCATAATAATATTATTTAATCACCACAATTAATATGAAATAATAATAATTTTCAGATATTTCACATATAAATAATAACTACAATTAATATGAAACAAAGACAATCATCATCATACAAACATACAAGTAAGAACAATACAAATTATTTAAAATATTATAATTATATCACATAATAAATAATAATTACATCAAAACATCCAATAAAAATTAAAAATGATCATACAAATATAAAATTAATATAAAAAAGACCATCATCATCATACAAATATAAAATTAAAAACAATACAAAATATTTAAAATATTACATCACATAATAAATAATAATTACATCAAAACATCCAATAAAAATTTAAAATAACAATAAATATCCTTAACTTTAAACTATTATAATTTATTACAAGAATTCGTAACGAGGATAGAATCAAGTATAAGTCAAACCTGAAATAAAAACATTTACAATAACATTACATAAATAGAATTTAACATATACATCAAATATAAGCAAGATTAAAAGAAGAGGAAAAATAAAAACCTGAAACGAAATTCAATCGTCTGCAGGAGGATACAGATATCTGCCATAACTGCACTGACCCCTACTATAACTGTACTGACCCCAATTATCATTTGGTACAAAATCCTCATCATTGAGAGGAGCTTCATCATCATTATCATTCAAATTCAATGCACCAAATGACATATCAATGCTTTCCTATCCAAGATTATCATCCAAGTCATTGACATCTATCAATTCCAGTTCTTCAGAAACCCATTCCGCCAAAAGATCAATATTATCAATGAAAATTGGATCGGTTGAACTAATTGTGCTATTAAGACTCCTAGTAAACAATAAAATATAATTATTAGAAAATTATAAGAAATTATATTGAAATTAATAATGATAATAATGATAAGAACATACCTTTCCCGAAGCTTTAAATTGTAACGAACAAAAACCAAATCATTCAACCTCTTATGCTCTAATCTATTCCTTTCTTGGAGTGGATAAATTCAAATGTACTCCAGTTTCGTTCACAGCCTGTTGCACTCACACATTGACTTAAAATCCAAATTGCAAACCTTTTCAATTCTAGAACACCATTTCCGAATTGATCCCACCAAGAAACTGTAAGTTGTAAGAAAATAAAAGTAGCGTTATAAACAAAATAAAGTGATAGTTAATTTTGAACAAATAAGAAAAAGGAAACAGCTAATACCTGAAGAAAGTTTTGCTCTTTGTCGAATAACAATTGGCATTCCAAAATCCCCATAAGAATACTTATAAAGCTCTATTTGTGAGTTTAAGAGATCTTGCATCATGTCAGTGATAACAATTGTTATAATAGTTAATAGCATTCCTCTATTAACTTCATCTTGCTTAGTAAAACCCGATCTAAAGTAGACACTAGGATTCAAAAACGCCCTAGCTGCAAACAACGGAGAAGAAAGTTGTCTTTCCCTTCTCTCATTGATGATTGCAAGATACGGTGTGTACAAAGAAGACCTGTGTTTCAG
>JAOQMM010000003.1:12359872-12384059 GCA_027563515.1 Erythroxylum platyclados | reverse complement strand
TATTAAAATTTTAAGTAAATTTAATATTATGTTAGTTTAAATAAATATAAATAAAATAAAAAGGATAAATTTTGTAATACTTAAATAATAATATACAAATAAATAATACTTTTTTTAGACTACAATAACTAAAATAACAAAGTAAATAAATAATTTATTTAATTATATATTTTTTAAAGTGAGTTATTCTTTTAGTATAATTTATTCAAGGATCGCTAAAATGTAAATTAAATAAAGTTCAATTATATATATATTAATTTTAGAGATTTATTGCGCTAAACAAAAGAGTTGCAAGTAGATAAACCACAAGTGTTGTAATAAATTATCACTCAGATATTCAAATATTTACTAAGCTAAAAATACATAAAAAAGAGTTAGAACATTTACCTTTAAATTATCACTTAGAATTAAGAAGTCAAAACTGTGAAATTTACTGCTAAT
This sequence comes from Erythroxylum platyclados, assembly GCA_027563515.1. Lineage (NCBI taxonomy): Eukaryota > Viridiplantae > Streptophyta > Magnoliopsida > Malpighiales > Erythroxylaceae > Erythroxylum > Erythroxylum platyclados. The sequence goes on along the minus strand of JAOQMM010000003.1, from coordinate 12,383,618 downwards.
TTTTTAGTTGAGTAGTTTAGATTCGTATGCTGATGGAAATAAAAAAAATTGAGTGTAAGAAATATACCCAAATATTTCAAAAGAATTTATAAACACAAGAAGATATCAGTAATTTTGAAAGTTAACGTTAACTTTGAACATAGAAGCTGAAAAAAAGAAAGAAAGATTGGTTAACATTAAATGCGATTTAAAAAAAATTAAATAAGATTGGTAGAATGTTGAAGAGATTGAGAGTAGGCCCCACAATAAGAGATGCCAAAAATTTTGAAAAGAGATTAAGTGTCCCACGACAAGAGAGATGTAAAAAATTTTGTATAATATTTAAATAAATGAAATTATGGAACCGTAGGAATAAGGTAGAGAGGGGCCTCCGAGACTACAGCTATGGCTTGAGTTAGGGGCACATAGGTTAGAAATTCTAATCCACACCTCTTTAGAGAAACTAGACTTGAAGCAGAGAAGATCCTTATTCTCTTCCTCTAAGTTGCAAAGTATACAATGCTCAGAAAAGGATAGGAACTTCAATCTATCCATAATGCTGAGTTTATTCAGCATAGCGAGCCAAAGCAAAAAGTTGGCAATTGGTTTAAAAACCTTGCACCAAACCAGGAGACACCACCCTATTCTTATACTTGCCCCATCCATTAGCTCCTTTGCTTTTCTGTTGGTAATTTCTGATATAGAAACTCCATCCCATAAGTGTATATCTTCCTCCCCCTGGTATCTACATTGAGGAATAGGCAATAGTCTCAGTTCTTCTAAGGAAAGAGACCAATTGTCATTTTGAATTAACTCTTGAAGCTTAGCTTTCTTAGAGAATCTAGCCAATAAATCCCATGCCAACTGATTTTGAATTAAAGCCACATGATCAGTCCAGTTATCATACTGTAGAGAGATTTTATCCCCTTCCCCTATTTGGCATGTGACATGTTGTTGTACTTCTTCCCTTAACTTGAGAATTTTGTTGAAGAACCAAAAGTTGCTATCTTTAATACTTATTGCCCCAAAACTATCTTGACAGGCATTCATAATGGAATTTGTCATATTTTAAAATAAATAGTATACTTAGCCCAAACTTATACTCATTACATCGACTGTAAAAAGTTTTTGTTGAAATCTTTCAAATTTTTTTCTTAAAGGGCATATTTATAAATTTAATTTTTCTCTAGTTTGTATTACACTATTTATAAATATAGACATGCTCTTTAAACTACTGAGAATTCCATGTTCTCTTTACGTGTTGATTTGCCAATAGTAACCGCAAGATTTATATACTTTCACCCTTAACTTAGAACTATAAGGAACTTGAAAAAATAAAGTTAGTCCTTGCCAGCATACCAAATCAAACTTGTCTTTTGAGAGGATAATTATATCCTGAGGTTGGTTGAAGTCCTCATCATCCAGCCACTCCTTTAGTTTGCTTAATTTGACTTCCATTTGATAAACATAACAGTAAAATGTCGGAGTGATCAATGTGGCAGCCCTATCAAATAATCATTTTGGATTTTTCTATATTGCCATTCGTGCTTATTATAAGGGGATAGGATTCAAGAAATGCTTACATTGTTTTGTGAGAGACTGGAGTTGAAGATAGTATAACAAGTCAACAGAGACAAGCATAGACAGATAGGAGCAAGCCTAGGTAGGCATGGCAATGGGTCGGGCTCGTGCCTGGCCTGCGCCACGGGCGAGGTGACTCGTGACCCACGCGGGCCGGAGGTGACCTGCCAGCGGGTCGGCCCGCCTATATTATTTTTTTAAAAAATGAGCCAAAACGACGTCGTTTTGGAATAGAGGGCGGGCCGCGGGCCGGGCCGGCCAACCCGGGCCAAACGCGGGCTAGGCCGCGGGCCAACTGCTATCCCTAGGTCTAGGACCTTGTCTACTCATTCCCTTCCCGACATAAGCAAAATGATGGTTAACATCTCTCTTCCTCTTTGCAGTAGCCTCATCCATGTAAATTGATTTTCTAATATATCTAGCTATTGAGCTTAGGCCTTTAGTTAACCAGTACACTAGTGAGATTTTATAAATGTTAACCCATATAGGAATCCTTTCATGTTTGACCTTCTCTAAACTAATTCCTAGTTTCTAGGCCTGTAGGAAGATTTGGTAACTATAAATACGTTAAGGTCCATTCTCTAGCACTCCTTTAGTCTCAAATTGTAATGATAACTTAAAGAGAACTTTTTTTTTTCTAATAATAGTACTTCCAAGAGACCCTTTCCCTTCCATGATTTATGAACCGAGTGTTTACTATTGATAAGGGAGGTCTTTTACTAAGGAAAAATCCTACAGGCCTACAGGTGTTAAGTTCCACCTTCTGATTCCTTTTAGTACCTCCAATTCTAGTGAGACTATGATGTAACCATTGGATTTATTGAAGGGACAACAATGTAAGAAGGTACCTAAAGACTCGCCAATAACTTATTTATAGCTTAATTGCTTAACTAGTTCTTTTGGTTTTGTAGGTATGGAGCTTGAGGTTCCTTCCTTAGTAGGCTTCTATATAGCACTGTTCTTTATTGGTAGGGGTAGGAATGTATTTTCATCCAACTTGTTTTGACCCATTACAAGAGCTCTAACATCGATAACTTCAAAAGGCAAGGCCCTAATCTTAGTATTTGTGACTTTAAAAGGTCATTACTTAAAATAATAATGAAAGAGAGGGTGGGAATTTAGTTGAGGAGAAGTTCCAAAACTGCCTGTCAAGTGTAGCTTACATTAGAGTTAAAGAGAGGCTTGGTTGGAGGCAAGAAGGGTGGAGGAGAAGAAGACAGTATGACATGGGAGAGCTCACTAAGGGTTAGAGGGAAGAGAGTTTGCTAATGTCCAAGGGGTAATAGGGACGATTTAGGGAGGGAGAGTTGTTATAGGTTGTTGAAAAGAGCCCAGGTTAGCCACGAAAGCTAAACCAAGGTAAAGAGATTTTGGATTGGCTTTTAACCTTTGCAAGTTTAATATAGTGTTCAATTAAAAACTACATTTGTGGATGAAATATTCAGTAAATAAGTTGTCATAGTAACACCGTTTTTCCCATAACTTATTAGAAAATAATTTTCTTTAAGCACTCTCTTTGTCATTTCGACCATTGTTTGATTTTTCTATTCAATAACCCATTTTTCTCCAATATATATGGAGCAATCAGGTCCCTGCAAATTTTAGTTTTTATCAGTAAGAGTATTAAGGTTATTAAACGTAAATTCACTAAGATTATTTGAACGAAGAATCTTTATGTTGCTTATCCACTAATCCTTTAAATTTCTTAAAATTTCCAAATGTTTTTATTTATATTTCAAGAAATAAACCCAACTGTATGGCTAATCATTAGTAAATAAAAAATGTATTGTCTCCTACCATAGGACTTATGACTTATTGGCCCACATAAATCTACATGTACCAATTGAAGACATCGACTAGCTTTCCAATACTTATCTATAAGAAATGAACTTCTACTTTGTTTCCCATAAATACACCCTTTACATAATTTAAAATCATCAATTTTGGGTAACCTAACAACAATATTTTTATGAGCTATCGATTTCGGTCCTTTTATATTTAAAAGCCTATAAGGCAAATGCCATATTTTCCCACCATTTGTTATAGCAATTAAAACATGCTTCTCAATAGTTGAAGCTTTAAGTGGAAACATTTTGTTTTTAGTCATAAGCACAAAGATAATAATTTAATAATATTTTCTATTTTTAACATTAAAAAACCTTTATCAAATAAAATTTAATATTTAAATTCCATTAATTACTTAGCACTTTCTTTAAGCATGCTCTTTGTCATTTCAACCAACGTTTGATTTTTCTATTCAATAAACAATTCTTCTCTAATATATATGGAGCAATGAGGTCAATACAAATTTTTGTTTCTCAGTAAGAGAATTAAGTTTGTTAGATGTAAATTCACTAAGATTATCTGAACAAAGAACCTTTATGTTGCTTATCCATTAATTCTTTGAATTTCTTAAAATTTCCAAATGTCTTTTATTTATATTTTAAGAAATAAACCAAACTTATATGGCTAATCACTAGTAAATAAAAAGAAGTATTGTTTGCCACCATAGGACTTATGACTTATTGGCCTATATAAATCTACATGTACTAATTGAAGATATCAACTCGCCTTCCAAGACTTATCTATAAGAAATGAACTTCTAATTTGTTTCCTATAAACACACCCTTTACATAATTCAAAATCATCAATTTTGGGTAACCTGACTATAATATTTATATGAGCTAACAATTTTAGTCCTTTCACATTTAAATGCCTATAAGGCAAATGCCATATTTTTCCATCATTTGTTATAGCAATTAAAACATGCTTCTTAATAGTTGAAGCTTTAAGTGAAAACATCTTATTTTGTGTCATAAACAAAAAGATAATAATTTAATAACATTTCCTATCTTTAACAGAAAAGAACCTTTATCAAATAAAATTGAATATCTAAATTTTGTTAATTACTCGACACTTTCTTTAAGCATGCTCTTTGTCATTTCAACCAAAGCTTGATTTTTCCATTCAGTAAATAATTTTTCTCCAATATATATGAAGCAATTAGGTCCCTACAAATTTTATTTTTTCTCAGTACTTTGTTAGATGTAAATTCACTAACATTATTTGAACAAAGAACCTTTATGTTGCTTATTCACTAATCCCTTGAATTTTTTAAAATTTCCAAATTTTTTTATTTATATTTTAAGAAATAATCCCTTATATGGCTAATCATTAGTAAATAAAAAGGTATTTGTCTCCCACCATAGGACTTATGACTTATTAGCCTACATAAATCTACATGTACCAATTGAAGACATCTACTGGCCTTCCAATACTTATCTATAAGAAATGAACTTCTACTTTGCTTCCCATAAATACACCCTTTACGTAATTCAAAATCATCAAGTTTAGGTAACCTAACAATCCTCTTTTTATGAGCTAAAAAATTTTCAATCCTTTCACATTCAAATGCTTATACGGTAAATGCCATATTTTTCCATCATTTGTTATAGCAATTAAAACATGCTTCTCAATATTTGAAACTCTAATTGGAAACATCTTAGTTTTGTGTCACAAGCACAAAGATAATAATTTAATAATATTTCTTATCTTTAAGAACCTTTATCAAATAAAATTAGATATCTAAATTTCATTGATTACCTACACTTAACAAATTGTAATCCAAAGTAGGGACATATTACACATTATAAAGAAGTGTTACAGTACATTGTGAGGTTTTGACGGCAATTGTTCCTTTCCCATTAACTTAAAATTGCTTATTGTCTCCGAGACGAACTTCAATTTTTTGTATCTCATCCAGTCCTTAAACAAGGACCTTGTTTCTGATATATGATTGGAGCCTCCACTATTTGTGAACTATACTCCATTTATTGCGCTATCAACGGGAGAATGGCTTATAAATAACTTGTTCTGCTCTTCAACTTGTTTTTACAAAGTTGGCTTGCTTCTACTTATTTTTCTGCTTACTCTAATAATTAAGTTCTTTATGACAAAATTTCTTGCAATTGTAATATTGAATGTTACCTTTGAACTTTCGGTAATCACTTAATTGACATCTTCCTCTACCATTACCATGACCATGGAAGCCACCATCCTGTCTATGATTAGGTCAATTTTTTGTGTTTCTGTTAAAGGAAAATTTTCTCTTCACCTTATATGCCTTCTCTTCATGTCAACAACAACATAGTCAAATTTTAGAGTTATACTCCTCAATACTTCGCTTACTTCTAATTCAGCTATAATATTTTCACTATATGATTTCATATGATTAATAATTGTAGGAACTCTAGATAGATAAACTTACACATATTTATTTTTCTTCATAGATATCACAATCTAAAGTTTGCAATTTCATAGTAATTACTTCTTTATTTCCTAAATACTCTCATTTCAAGATCTTCCATGTCTTATAGGAAGTGGTAAGTACTACAATATGGGAAAATATTTTGTTATCAAGTGCCTGACAATCGATCAAGGCTCTTCACCCTAATTTGGAACGTTCTCGAAATGTCCCGAAGACAGCTGAGGGATCTTTACTTCTTTTGTGTAATAAAGGGCTTTTGCCGTTTTACACAACAGACTCTTGATACGGTGCCGTCCAACTCTTTAATGGGCAAACGGTGTTGTGTTAAAAGTCTTTGTTTTGAGTTAAGCTTGTGTTCTCTGTCAACGTTGGAGTGTTTGAACTCTTTGTAATAGGAGAGTTTGTTACTCTCTACGCTTTATCGTCCTTTTTTATTACTATCAATTTATTTTAAATTTTCAAAATAAAAAAGTGCCTGTTGAATGAAGAGCAAAGTTTTATTTTATATATATATATAATTAGAAAATAACCTACCGTAAAACCTCCCCAAAACCTCTTTGACATACCAAATTGCCGCGAAACCAGCCAACGTTTCTCGAAAACCCTAGTTTTCAAGCTCCAATTTTTCCTTCACTTCACTACCCTAATATCAAATCTCAAGCATTTCTCTACCAACAAAGAAATTGCCTTCTTTTAAACACTCGTCTTCTTTTCATAAACCCTAAACCCTTCCTTTTTTATATGCTACAGACATGCGGATATCCCTTGAAATTGCCCATAAAATTTTCGATTCTCGCTTCCCTCTCTCCTCTTATAATATCTAAATTCTCCAACTCCACCTCCGCTGCCACTACTACCGGTACGATCTCGAGTGATCCTGTTCACGAAATTCTCTCCGGTCTTAGATTCTTGGGTTTTAGGAAGTTTGTTGGTGGGTTTCACTTTAGAGCCATCGTTCCGACGCTGAGTTGTTCTCAGGTGGACCAGATAATTGAGGATTTGAGTGTTGAAGACGCAGTAACTGCGGTGGATTTCTTCAATTTGTTGGATAACGATTTCTGTTTCCGGCATTCTCGGGTTTCTAGGTTAAGGATTGCGCATATTTTGGCGGCAAAGAGACATTTCAATGACTTGCGTATGGTTTTGGACCAAATGCTTCGAAGAGAAGGTATTTGCTTCATAATGTTGGTTCATTCATTCTTTTGTTTAGTTCTCCTTTTGCGTTTATAGTCATAACTAACAGTAGTAACTGTACTTAGCTACAATGGTCTCAATTTCTTTGTTTGTTGAAATAATTAATGTTGCTCATTTTGTTGTTTATAGAATCTGTGCAATTTTTACAGGCTCTGGATCAGCTCCTTTGATGTATGACCTGCTTTGGTGTAGCTTTAGGGACATGGATTCAAGTAATGTGATCTGGGATTCATTGGCTTTTGCTTATTCTGGACTGGGAATGGTTCGTGATGCCCTCTTTATTCTGTTGAAGATGAGAGAGTTAAACATGAAAGTTTCAATTCAGACATACAATAGTTTACTGCACAACTTGAGAGACATTGACATTATGTGGGATGTGTATAATGAGCTACTAGATAGTGGCACCCCTCAGAGTGACAATACTAGTGCCATAATTATTGATGGCCTATGTAGACAGTCTAAGTTTCAAGAGGCATTTCTGTTCTTGTTTGGGGCTGAGGGGAATAAATATCCACCTTCCATTGTTTCATTTAATACTATTATGTCAAGTTACTGTAAATTGGGGCTTGTAGATATGGCCAAGTCTGTTTTATGTATAATGTTCAAGATTGGACTACTTCCTGATGTGTATAGCTATAATACTCTTATTCATGGATTATGTTTAGCTGGTTCCATTGAAGAAGCTTTGAAATTCTCTACTGACATGGAAAAGCATGGGGTGCAACCTGATGTAGTAACCTACAAAATTCTCGCTAAAGGGTTTCATCGTGGCTTGATGAGTAGAACTTGGAAGGTTATTCACAAGATGCTAATTGAAGGCCAAAATCCTGATCTTCTGACATACACAATGTTGATATTTGGTCATTGTCAAATGAGCAATGTTGAGGAAGCATTAAAGTTGCGGAAGGAGTTGCTTTCACAAGGGTTTCAACTGGGTATCGTTTCATACAGTGTGTTGCTTAGCAGCTTGTGTAAAAGTGGAATGGTTGACGTAGCACTGAGCATATTAAATGAAATGGAGGCCAGTGGCTTGCAACCGGATATAATAATTTACTGTATGCTTATTCATGCTTTATGCAAGCAAGGAGAAGTCAAAAAGGCTATTCAACTATATAGGGAAATGTACTCGAGCAAAAGTTTTTCAAAATCTTTTGCTCAAGGTGCTATTCTGATGGGTCTCTGTGAGAAAGGGATGTTATTGGAGGCAAGAAAGTATTTTGATTCTTTGCTAATGGGGAACATGAGACTGGATGTCATTCTGTATAATATCATGATTAATGGCTATGTTAAATTTGGAAATAATCAAGAGGCTGTACAGTTATTCAGCCAAATGATGGAAGAAGGGATAAGTCCAAGTATTGTCACTTTCAATTCTCTTATTTATGGATATTGCAAATACAGAGGGGTGGCTGAAGCTAGGAAGTTGTTGAATAACATCAAGCTGCATGGACTGGAGCCAACTGCAGTAACGTACACTACTCTAATGAATGCATATTGTGAAGAGGGTAATACACATGAACTGTTTGAATTATTGTTGGAGATGAAAGCAAAAGCTATAGAACCAACTCATGTAACTTATACTGTGCTAATCAAAAGATTTTGCAAACAGTCAAAGTTGCAAGAATCTTTCCGATTACTTGAGGACATGCATGACACAGGTCTCTTCCCAGATCAAGTAACTTATAATACCATCATACAATATTGCTGCCAGGCGAAAGATTTGAGGAAAGCATTTCAGTTACTTGATGAGATGTTGTTATATAACCTTGAGCCAACAACTGTTACATATAATCTCCTCATCCATGGTCTGTCTACCTATGGTAACCTTTGGGATGCTGACCATTTACTGGTTTTTGTTCAGCGACAAAATATAAAGTTGACTAAAGTTGCTTACTCAACAGTGATAAAGGCGCATTGTGTTAAAGGCAATTTCCATAGAGTACTTATGTTTTTCCATCAAATGGTCGAACTTGGTTTTGAAGTTTCACATAAAGATTATATTGCTGTAATTAATAGGTTATGTAAAAGATGTTTAATGGCTGAAACCATGTACTTTTTCTTCATGATGTTGTCTCATGGTGTTTTTCCTGATCAGGAAATGTGTGAAATGATCCTTAATACCTTTAACGGAAGTGATCATCTGTATTTAATGTTTCAGCAACTTGCCATGATGATTAAATCTGGATTTCGATCATGATCCATGCATAAAAAATGAGCATTCTTATGTTTGACATCAATGGAATCAGTTACTCTGGTTTATGCTTGAAGATTTGTGCAAGAATGAGGTATGCTATGTATCTGCATCTTTTTTTGTTACTTTTTAACTCTGTTGTGAAGATGGTTCTTGCGATACCAGCAATCTTCTGTGACAGAAGGCTCCAGTTGAATGGGATGGTTGATGTTACAATAAGAAAGGGATATTTTGCCAAATTATTTTGACCTAGGAGATGTATAAGATGACAGTGATAAGTTTTATTTGGATTCTTGCCTATTCCCAGGTGAGACATCCTCAATAGTGTACGGGATGTTAAGTAGTAGTAGCTATTCAAATGCTTGGTCAACTTCTTTGTATAACTATTATCGATTTTTGTTTTCCAGCCCCTTCACAGGTGAATCAATTGTTGTACTTGTAATGCATTCGTGAATACCTGCAACGATTGCAAATTGTGTAGATTCTCTTGGGAATGTAAATATGTTAGTAAGATCAATTGTGCATGTTCATTCCAGGAAGCTACTTGAAGATGAGATCTTATTTCTTAATGGAATAATGTGCAGGGAAAGAATTTTGCTCAAAAAATAGAACCAGAAGTTCAGATGCCAAGTATTAATATGCTCCAAACTGATTCGATGCTTTTTTTGGCATTCAGTGTCAGCCTCACATTATCCCGACTTTAACATGTGATTGTATTTTCTTTCCATTGTAGATAATTATTCTTACAGCAAGTGCAAGTAACAGAAATATCAAGCAAGATAAATGCTGCTACGGTGGTTGTACTTGGTTAATAAATTTCAATTTGATCAAGTTATTGATTTTTTCGACATGGTTGAAAATGTTACTTTTGTTTGATTTGATTGTTATAAAGCATCCTGGTCAACAACTTCTTGCTCTGGGAGGCAGCAAGGTATAAGTGTGTCATCTGTTTGCTTGATAAGCATTTTAAATCTCAGCAACTAACGAATACATTATTGATTTCAAATAATGTAAGTTACCTTTGTAAATAAATATCGTTCTGTTGTAACAAAAAAGAGGGATGATTCCGATAGGTTGTTTTGTGACAGAAAGATGGTTGCTTCATGCGGTAGGCAAAGCTTGATTAAGTTTCATGTGACAACAAATGCATGCAGTAATATTGTTTCCATATAACACTTCTCTTTATTCAGGAATTATCTTTTAAAGACTTTCCTCAAACTTACTATTTCAGGCATTATATCTAAACCTTCGTTAACCCTTAATCAGACTTAGCTTTTCAACTTAATTAGATTTCCTTCCCTCCCTCTGAGTGTTAAACTTCTTTCCTTTTTAGTCATAACCGAAACTCCTTCGCCCTCAACTTCTAACTTTAGCCTTCCTTCTATAACTCCCACAGTCCCGTTGACCTGTCTAAGCCCCTTGTCTCAATCATTTCAATATCTTCAATCAACTTCCTTGGTCCAAGATTCTAACCTTCTAAGTTAACGTAGAAACAAGTATTGGATGACTCTCATTTTTTTAGTTAGTTAAATCTCTGCCCTGAAAATTTCTTTTAGCTACGGTTTTTTAATAACCAAATGATTTTTGTAGCTAATGAAATTATTTGTGTATTTAAAAATAAATTTATCCCAAAACTACTTAAACAACGTTATTTTGGCTTTACTTTTTAGTTGAAATCTCATTGACAAAATCGTATCAGTTTAGTTCTTCTTTTCTGTCGTTTTATCTCTGGTTCCTCCGATTCTTCTTCTCTCATTTTCTTCTTCCCTAGTCCCAATCACTCTCTGATTCTCAGGTATTTCTCATGTCCTCTCTTCTTTCCTGTTATACTTAGATTAGTAGTGATTGTCTATTACAATTAGATTATCTGCGATAACGAGTCATCTCCATCGTCAGGTCAGATTGTAGTTTGCTCAATTTCCATTATGCGATAAAGATTATCATAAACATCTAGTTATACTCACTTCGCAATGAGTATATTGTTTCTTGTTAGTGTTTGAAGTTTGAACATAGTTTATATCCTACAGCCAATCGATTGGTTGTAATTTAGTGATAAAATAATTTAAAAGTATTCTTTATCTTGTATATGTTTAGATGTACATAATAAAATTCATAGAATAATTATACATTGCAAATGAAATTATAATAAGATTATAATTATGAGATTCATATTATATTTATGTATTATCCCTAAATTGTTTCTAGTCATTGTTCTATTAAAACTGGACATTAATAGAATGTAAAAAGACTAACACACATTATGTTTTTTCTTATAAAGGAAATAGTCGATCTCATAAGCTAAAGTATGGAGATACTTAAACAAACATGTGGGTGCTTGTTAGAAAACAAGTTCATTGAACTAATCCGACATGAGAAATCTATTTGAAACATTACTTGTATGTCTATCGAAATTCTCATTGTGATGATTCTATAAATGATCCTTTGACTTGAGGTCTCTAAAGTTATCTTGTATAGGGATTTTTATGTTTTGATATTACTTATGACCTATTCTAATTATGGGTCGTTCAATCAGTAGTCATTGGATATAACATGAACTATATGGAGGTAGTTGTGTGATCAAGGCAGGATTCATCACCCTAAAGTGGTTAGGGAGAATGTTCAATTGTTCTCGATTAGTATTGATTTGGGAAATCTTCGGCCAGGATGGAATCAATAGCTAATGGTGAAGAACTAATATGATTGGACTCAAAAAGAGTAGACATTAATTTCATACTCTGTCTAATCGAAACATTATATGATGAAAGGATTGAATTATACGAAAAAATCATGCAAAGAAAGATTAGTGAAAACCACTTTAACATTCGTAAATATTTGGATGGTCATGATGGGATGCTAGACGTCAATCTTGATCTATGATTATATATTTTTTAATTGGAGAATTAAAGATAAATTGAAAGGAGTTTTAATTTATCTAATTCTAATTATGAATTATAATTATAATTATATTCATTGCCAATAGGTTAGGGAACCTACTGAGTCTCACATAAAGAATGGGTTGAAGGGAGAAAAGTTATTTTAATCAAGTTGGAACTAATTGAAATTTGATGTATGAAAAAGAACATTATATCTACTTCAATACCATATTTAAATAAGAGAAATATTTTCTTTGAAAAATTATTATAAACAATATTACAAAAAAATTAATAAAACTAGTGTAGAATAAAATAAAGAATTTACTTTACTTAATAAGTAAAGAAATCCTTAGTATAGTATATATCTGAGCATTGAGAAACTCTCCTCCCCCTCTCTAAAATGGCTTTAGGTTGCCTTGTAACTCCTCCCTCTCTATATTAGATCTTCCTTCAAGCTTATCCTCTAGTTTATGTTTCTTCTTCTAGTTTAGGTCTCCTTCATCCTTTAGGTTTTTCTTTAGCTATTCTTACAGTCAAAGTGTGTTAGTGGATGTTCCTTTAGCCACTTCACTTAGGGGCATTTTAGGTTTTCCACCTTTTGTTTATTTCTTGCCTTCTTATTGTCGTTTGGGGAACATTAATTTAAACCTTTTTCTTCCTAGTCTCAAGTTGTTTTCTTTTTAAGCTTTAAGCAGAGTAATGTCCACATCGAGTTAGGTTTTTTGGATAATGTGACATTTCCACTCTTTCCTTGACGATCCTCATCTCACCACCTCAACCAGACTCCTAAAATAATTCAAATATAGATGGACCTCTTTCCTTTCATTCAAATGCTAAATAAAAACTTCCTCAACTTAATAAATCCCTTCCTTTTAACCCAAGTGTCAACCTTACCTTGAACTGGTGTAAAGGAGATCTTTGAAGTTGTGCCATGGAACTTTCACAAAATGCTATTATTTCTTCAACAATACAGGCTTGACGTTAGTCTTAAACATATTAAGAATGAAAATATCCCCATTTGGATCCATATACAAAGTGTTCCACTAAAATATTAGTCAACAAAGGGTCTTAGTAATTGGCTAGTAATGTAGGAAAAACCAATATATATGGTCAAAAATACAACTTTAAGAAAGAGGATAGGTTATGCTAGAATGTGGCCTAGTGTTGACCTTGTGAAAGAACTACCTTATTTCATTCCTCTTCTAAGACTTGGGGAGGACTTGAAAATATTTGAAGAATTTATACGTATGTCTTACCATTGAAAACCTACTTTAAAATAACAACGTAAGTATTGTAGTGAGATAGGCAACTGGTGAATGGAGAGTGGCTAGTAAAATTCCTTTTTAAGTAAAGCAGTTATTGTGAACATTTGGCTTTCTGACCATTCTCCTTTCATTGTTCAATAACTATTTTTGACTAATAGGAGAAGTGTCCCTTTCAAATTCAATAATTTTTTGGCAGAGGAGGAAAGATTTGATGAAGCAATTCTCTTAGGGATATCCTATATTTGGGCATAAAGTCTATATTTATGTTAAAAAATTAAAGTTGATTAAAGAGGAGCTGAAGCTGTTGAATTACAAAATGCAAGATAATATATACCTGAATATTATATCTACTAAACAAGAGTTGACAACCTTAGGAGGAGGTCTATAATTCTCCAAGAGATGGCCTTATAATGGAGAAAGAAAGGTCAAATTTATTATCTTACACCAAAGCTATCTATAATTATAACTCTTTATTGAAGCAAATAGCTCAGATCAATTGGCTCAAAGATGGGGACAAAATTCTAGTTTCTTACACAAAGAAATCTTGGTAAGGAAGAATCACAGTAGAATTAGTTCTCTAATTTATATTAATAAAAGATTAGCTACTTCATAGGAGGAACTCAAACAAGAGGCTCTAAGTTTCTTTGAAAAATCACTAGGAGCTTATGTTATAAGTTCATTAATTCAATTATTGAGTTCCTTCAATAGTAACCAATTTTTTTAGGATGAATGGGAGATGTTAACAAATTTATAAATGCATAGGATATAAAAAGAGTTGTGTTTAAAATGAATCCAGAAAAGGCTTTGTGTCTAGATGGATTAAATCATTATTTTTCAAAAAAGTATGGCCTTTAATTAAAGAGTTGGCAACATATGCTATTTTAGAATTCTTTGAGAAGGGTAGCTACTTAAGGAAATCAACAAGACCTTCATGTACCTCATTCTTAAGGGTTCTAATCCTGGATCACTCAATGAATATAATCTAATATCTTGTTGCAATTACTTATACAAGATTATCTCAAAACTACTGAAACTAGACTAAAGAAGGTGTTGGGCCAAGAATTAGTGACACTCAAAAGGCTTCTTTAGAGGACATATTAATAGGGGATAGTTTACTTATATCACAAGAGCTATTCAAAGGGTACATAAGAAAGAAGTCCCCAAACAATTGTGCTATAACAGTTGATTTTCATAAAGCATATGATTTTATTAATTGGAATTTTATGGTTGAACTACTTGATGTGTTTAGTTTCCTTGAGAAATTCAGATCTTAGATCAAGCTTTGTATCACTACTACCTATTACATTGTAATGGAGAACCAACCAAGTTGTTTAAGGGTGGCATGGGTTTGAGGCAAGGGGACCCTTTGTCACTATACCTTTTCATCCTTTATATAGAGGCCATTTCTAGATTAGTGAAATTCAATATTATTAGGGATCCTAACTTCAGATACCATATTAGAAGTAAGAAGCTGGAGTTGTTCAATTTTTCTTTTACTAATGATTTGATGTTATTTTCCAAAGCACATGACAAATCAGTTAGTGTTCTAATGGATTATCTTCATTCCTTCAAAGAGACCTAAGGTTTGGTAATCAATGGAAATAAGAGTCATATGATTGTTTCCACTAGTGAGCTCAAGTCTATAAACTAGTTATTAATGATTTCTAGTATTCAACTCGAGCATAACCTTTTACTTACCTTAGTCTACCTACACCAAAAAGCTATAATGGAGGGAGAGTCTTCCTCTTATAGAGAGAATTCGAGAAGAATAAGTTGTTGGTGTAAAAGAGATCTCTCTTTTATAGGGAGGTTACAACTAGTGAAATCAGTGATCAATTCAATCTATATATATTAGTCCTCCACATCTTCCTATCTAAAGGCCTAGTTAAATCCATAAAGAAAATGATGAGAAGCTTCCTGTGGGGAAGGAAACATAAAGGAAAGTACGAAGCTAAAGTGACTTGGATAGAGGTTTGCAAACTAAGAAATGACAGAGAGCTAGAGATCATCTCAATAATTACCAGAAACAAGAATCATTTATTCACCTCAATAATTACCAGAAACAAGAATCATTTATGTAAGAGATCATGGAGATTATTAGAGGATAAAGATTCAACCTATATAAGGTGGATTCTCACCTACTTCTTAAAAGATATAAATGTGTGAGAAGTTAGGATAAAACCATACTTCTTATGGTTTCTAGCTCAACTGATGATGTTGAGGAGTGGAGTGTTAGGTATGGTAAAATGCAGAGTGGGAAATAGAGAGTTAGCATCCTTGTTTTATGATAACTAGAGTGAAGTTAGGCCTCTTATTAATTCTCAATTCTTCTAGGTATTTGAGCACAGTTTCCCTTTGAATTCTAAAGTTAAACATTTGATAACTAATAATTAATGGAGCAATGTTCCAACTCAACTTGAGAATATATTGCCTGTATATATTCTAGACTCAGGGAGGAAGGATACGTATACATGGACCTTGCATCCCTTAGGTAAATTCACAAATTACATCTTCAAGAAACTACAAAGAATTTGAGATCAAACACTAAAATGGTGTGATATTATATGGAATGACAATCATTTGTCTAAAGTATCCTTCTTCTTGTAGCTAATGGGTAGGAATAGGTTAGCAACTCTAGACGGACTAAATTTTCCCAATATGTCGAAGATATGCTTTAATTGTAAAGAGATGCTAGAAACTAATCAACATTTATTCTTCAGTTGTAAATTTTCTTTTGCGGTTTAGAAGAGAATGCAAGCTTTATGATATCTTGACATGCCTAGAATGAGCTATATAGATTTCATGAATTGGCTATAATTAGAAAAATGCAATTAAAAAGAAGACAAAGTGTCATTCTTTTAATAATTTTTAGATTATGTGCGTACAAGTTATAGAAAGATGCATGATGCTTCAAGGGAGAAGAGAAATTTATGGAGTAGTTTATTATGGAGATTACATAGTGGATCAAAGAGCAACTTAGTTAATAAATCAACTAAAGAATGTAGTATTAGATTGGCCTTAGATTTGAGAATCAGCTAGTCCGGGTTTAAAAAGTTCAAACATAGAAGTAGTTGATCTTACAAGAATGATGGAATTAATACATGGTAGTTTAAAAGCTCAAAATGATGCAAAACCAATAAGCTCCCAAATGATGGAAAAAAGTTATACTTGTAGAAATCTAGTTTACTAGGAGTAGATTCCTTGGTATTTTGCTTAATGTACAACGCAACAACTGAATAACTCTAATGTGAGCTTACTTATTGTTTTCATAGTATTGTCTTTCTGTTTCTAACCTTGATCACCTTGTAAACCAAATTGAGTCCTTCGGATGGGGCTCAATTGCATTACAACTTTTTCCTAAGTTTATACATTATTTAGCTTTTCAAAAAAAAAATCCTTAAAACTCCAACTTGTGGCAGATTGGGGAAAGGAAGAAATAGTCCTAGAAATTCATACAAATGCTAAGGAAAAGGTTGGGTATCTACCCCTTCATTAGAATATAGGAGGGGAATGGTCAAAACTCTTGGTTCTAGTTTGATAATTGGACAAAACAAACCTCCCTAATCCTAAAGGAAGATCTTGCTTCACTCATAACTAGAATTCCACTCAAAACTCGAGTAAGAAAAATTATTCAACATGATGCATGGGTTATAAGCTTATTAGCCTAAAAGACTGCAGAGCTACATCCCTGATTATTCCCTTAACCATACTAGGGATGACAAATCTATATGGTACCCAATCGCAATGAAGAATTCACTAACTCTTCTTATTTAAAAGCTCTCAAACCTCATATTCCAAATGTCCAATGGTATAATATTATATGGAAAGGCTCTTTAATTCCCAAAGCATCCTTTGTAACCTGGTTAGTTGTTAGGAAGAGATTAAAAATCAAGGACACAATTCGAGGGTCCACTGATCAGCTATGCATACTATGCTCTCTTGAGTATGAAAGTATCAATCATCTATTTTTTTAATGCAAATACACTAGCATGATCTAGACCAAAATGCAACACAACATGAATCTGTTTTATCCATTTTCAAACGAGGATAACATACTTATTTGTGCCGAGAATCAATATAGAAGATTGGAGAGAGATCAAAAGTGTCTAAGCCTTTGTTTACATTGTTCTATATACTCCATCTGGCGTGAAAGGAACCACATACTATTCAGAAACTATAAAATAGAGAAATATGCTCTTGCTCACAAAATTTGTTGCTAGATTGGAGAAATACTAGTAGCTCACAAAGCAACCAATAGAATGAGCATCTCACTAAGAAGCAGATGAAATTTGGAATGAGCAATGCAATTACTTCTACTAGCTGATTTGATCCTGGGATTTAAGATCATATGATAACATTTGTAGTAACCTAACTTTGTACAATCTTGTATTGAACCTTTGTTTGATGCTTTTAATTGGGCTATTTAATAAATTCTTTTCACTTTTAAAAATATATATTTTTTAACTGGGTATGATATTAGGTAAACGATAGATTTTTTTGATGGTTCAAGTAACTTTAGAAAAACTTTTTAATTTTTGAACTTTAAAAAAAAAAGCAACTTCTAGTTTTTAGTTAGAAAAATCTCCTCTTGTGCTCTAGTTAAAAAATAATGATGGGACACATGTTATACCGATATCAAAATATAGACTAATCAAATGTTATTAATATGATAATCCAATTCAACTTTTAGATTCAACTCTAATTGATTAACTTTGACTTAAATTAAAAATTTAAGATAACTATAATAAATTTTAAGTTTGAAATGAGTTTAATTAGTTAGGTTTAAGTTTAAGAAATGAGTTAGATCATCATGTAAATAACACTTAATTATTCCACGTTTGATTTTTATGACACATGTGTTTTATCGTTATTTTAAAAAATTAAAAAAATACAAAAAAATTCAAGAATGTTAAAGATTAAGAGATTTTAAAAAAAATTAATTACAAAAAGAACTCTATATTGTGTACCCTATTATATTAATAATCTGTCATTAGTCTTCAGATTTAATCAATCTTGACATTTAAAATTCTAAATGTTTATCCAAAATCACAAAAATTAGGAAAAAAAAAGCTTAAAAACGTTTGTAATACGCTGCGATTGGCATATTTATTTTATATCAACCCTTAAAAAGTTAAGCTTAGTAACTGTCTAGAAACATAGTTTCTTATTTGACCATTATATTAAAAATTCGCATACATTGATATATAGTATTTTACTGAATCGTACAAATATAAGTCAGAAACATATAGTTTATAAGTCTCTAAAATATTTACCGAAAGTTTTGTTTATTAAGTTTCTAAAATTAAATTTCTGTTTAAACTGTTTTGATTTATGAATATTTGCCGTTTATTTTAAGAAGTATTGAATCATTTAAATGTATTCTTACGTTTCAAACCTAAACGGTAATCCTAGATATGCATCATAATCAGGTAACGATCTCCCAAAGTTTGGTTTATTGTCTAAGTACAAATTTTTATACGCTGTAGAATTCTACACATTACAAATTACAAGACAAATATATAAGAATCTGAAACCCAAAGGAAGGAGATGAGCGTCCAGCATGAGCGAGTTAGCGGAGGATATAGAGATGGAGATATTAAGCAATCTGGCTGTGAAAAGCCTGTTACGTTTGAGGTGCGTGTCGAAAGACTGGGTTTCCATTATCAGTAGTAATTATTTTGTGAAGTGCCACCTCAAGAAAAGAACTAGCAGTCTCATCTTTGGAGAATTGGACGATAACGGCATAGAACATATTAGCCTTGACGGGATTCAACTATCTAATCCATTTTATCTGCCAATAAAAATCACCTGCGCGTCAATTATAGGCTCATGCAATGGTTTGGTCTGCATTCAGGGTTTTTTTTTAAGGATATCAGCGATCCTGTTGTGGAACCCATCCGTACGAACCTACAGATGCTTACCCCCTACATCGTTTACTGCACATGACCTTGGGGTGTTCGGATTTGGATACGACTCCGTGAACGATGACTACTTGGTTATGAATTTGGTGCCAACCAATAGCAGGGTACTGTGCGATCATGTCAGTTGTTATGACACTATCCCTCACAAGTACCACTATAAGTCCCAACTTGAACTTTGGGTTTATAGATTGCAGAGACATCGATGGACAAGGATTGATGTGCCCTATTGGTTTACTGATGTTGAACTACTACGTGTAAATTCTTTGTTTGTTCATGAAGCCTGTCATTGGCTCATCAACATCAAAAGCACTCAGGTAATTGCCGCATTTCATACGACTACTGAAAAACTGGAGAGGTTATCACTTCCTATGTTATTGTCTAAAGAGAAGAACAAGTATTACTTAGGTGTCTTGGGAGATTGGCTCTGTGTTAGCTGTATGCAGCCTAAGGCAGTTAAAGGTGCTGATATATGGGTGATGAAGGAATATGGGAGGGAGGATTCGTGGGTCAAACTCTTTTCTTTCTCCTGTGAAGCTTTGGGAAAGTCTATTGATAGGCTTGTTCCTATATCCTTTTCAAAGAACAAAGAGAGGATTCTCTTGAAGGTGGACTGGAGAGTGGGGAGAGGCACTTATGTATGGTATGATCCAGAGACCAATACAGCTGAGCGTCTGCCCTACTACCATACATGTGCATACACTTTCGTTGAAAGCCTGGTGAAAACCAGTAATGGAAGACGAATTCCCAGGAAGAGGAAGCTTTCAGATACGATAACAGGGTTACATACAAATGATCGCTTGTATGCATATCTAACTAGATTTTAGACACATTAGACCACGCCATGTTCCATTTTTCTTGTACATACTATCTTTATTCTTTCTTCTATAAAACAAACTCATGTCAAGTGGCTTATTTCGATCACCAAAAGCTAATGTGTTGCAATTAGTTTTAGAGTTTAACATTATAGAATTCCTTTTGGTAATTGTTTTCCAAATTATATCAAAGGGTTCGTATAACTATATTTTGATTATTTGGCTTTTTTTTTTGAAGAAGTTTATTTGGCTTTTTTTTTGTTTCACTAAACGAAGTAAATTCTGGTTACTGGTCTTAAAATTCATAATTTAATTATTCTCGATAAGAGAGTATCAAAAATAGCTATGAAGTTCCTGTAAGCACCAAGAATTCTAAGTTAAGGCTTGTGACCGTAATCAACCAAATCTTGGATCCCACTACTATGATTTGGTCATGCTACAATCTCTTGGGGATAAGGTTTAATTTATCCTTATCTTTGACAAACAAGAATTAATTTTAACAGAGGATTTTCACTAGCCAATTTAAGTATGACCCAACTTCTCTGGAAGTAGAGTTGCCTTGCAATTGAGCTCTAGCAATCTGCAATGCAAAGGCTCAAAGGTAAAAGAAATAAATGCATGTAGTTAACTTGAATATGTCAAATAAAATAACGTAATTTCTAAGTAAAACAATTTTTTTTTCAAATTTTAAAGTAAAGAAAGAAGTTAATCGAATTTGATTAAAGTCCTAATGAGTTTTTAGCTGGCTAAGCCGGATTGAGATTGGACTCAACTTGATCAAGTTTTAGGCTAGATTTGGGTCCGAATATAAATTAGCCTAAGTCCTACCCTACCTAATACCAAGCATTAGCATAATGTCACCTTGTGCGTTAATTCATATTTTAATTTATACGAGGGATATAATAAAATTTAAGAATAAGGAAACTTCTCTTCATATTTAAGTATGATATCTACCTTTTTCCAAAATCCTAATTAAGAATGAAAGGTTTAGGGAAAAAAGAAGGGAGACAAAAAAGATGTTAGGAATTGTTTATTGGAGTTAAATAAGTGATATAAGTATCATCCTTTTATAAATTGTTTTTCCATCCAATACATCTCACGTATAAATTTAACAACTCAATACCATCATCATCATTTCATCAAAGATTGATTTGGTTATTATTCAACTTAACAAGTTTCATATAATTCACAATAACAAGAATACATATATCCTTTTATGTAACTTTGTGATTTTTATTACGTTGATTTAACCAACATGACATAAAATGATAGATTCAGTTATCTAACATTTTATTCTTGTCACTTATGCTAAACATAAGTCTCCTTTAATCTAATACATACAAATTATTTGTTTAAATCTAGATCAACTACTTTTGCTCAAAATTCTTTTTCTTGTTATGCCTTAAACATTATAATAATGTTGAATCTAAATTTAGTATCAAATACTTATTAGCATGAACTACAAATATATATGATCTCTATCATATTTCAAATAGGCGAGAAAAGTCATGCAATCATTTCTTCTAATAATAAATATTATCATTCTATAGCAAAACCTTTAATTGATGTCCATATTTATGCTTTTAATAGTCTAAATTAAGTGGAATAATTTCATTAAGGTACTATACCTTGATACATCAAATGCAACTGTGAAAGAATATTCTCTTATCAGCTATAAACAACAATAAAAACAAACTTCTGCATCTAGCTGCCAAGTTGGGGCCGCCGACTTCAAGTTTTGGAGTAGTTCTTCAATTGCAAAGGGAACTCCAATGGTACAAGGTCAAATTACAAACTCTATATCATATTTCTATTCCATTCTTTCTGCAAATGATTTATTCTTTCTTTTGCAGGAAGTAGAAGATGTTGTTCAACTATTATATAAAACAATGCCAAACTCGGACAATCAAACTCCAAAACATTTGTTTGTTGAAGGGCATAAAGAATTAGTTAAAGAGGGTGAGAAATGGATGACGGAAACAACTCAAGCATGCTCCACTGTGGCCTAACTCATCACCATAATTGCTTCTGCAGGTGCTTTCACTTTACTAGGAATTGTAAAAAATCGTAGCTAAAGGTGTAAAAGTGCATTAGAAATTTTTATGTACAAGAAGATACCACTCAAGTTCAAAATTAAATTCTATTGTTTAGCGATTAAGTTGACCATACTCTATGGGACAGAGTATTGGTCCATCAAATAAGTGAATATTTATAAGTTAATTGTGGTGAAGATGAGGATGCTTCATTAAATGTGCAACCTTATTAGAAGAAATAAGGTCATGAATGTAATTGTAAGAGACAAATTAAAGATGACTAATATTAATGGAAAATTAAGAGAGACAAGTCTTAGGTGATTTGGACGTGTTAAGAGGAGAAATCATGATGCTTCAGTGAGAAGATAGGAAAGAATTGTACTTAGGGAATATCAGGAAAAAAGAAAGACATAAGAAGAACTAAAAGGATGTAATTAAGAATGATATGACTCTGTTGGAATTTACTAAAATTGTAATAGTAGTAGTAGTAGTAGTAGTAACAGTAGCATTAGTAGGAGGAAGAGGAGGAGGAGTAGGAGTAGGGGTAGTAGTAGTCATAGTCATAGTGGTGGTATTAGTAGGAGTAGGAGTAGTATTTGTAGCAACCGTAGTAATAGTAGGAATAGTAGGAGGAGTAGGAGTAGTAATAGTTGTAGTCATAGTGGTGATAGTGGTAGTGGTAGTAGTAGTAATCATAGTAATAGTAAGAGTAGGAGTAGTTGAAGTAGCAGTAGCTATAACAATAGTAATAGTAGTAGTAGTAGTTGTTGTTGTTGTTGTTGTTGTTGTGATAGTTGTAGTATTTTGATAATTAAAGTTCTTGGATCTCAAAAGATTTTTTTAAAAATATATATTATAGAAGTTTATACTAAATTAAAAAAATAAAACTAAGTGGCTTAACAACGAATATCAATTAGCCATAAAGGATTGGCACTGATTAAATGGCGTTACAATGTAGGCTTTATTTTTCTTATTTATTTCAGATATCATATTTATATTATGATCGTTATATATAACCAAGAAAAATATTAAGATAAAAGACGTCGCATATTAAAATTAACAGATACACAACCAACACCCAATTAATTTTTTGCGTTTTTAAGAGGTTGTTGATGAAAGTGGACACGAGTTTGCTTTAGAAAATTTGATAAGATAAGATAGTGCATGCCATTTTAATCAGTGCCTTCACCATGGAGGTGGTAATATAAGGCAGATGGCCAAAGCCAAATACAATATTAGACTCCCACCATAACCTCATTCCGCCGTATAATTTGGTAGAATTAAATCAACTGAACATACTTGCAGGTCCAAGGGCCCCATTCCTACTGCCCATAAAGTAACGATGAATTGCATTGCTGATTCAATGTTATAAATATTGGGTTTATGGAATAAGAGAAAGGTCCCTATGCCTGCTGCCCAAGAAGTAACGATGATTCAAGACAAACTTCATCCCCCAACTCTGGCATTTTGTAGCTGATGGATAAGGAGTCAATGATTGGGAACAATATAGGTCAGAGAAAAGAGGAAAATAGGAGATAGAAAAGAAAAGGGAGAGAGAAAAGATTCTTGGGGTAATATTTGTTACCCAGTTCCTTCATTCATTGTTCCTTATATAGGAAAGTACCCACAT
>JAOQMM010000003.1:12321619-12335657 GCA_027563515.1 Erythroxylum platyclados | reverse complement strand
ACTATCTATGGTAATGATAATCATTCCCTCATCTTAACCAACCATCAACATTATAATGATTATATTCATTCCCATTCTTCACTATATTTATTCCCATTCTCATTCCCATTCTTTTTCAATTTAGGCTCTTAAATAAAGGAATAGATCATCTTAATAATATTCTATTATTTTGTTCTTACCTTATTTTATGAATATTTATTCATCTAATAAATAGATTCTACAGAAATAAATAGATAAATATTTATAAAATAAGGTAAAAATAAAATAATGGAACAAGTGAGGTGAATAGCTCAAATAATTGGGATCGTATTATTGCTGTATAATTTTTTGTACTAGAAGACATTACCATGAGTTTAGTGAATTATAATTTACCCTGCTGTCCAGGCGTGACTTTTTCTTTGTTTATATTTATATGGCAGTCTTTTGTCAGGCCGGCCTAGTAGCAGTTGTAGTGGTACGTCAAAATGTTTTTTCTTTTGTTTTTTTCGTATGAACTCAATAATTCAACTACAGTGCTGATACTGGCTAACATGCGCCTGTCATGGCGTCTCATTAAAATCTATCACCAACTGGTCTGCTCTCTTTGTTGTTGACCAGCCAGTGCACCCACGGCTCATTTTAGACTTAGACCATCCTCCACACAGATCCCGGTGAATCAACGGTATTATGAAATATGAGGTAGTTAGGAAGAGAGAAACTTTTTAGTTTTTTCTTTCTCTTGTTGGATACTTGTTTTCCTCTTCAAAAATCCCTCTCCACCCATTAAGGCTTTTTCCTGACGAAGGTACTTCTCTTCTCAGACCCAATTCGTTGCTTTTTCTTTTTACCATTTGTCTAATTGTTGAGTTATTTTTTGGGTGGATTTCCTGTGTGGGTAAGTAAGTTCTCGGTGAAAAGTGTGACCTTTGAACGCCTATGTAGTTTCTTAGAGGTTTAATCTCTTAGATGGAATCGTTACCTTAGCTTTATGATTGCCATAGATAGTTGCCTATTTCATTAGCCTCATAAAGTCAAGAATTGTGGTTGACTTTCATAAGGAACTCTTCATGAGTTCCCAATCAAGATCTTTTTCACTTAGGATGAACTATGAGGTAGTAGACCACTGAAGACTGTCATCTTGTGCTTTTAAAGATTTGCAAATGTAAAAATTCCACAGAAAACTATTTGATTTGACTCTGTACGTGAGCTGGTTGTTACTTCTCTCCATTATATACTTTATAATTTTTAGATGGGAATTGTTTCCAGGGACCAAAAGTAATGCAGAACATTTGCAACAATGAACCAAAAAGTGTCAAAACTTAGATTATTCAGGTTCGTTTAATTGGGGAAAGTCTTCATAATACATCTCATCTTTCAGTGCAAGGGGACCTGATGTGTGCATCAGCATTTGCCTGTGATCGTTTAAGTCTCTCATTTTATATATTGGAATTGCTTGCTATCTGGAAGATATGTATCCAACCTCTTGTGCAAAATATTCCAAGACATTTGGAGTACAGGAATATGCTTATTGTTGCAAACTTACATTTGACTTCCCCCCCTCCCATTAGTAGTCCATACCAAAATCTCCATCACTGTGTATAAGAAAGCTTATCATTGGCTGATTCTCATATGCTTTCCTTTGTTTGGTTTTCCATATACAGGAATTTAACTGTGAGAATGGATGATCAGAGTGTTGAGTATATACTTATTGACAATCCAATATTAGATCTTCAAGACAGAAGCTCATTCAGTGCCCAGGGAGTACAAGATTTAGAAACTATCATGAAAGTTCTAACTAGAGTAGACTTGGATTTGGAACATACTTCCAAGAAGTTAGTTAATTTGCATGTACTCTTTATGCATTTATTGGCTTGGGATAATGATCTTGAGGTAATGGCCATGTCAGCAACGTCAATACAGAAGGCATTAGAATTTGATCTTCTCTCTGGAATTTTAGATTCTACAGTGAGAGATGTGGAAATTTTTGTGGATAATATCCAAGAAGAAATTTGTGATATCCGTACCAAAATTTCTTCATGTAGTTATTTGGCAGAACATACTATTGCTACGTTGGAAGAGAGAGTGTTTCAGTCAGAGGAATTATTGAACAAGTCCCTAGAGAAGGTTTCTAAGGTGAAGACACAGTCAACCAAGTTGCAGACCGCATTTTCAGCATTCAGACTTGAGAACTGTAAGTGACATATTTCCATTTAAAACTTGTATGCAGGAAGTCTTCATTGTTTCTGCTTACCTACACAGAGAAGTGCACTTCTGTAGGGGAAGATGAAAACACCAATGAGTTATCAGACAATAGTCAACTGTTATACATTAGCCCAAGTTCAGAAAGACAGACAGCAGATCAGAGAAAGCATGTTTTAAGGATGCTGGAGAAATCTCTAGCAAGGGAGATTGATCTTGAGAATAAATTGTATGAGCTTAGGCAGAATGAAGAACAGCTGAAAGTAAAACTGCACCACACAGAGCAGGTATCTGTCCGCATGGAGGAAGCAGCTGAAGTAATTTGGGGAAGATTTTTAGAAGCGGAAAATGCTGCCGAGGTGCTCATGGGGATATCAAAAGAACTGGCTGGTCGACTTCAAATTGTTCAGTTTAATATTAATGGTTCAGTTCAACGAGAAGCTGAGTTAAATGCTAGACTCCATTATTGCATACAGCAGCTGGGTTCCAAAGATGCTGCTTTAAATAAGCTTGAAAGAAGTATTGATGAGCACATTAGCAAAGGTTCTGAAGTATCCATTTTGGTGGAAAGAGTAAAATCACTTGAGGAACAGCTGAAAAGATCTGAATTACGTTTGGTGAATGTAAATGCTTTATATGAAGATAGCCAAGAGCAACTAAGTGAGATGGAAAATGTAGTTGAATCTTTAAAAGAAAGTATCTATGAAGCAGAAAATAGGTCTGAAACTGCAGAGGCCAAGGTTACACAGTTGACAGATACAAATGTCGAACTTACAGAGGAAATCAATTTTCTTAAAGATAGCAGAGATAGTAACACAAAGAAGGTAAGCTTGCTCGAGAAGCAGTTAAGGGAGGTACAAAAACAACTAAAGCATGTAAAGGCATCATCAGAAGCAAGTCAGGAGCAACAAAATATGTTGTATTCTGCAATTTGGGACATGGAGACATTAATTGAAGATTTAAAATCAAAAACATCTAGAGCTGAAAGTAAAGCAGAGGCTACAGAGGAACGATGTCTTCTGCTATCGGAAAACAACTTGGAACTTAACAAAGAAATAGATTTCTTAACGTCTAAAGTGAAAACATTAGAGACATCTTTGAATAAGGCTAACAACTCAAAAGCTGCAAGTGCTAAAGAAATTAACCTCAGAACTGGGCTCATCATGGATATGGTTACGCAACTAGCCCGAGAAAGAGAGCACATTCAAAATCAGGTGCTAGCTTTATTGTGTATCTGCTATATACACTGATACTTGGGGTATATATAAGCTCTCTTCCATTTCTATCATCATAATAGGTCGTGTGAACTCTTGAGCACTTCAAAATTAATTAGAAATGCTTCGCTATAATTGTTTATAACTTTTCTGTAACATTGTTTTCTCTATGGCCTTTTGACGAATGCATTGTCCTCATCTCAATTAGTACAAATAAGAAGGCAGTATTTATTGAAATATTAATCTTATCCTATAGGTAAAGGTGTCCATAATCAACCACAATAAGTCATAGAAATGGACACTTAAAAGAAGATGAAACCTTAGAGTGTCTTTCATTCACTTATTCAGGCATGCTGCCTTTTTTTCTACTTTTCTTAACCAAATGAATCAACATATTTGTAGAGTTTTCATACTAAAACTATAGTAGTATATTTTATGCAGCAACTTTTAATGAAGAAGGAGAATGAAGTATTGGCAGAGAAATTAAGAAATGCTAAAAGACAGGATTACAGGAAAAAGGGCAGTGAAGCATGTAGTGATAATGAAAATCTGGTCAACTTGGAGAATGGTTCATGTAAGGAAGACAAATCTTCTGAGGAAGCAGTATCGCCATCTAAAAGTTTGCAGGTAAGTACCTTTCACTACCATATTTGTCCTAGAACCCAAAATTTTCATTATATTAATTCTCTATGAGCTTCTGAATGCAACTATCTCTACATTCCTTTTCCTTTTTCTTGCAAGTCTCTTCCTGATTCAGATGAAGTCTCGACAGTTTTTGAGATGATCCACCGGGTTGGTGGAAAACTTAATTTCTCACTTGCTCTGATTTAACATTACATCAATGTTGATTTCTTGTTTTGCCTCTGCTTGGACCCAATCGTACAATTCTGTTTAGGTCATTGAGAATATGAGAAAAGGTCCAGCTAAAGTTACTAATGTTCATCTTGCTTTGTTTCAGAGAACACCTAGGAAATACTGGACAGTAATATCAGACTTTCTTATATTCTCTTCTTTTCCTGTTCATTTTAAGGACCTGAAAATCTCCACCTCTAAAGTTGTTAGATCAACTCTGCCTCCATCCTTTACACATATAGATTAAGCTTGGTTCCTGTTATGGAAGTGGAAAGATCCTTATACTGTAGAGCGATATGGTGTTTTTCATGATTATCAAAAACCAGAACGTCAGTTTTCCCCAGTGCAAGAAAATTTTTGATATCCTGACAAATTGATAACCTATTTATTATCTCGGATTTCTTATTTGGTAAGGGCAAAGGTCATAACAATGAAGTCCCTATAACAAACAGACTTATTCATAGTGTAACTTTTGTTAACTCACATTTTGTTTATTAGCACACGCAGCAGTCAGATAGTGGTAAGAAATTTGTTCCTTGCATCCATAAGAGGAGTAATTTGCAATTAGAACAGCCAATGAATAATGATCACAAATGCAATGCTGTCAATTGCCAATACCTTGCATCCTCCTTTGCGTAAATCAGTCGCTCTGATTAGAAATGTCTACATCGGAAATGAAACTGAATCGTCAATTTGTTATGATGATCACAGGAACATCTGGCATTATCTTAAGATTGCGCATGTATAAAGATTAAGTACCTGCATGATCCACCAATGAAGAAAGAAGGATCCAAGATTGACATAGTTCCTTAATCATCTTCAGTTACTCTGGCAATTCATTCTAAAAATGGATCGAATTTCTTTTCCTGAATCAGGTGGAGAAAGCATCTGAAAGTGCACCTCAGGGTGAGAATGAAGAAGGGGTTTCCTGTTTTGCACAGAATTTTGCTTGTCAATCAAACCTTGAAGCGACCAGCATGGAATGTAGGCGGCACTTTCCTTTGGAATATGTTAAAGCACTCTTTGTTGCTCTAATTGCTGGAATGATCGTTATTTATTTTAAAAAACTTGTCATTTTTGATAATTATTAATTTCTAAGCTGCATGGTGAAACAGGCACAAGTTTGAGATTGATTGTGTTCTGTATTTATGTAACCTAGTTTGTACAGAGTCATTAATTTTCTCATGCATTATATCAAGGGAAACCCTTCTGTACGTAATGACTGGTAGTTCGTTATTAACGGGTGTAATGGAAAAAAAAATTAGCATAGGATAACGATTCTCTCTCTTTCCACTTCTTCTTTCTTGAATTTCTTGATTCCCACTTTATAAAGTAGGGTTTTGGTAATAATCACCATATAAATTTCAAATAACTCTACCTATAGCAATAGTAGGAACTCACGTCAATTTCGGAAAATCATGATAGGATCCGGTCCCAATTGCAATAGAATATTACAATTTTTTTTCCATATTTTGATTTCACAAATATCAAGATCAAATAAGCAAAGAAATTTCCACGTCATTTATCTCTAAAATAATGTGTTTAGATAAGTTCAAGTTTTACGCCATCTTCTCTAAGGGATTATCTTTTTAATAGCTTATGCTTGTTTCTTTTCATTAAATCTTGTCTGGTATTTGTTTTAGATGATTTTGAATCACCTTATGAAAAATAGTTGTTTATGTTGTGTCTGTAGTGCTTTTGATATGGACATGATGCATTATTTTATTCTAGATTATTTTGAAGACGTTTGATTGGTTAAAGGAATAATCTTTTGCATGTTTAGGTTGTTTTTGGATAAAATTGGATGTGTTTTATAATTTTCAGGCCTATTCTGACTTGATAAAATGCACAAACTTGATTGCACTTAGGCATGGGGTCATGCTATAAGCTTAAGTCTAATTAGGCTTGGGCCTTAGGCCACAAGCTCTTTGCCTAATTTAGCCTCATATCAAAATTAAAATTTTGATTAAACTTAAGTTGTAGATGGCCTGAGCCTAACCCAATCTATTACCAACCTTACTTCTGATTTCACAATTCTATAATTTAACAATACTTTTTTTTTTACTAGTTATGACTGAAGCTTGACCCAACCTATCACCAGTCGTACTTCCGCTTTCATAATTCTATACTTTAACAACACTTTATCTTTTACTAGTTCACCATGTGGCTTAACCATATCCTCTATGTTCTTACCATCATTTTGTATACTAGTTTTTTAAGTTTATGTTTTCAAGATTCAAACTTTTTATTATCAACATTTATTAATAATCAATTTGGTCATTTCAGTTCTGTCTTTATTCATCCACAATAAAACCTTCAACTTCTTCCAAATATATGTATCACAAATTACCAATATCAAAATAACTAAGTAGTTAATAATCAACTCTTTTTTTTAAAGTAATAATCAACTCCTTAACAACCTCATATTAATGATATCCGTATATTTTTTAAACTGTCTTTAGTCTAAATTGTTTTCAAAAGGCTTCGATTTCTAAATCTATAAAAAAGATGACCACTATAAATTATTATAACATATTAATAATCTTATTTATTAAATAATTAAATAATAAAATAGTCTCTCTACTAGTTATGGATAAGGTTATGTACTGCTAGACCTCCTCAGACCTCGCCGCTCAGTGAGATTTGTATTACGTGTTGTTATTACTTTTGTTGTACTAAATAATAAAATAAATATTTGATTTACTATCATTTTAAATAGATTAATATATTATTAATTATTAATAAAAATTTTATATTTATAAATAAATTCAAAATGAATTATTTTATTTATTATTATATAATAAATAAAATTTAATAAAACTTAATTTATTATCATATAAAACTTTAAAAATATTACAAAAAATAATAAATATAATCAATTTTCAACATAATAAATTATTTTAAAAAATAAGACAAACCATTAAACATAATTCTAATTTTTTATATAAAATTCAATTTATTAAAGATCTGTTTAATTCCACTTATATTTTTCTATTGTGGTTTTTAGTTTTTAGGTTCTATTTTTAATTAAACAAGCAATAACTTGTTTGGTTGAGATTTGTAATAAAAAACTAAAAACAAAAACATGTTATGCTTTAATATTCTTTTTGTATTTTTTAATTATACTAATAAAATTCTATAATTATAAAATTACACTAAGTCATTCTAATCAATAAAAGATGTCGATCATATTATAATTCTTCAAAATATAATAGTACCATCATTTACAAAAAGAAAAATAAATTAATTAGAACTAATATAATCATTTCACATTTGTTTAGCAATTTTATCTCACTTCCAAGACATACATCGAAATTGTGTTGGAGTGATATTATAATCCACTTGAGAACTTGCATCTTCATTTTTTCTTTCCTTAATTTGTTTTTCATTTTCAACATAACTGTCAAATAATTCATCACTTTGTCCATGCATTCTGATATAATTATGAATAACACAACAAGCAATAACGATGTATTTTTGTTTTTTCATATCATAACTCTACATGTTTGAAAGTATAGGGAATCTTGCTTTTAGAACGCCAAAACATCTTTCAATAATATTTCTGAACGAAGAATGCTTGTAGTTAAACAATTTCTGTGAACCTTAAGGTCTTCCTATTCCTCTATAATCTCGCAAATGATATCTTTTACTTCGATATGGTGAAAGAAATTTATGTATATTGGTGCAACCTGAATAAACCAAGTAGAACTAATCTAACTTATAAAGAACATAATATAAAAAAAATTATTAAAAAAATCATAATTACTGTGTTTATTTAAAATAATATAATACCTTGAGGAGGTACAAGAATCTGATTCGCTGGATTTGTCATTGTTTCTAAAAGAACTCGAAAGTCATTTGCAGTAGCTTTCCATCCCGCTAATATATACGTGAAACATATGTCAAATGAGCAACAACACATAATATTTTGGGTTGGATCAGTCCTTTTACCCCTCTATGGTATTTGTTTATCGATTGAAACATATGCATCAATGTGTGTACCATCTATTACTTCTATACAATCTTAAACAAATAAAACGACATTATTAAAATAAGTATTTAATCATAAGGATATAGTGAAAATAATAATTAAATATATAAATGCACTTGAAAATATAGAAAGAATTTTGAATTATGTTGAATCTCGAGAGGTATATTAGTAAAGGATGGTAGAGTAATGACTCTTTTTGTAAGACGATTAAGTGCATATAAGACTTTGTGAAAGTATTTCCTAATTGACTAGGTCAAATGTTGAAAGTGTTATGCAGAGAGTCTCGTTATCTCACTATGCCCTATAGTTATTAAGAAAATTTCTACTTTTTCCTCCGCAATCAAATGACTTGTTAGCTTTAAGCCTTCTAAGCAATTCAACTCATCACATAAGCTTAAGAAGATTATCTTATTCATTCTTAAGTTCTTATAAATTCTTATAAGATTCCCATTCAAAAGTTCTAATATCCAATCGTGATCTGATAGAGTAGAGGTTTTACATGGTTGCTTTTGTAAATGAAAATATTTGTTTTCTTCCTTAACTATTTCTATAGTAACTATCTTCATCAGTTCACCATCAGAATCTGATTTTAAATCTGATAAGGAATCCATATATCTATAATAACAATATTAAATAATTAACAAAAACATTCAATCAAAATGTTTAATTAAATATAGACTTAAAATATTCATATAAAAAATATACTAAAATATTCATATAAAAACATAAACTTAAAATATTCATATAAAACATAGACTTCAAATATTCATACAAAACATAGACTTAAAAATTTTTAGTTAAGTATTCATAGAAAATATAGACATAAAATGTTCAAACCACAAAATAGTTCTTAATATAGAAATGTCAAATTAATCAGAATTTGATATGCAATAATATGAAAATATAACTAAAGCAACATAATCAAATCCAGCTTCCTTGCATTTGCCATCTTCATAAAAATATTCCTATAAAGTGGGGAATTATGTAAAGTCTTCACGACTTTTCCATATTGCACACACTTAACACCCAATTCATCTAAGGAATTCAAACATTCCATCGTTATATTAGCCTCTTGATTAATTGATGAAGCTCTATATCCATTCTATGCAGAGGATGATGTTGTGATCTTTTTCCTCAAGTAAATTATTCTTTCTTTTTAATTGTTCACCAATTATAACGAATGCCTCTTCTAAAATGTCAGAATGTGTCTTCTTTTCCTTCTTATTCTTAAGAGATTTCTTTCTCTTAGATGGGGATCTAGTAACTTAATCTCCTTTTTCATTATATGAGTAACCTTTGTCAACATCAATTTTATGTTCCTTTTCTATACTATTCAATGGATATTTAGTTGATGGATATGCATACAAACCAGTTGCAGTAGTATCTCAAAAAATATGATATAAGCCTGAAAACTCAATACATCCTATTTTATTGAATTTGTGAGCCATTTTATGGACCTACAATAATGAAAATGAAATATGAGAACAAATATTATATAATATGATATATTAATAAAACAAAGAAATATTTTATCTTATATAGATTTCCCCAACATTCATTTATAACATTAACTTCACTGATAAAGGAGTTGTAACCGATTAATCTTTCTTTAAGTAAGTTCTTGAAATTCTTCAATCTAGTCTTTAATCTGTTATACTTGTTCTTCAACTAAACATCAGTATACTCCTTATTAAATTTTGTTTGAAGACCTGCCTTAATATTCGTCCAACCAAATTTGGAAAAGGTAGTAATTGCTTAATATAGAGATGACATTTGGGTCCAGGCTTAGCCCAAGCCATCCCGACCTGGCCCAAGGTCAATGAACCAAGCTTAAGCTTGGTCTCTCCTAGCCTAGCTTAATGGAGACTCGATACATATAAGCAAAATGATGTCATTCTGCAGAAAATAACATTGTGTTTATATTTTTATTTCAAAAACAACTCAGGTAGGGCCAAATTGGGTTGAGCTCAGGTCAGGATGCCTCAGGTCTGATTAGGCTCAAGTTGGGCCCACTACTTTGGGCCTAATCGAGCCTCTAACTAGGCCCGAGCTGCCCAGGCCCATTGCCATCCCTAGTTCATTTTCCCTTCTTCACTTCTTCAACCACCAATAAGATTAAATGCATCTCTAATGTATCATTCCATACCCTATCTTTTCATTTATTTCCAAATAATCATTGGAATCATTCATAGTGTTCAAAGCTTCCAACACTAAATATAATTACATATAAGTGACATCAATCACAATAATTTTCACAAATAATTAAATGCTAAACATGGTTCAAAAATAGTCACTAGACAACTATAAAAAATAGTAAAAAATTATCAAACATTTTTTATAATAAATTTTCTAACGTAGGTATGTACTGTGAAGGCTAATATAGTGTCCTTGCGTTACAAAAGTGATTGTGTTCTTAAAGGATTCATATGTTATAAGAGATTTGCACCTAAAAAATTATTTATACAAAAAGATATACACCTAGCTAGAAAAAAATACCCATGAAATAGGGTTACTAATTCTAAGCATACAATCTGCAGAACTTTTAGAATTCTAACTTAAATTTATGAAATTTATCCTTAAATGATATGTAAGAAAGATTATCATCAAACTGAATATAAAAAAACCTATGGTTAATGTAAAGCAATATTAAATATCTATTGACGCTACAAAACTCAGATCATTTTAGTGCAGTGACATGAACATTAATCGATTCTTTTTTTAGGAATAGGGGCAATAAATATTATTACTTAAGAGAAAGAGGAACCAAACAACAAAAAAAGGTTTAAAATATTTACAACAAAGACTTGGTAAATGCTCCCACAATCAACCTTTTTATATTAGAAATAACAATATTATATATACTTCTATAGGAATTGATAACATAAAAAGGGCTACTGTTATTCTCTGAAGTTCCATTTGTGCTAGTAAAAGACTAGCAAGAGACAGAGGGAACCATAATAATTAAAAGGGATGGGCCATTCAATCAAACTTTCTAAAAGCATCCTGGAAGTTCGAATGGAATGGACCATTCAACCAAACTACTTTTAACTAACTAGACACCCTTTTTTTCTATTAACCGAAAATGAATTGTCACGTTTCACTCTATTATGATATATTAACATTTACCATTTACCTCTTCATAGAATAAAACAATTAAGATAAGCTTGGTTGTGGTGTATGCATTTAGTTTTTTTTTTGAAAAGGAAAATGGAATTTATATAATATAGGAAGAATACATAATATACAAAATATTAAGGGTTGGACCCTTTACTCCCCCCGCCTAACTATGTTAGAAAAGGATTACATGGTACTCAAAATAGAGAATAAAATAGACGTGTTCAGTTGTTCAAGGATGAGAATATGTCTGCTGTGACATGTTGGTGTAGATTCTTGACAATTAGTAGCTCACGGATATATCAAATGATGGTCAACTGAACAGTTTCTGTGGTGGAAATTTGATTAGTGAACCGCCTGCGATTGCGTTCCTTCCCTAGGTTGTATACACAAGTTCCCAAAGCTATCATAAACAAACGTTGAGGAAGTCAGGAGCAAGCTGGTTCGGCTAATAGACTTTGCAGAATTTCTGGTATTTTAGTATCGGGATTAGTCCATCGACATTGTCTCGCAATCTTCTGCCATATGGGAAAGCTAAAAGGGCAAATGAAGAAAAAACATATGCATTTAGTATTGATAACTACGTAATTCTACATTTTTACATCCAATCGAATAACATCAACTATTTGTTACTAGAAAACCTTAATTTGAGTTGAAATGTAATAAACCATTGGTTATTATGTAACAATATATATGGTTAGTTATTATGAACAAAACAACGAAGCCATCAAATTCTTTGACCATGCAATTTATGATAACTATAGCCTAGATGAAATAGAGAGTATTTTAGTTCTTAAAGGAGGAGAACACTTGAAACTAAACGTCTCATGTAAACACAGAAAAACAATAAATCAGGAAAACCAAGAACACAACTTTTTACATGAACAACAACATATTCTTAAACATCTCACTCACCAAAAACTAGATGTGGATGGAAAACAAGAAATCGGTAAAACAACAAATTAGGAAAATCAGAAAAATAGCACAATCCAATGAAAACAAATTTTTAATAGAATAAAAAAATCAAATCAATTTTCAAAAACTCATCTAGTGAAAATAAATATGTAAAAACATCTCACATAATGCAACAAAATTTCACAAGAAAAAGAAAACAGAAGAGAGAAAAGAGAAGAGTTGGGGACAAAACAAAATAGTTGTAAATTAAAGAAGAGTGAGCTTCTATAGGACAGGTTTACTGAAAAAATAAAAGATAAGAAGACGAAGTAGAAATGAGTCTGTTGTTTTTTCACCCAGAAAAACTTGTTGTAAAATATTAGAAAAAAACATCTTATTTATGTTTTTGTGAAACAGTTACGAATTTTTTATTTTTGGAATGTATATTTAATAGTTTGTTCCTTTTTGGGAATCTCGGGGTTCTTTTAAGGATGACAATGGACCGGGTCGTCTTTTTTTTAAAAACAATTTAACAAAACGGCACTATTTTACACATTGGAGGTGGGCCACGGGCTGGCTGGACCAGCCCACCCTCCACCCGTCCCTGGCCCATGGCCTAGACGGGTCAACGGGTCTTGGCCCGCTGCCCAGCCCGCCAATCCTAGGTTCTTCAAAATGGGCCAGGGCTAGGAGTAGCAGATCAAACCAATCAGCCTCGACTTTTTTCAGAGCATAAAGATACGATGTAATGAGGTCGGTTTCCATATGTTTTAAATGTCGGCTTTGCTTCATCGGTCTATCTCACAAACACGCGCGCATCCAATTCTGTCAAGGACATACGTTGTTTAATCTCTTCTAATTTCTTTTGCTCGTCGAAGCTGCGACTTGGTACGTTTGAAGCTCCATCTCAACACTTGGCTTTCTGTTGAAGCTGATTTGAGGTTAATTTTTCTCGTTTTCTAGGTCTTTTGGTAATTTGGGTTGTTCTGAATGCTTCTTTATCATTTTTGGGAGATGCACCTTGTCCATTGGCAAGGATTTCTTCAGTTTGTTTTTTAGTTGATATTGCTAGTCTGTGGTTGAAGTTGGGTTTCCTGGTTTTATTCACACAGGTTCGAGTACTGATATAATAATGCTTCGTTGATTTGCAGATTTGTTGAATTGTTCAATTTTGTTGTAGACATTTTCCTAAAAATCTAATTCCGGCCGAAAGCCCTTATTCTAGCTCTAATTTGTTGAACATTAGCTGCGGTAACCCTCTACCTCATTAAGATTTCTTAAACTTCAGTTTCTTGTGAATTACAGTTCTGGTCGGGTCACAGCCATTTCCTATATAGAATAAAGATTCTCTCTTTACGTTCCCTCAAGCAGAAAAAATGGTTTTCGTAAGAACTCCAAACGACAAAACCCTTTTCCTTGACATCAACCCCAACACCACCACTCTCTACACTCTCAAGCACCATATCCAATCCCTGACCCTTATCCCCATCTCTAGCCAACGCCTCCAAGTTTCATGTTATATCTCTTTAAATTCTGCTTATTGTGATTACCGCCTTCTCTCTCACCTTGGAATGTCTTCCTACTCCACTATTACCATCCATGTTCCTTTCCTTGGCGGCGTTGGTACCCAACCTCCGGTGCCATCAAAGCCCCGCCTTGATTTCCTCAACTCCAAGCCTCCTCCTAATTATGTTGCTGGTCTTGGTCGTGGTGCCACTGGGTTCACCACTCGTTCTGATATTGGTCCTGCCCGTGCTGCTCCTGATCTCCCTGATCGCTCTGCTACTACCGTTGG
>JAOQMM010000003.1:12297222-12311991 GCA_027563515.1 Erythroxylum platyclados | reverse complement strand
CCGATCTGTAAGGGTAAATGTTCCTATATTCATAAAGGCTCCTTCGTTTATAATTGTTCAAAATCTTATTCTAGTAATTTATAAAATTTTAAACAATACTAAATAATATTTGAGTGAAGGAACACACCAGTAAGAAACTAACTTACAAACACCTATTGTATATGAATCTTAAGAAATAATACCTTTAAGAAGATCTCAAAGAGAAAGAAGGTCAACTATTTCAAATGATTATATGGTTTATTTACAAGAGTCAGAGACAGATGTTGTTATTAAAATTAATAAAGATCTAAATTTATTTTCATAAGCCATAGAATGTGTAGAGTCTAAAAATAGATTGATGCCATGAAAGATGAACTAAAATTTATATAAGACAACAAAATTTGGAATCTTGTTGAACTGCCAAAAGGTTCTAAGAGTTTAGTGTAAATGAGTGCTCAAAATCAAGCATGAATCAAATAAAAATGGTATAATGATATAAGGCCAGACTTGTTGCCAACGGTCATACTTAAAAAGATGGTCTTGATTATAAAGAGATATTTTCACTTATCTCAAAGAAAAACTCATTAAAGATTGTAACGGAATTTGTGACTCAGAACGATTTATAGTTATACCAAATGGATGTGAAAATAAAATTACTTAATGAGGATTTTAAAGAGAATATATTCATAGACCAATATGAAGGATTCTCAACAAAATTCCAATGGTGTATAAACCTAAAATGTCAATATATGAACTTAAATAAAGTTCTCGATAATAGTATCTTAAGTTCAATGATAATATATTTTCTTCCCAATTTTTATAACAAAAACATTATTGATTGGTGTATATATCAGAAGATTAATGGAAGTAAGTTTGTTTTCTTAGTTTTATATATTAATAATATCTTACTTACTACTAATGATTTGGGTATGTTACATGAGATAAAATATTTTATCTTTAAGAATTTTGAGATAAAAGATATAGGAGAGGCCTCTTATATGATAGGAATTGAAATTTTTCATGATAGATAACAAGGATTATTGGGACGGTCTCAGAAAGTTTATATTGAAATGATTCTTCAGAGATTTAATATGGAAAAGTGTTCAGCAGGTATTATTCTTATTTAGACTAGGGACAAATTTAGTTTTACATAATATATAAAGAACAATATGGAACAAAAAGAGATGGAATCAGTTGTAGGCAATTTAATGTATCTATAAACTTGTATAAGACCAAATATAAGTTTTGCTATTAGAATTTTAGGTAGATATTAAAGTAACTTTGGAATTATTTATTGAAAATCTACAAAGAAAGTATTAACGTACCTATAAGGAACAAAAATTACATGCTTATGTATTCAAGATACTCGAATTTAGATTTTGTTATATGGCAAAATAGAAAAAAAATCTACATTAGGTTTACATGTTTCATTTAACGAATGGAGTAATATCATGGAAGTGTACTAAACAGTTTATTGTTACTTCATCCATTATAGAAGTAAGTTTATGGCAATTTTTTAATCCATATTTCATGTGTCATGGTATAGAATATTTTTCAAAGCTTAAGAGTTCTCGAAACCGTACTAAGCCGTCAAATTCATATATTATGGATATAGAATTTTATTTCAAGACTTAGAGTTGTCGACACCATTACCAAGCCACTAAAAATATATTGTGATAATTTTGCAATATTTTTTTCCTAGAATGACAAATATTCAAAAGATGTCAAACATATATAATTAAAGTATTTTGTCATCAAAGAGAAGTTTAGAAACAAAGAGTATCTATTGAGTATGTTAGTACATGTATGCAGTAATAGATCTATAAACTAAAGGTTTACAACGAAAAACATTTTGAGAAACATTTACATAGAATGGGTCTTGGTTATCATAGAATGGGTCTTGATTGTACTTTCGAATGTCATTTGTTTATAATGATGCTAGCAATCTGAACTTGTTTATTTATTTCTGATTCTACATCATTGATTTCATGTTTTATAATAGTGTATATATTTATATTTTGATATTTTAATAGGAAAGGTTATGAGACATAATTGTAGACCATGTCGTAATTTATTCATATCATTATTTATAGACCTAGTAGGGTGAGTAATGTTTGTTATAGTATATGGAAGGAAGTATATTGCATAAATAATGTATAACCATCATAACTTGCATTCTTTATTTTATCATACAAAGCTAGTTACATTGAACTTTCAAATTTTATTTTTTGTGCACTTTAAGTCATGTTATTTAATTTTATGATTATCTTATGATTAGGTCAAGTGGGAGAATATCAGAATGTGGCCTAACATTGAGTTAACTTGTTTAAGATTAACTAAGAATCAAATAGTTAAATAATCTTGATCATTTTTTGGTTATGTGATAGATGCACCTGAAATTAAAAAGAATATAAAATAGTCCTTTCCCTACTCACTAGGATTTACATTGAATAGAAGATAATTAATCCATCAAAACATCTATAAACAAGAGAGTTAAAGAGAAAGAAATCAATTTGCTCATAAACATATTTGTGACATGTCGATTTCAATAAATATTATAAGTAAATATTTACGTAATATAATGTGAAGATTATATGTTCAAGATTCTTCAAATAATGTTTTGAATTGGGTAATTAAATCATATTCCTATAATATTATGTAATTGCATTAGTATGTAACTGATACTCTTTTATCAATTTGAATTTTCAATCCACGATAATTGTGCCTCAAATCTTTTCCCAATTATGTATTAGTTTCAAATTGTGGAACTAGTTAGGTGCATTAGACCAATTTCCATTGTTAAAGGATACGCATGTAGAAATTAAGATTTATATTAGCCTGTGGAAATGTGTGCTCAAGTTCTTTTCTAGTTTACAGATCCAAAATTATATGTTATAATAATGTAGGTTCACAAGGGGAAGCAGCGGCAGTGAAATTAGGAAAAGAGTGTAAATTTGACCTTGACTGTCTCCCCAAGAAAGTATGCTAACGCTGCACTATTTGCGTCTGCAATGATGGCTACTGCAAATGCAAATATAGTGCAGAAGGACACTCCAAGAGAACTTCCCCTACTGAAAGCTGAAACCCGAACTCCCCCTATTAGGCTTAAAGAAGTGGATTAGCCCATCTCAAGCTCCAGTACGAAAGTGCAGCAAACCGGGCTACCTCTTTAATGAGAATATTGCATATATAAGGCCATCATAGCCCAGAATTCTACGACATGACCACTTGTACAATGTAAACGATTAGACTCTATGCATTTTACACGTACCGTGAAAATAACAGACCGAAAGATATCATGGCTATTTTAGTGTTGGATTTTTCACTTGACTATTATCTGCTTGAAGGGATACTCAACAATCCATCCAATATTTTATTTCAAGAAATTATTGGAATAGTTTAGCCATAGAATATAATTGTCAACTAGTTAGATGTCTTATCCCCCTTAATAAAAAAAAAAATGGTCAGTGCTCTCCGTCTATATTTTCTTCTTGTTTAGATAGGTTTTCAAGGACCAATTATTTGACTTCCATGAGCCTTTTTAATTAGACATATCTTCCAAAATACTTTCCATATCCCATAGGACATTGAAGATGTAAAAACATAATTCAGATTTATCAAAAGAAAACAATACTTCTTGATTCTTTAAACTTGACATATTAATATATTAACCAAAAACAAAAAAGAAGAAGAAGAGAAACGCCTACGAGTTGACAAGTAGTGGGAAGATTAAGAAAAATAGTAACGTGAGGAGTTGCAGAAAAGTTACGAGTTTGGGGAGCCAACACCATAGCCGCCGCTTTTTATTGTATACAAAACCATAATAGAAGAATAAAGCATAAATGCGCTTGGTAACACGAGGAGTTCAGCATGCGGACATGGTAATTGGTCGAGACTGAATTTCTGGCTGAGAATAACTGGAACAGCCGTAGATGCATTTGCCTCTCTAACTAGTTGTGGTAGTGCGTGAAATGAATTTATGAAAAGGGAAAGGAATGTGTATGTATTTGAAGGGAACAACATATATGGCATATTATTTGGTCGGTGCCCGTGTCACTTCTGTCAGGAAATTCTCAGAGCCACCATAAGTAAAACGAAGAAACTTGAATGCACACCTTAAGACCAACATTCTGGTATCTAAGCTGCTCTACCCACGAAATTTTGTAGGTAGTGATGTACATGTCAGGTAGGTACCTTACACAAACGTCAAAGTCCATTTCTTAAACGTCTCCTCTTTCAGGTTTTGCCAAGAAAAATAACAGTCAACGCCTAGAGACAATCTCTTTGATATATCTGTGTATTACAAGACTGTTGGGGCAATGGGGTCTATCTGCACCTGTGTCAAATTAATAAAAATATTCAAATATTATGAAAGCTCTATCATATCAGATAGCAAAGTTCCGATTATCATATCTTTAACTAGTCAGTGGCATGTTTCGTAAGATGATAATAAAATCTAGTGATCAAGAGAGGCAAACCCGAGTAAATTCTGCATAATAAAAAAATCGAATTTCTGCACAAACAAGTTCACGTGGGAAAATTACCTAGCGTTAATATTGCTTGAAATTTGACACAATAGGCAAGTC
This sequence comes from Erythroxylum platyclados, assembly GCA_027563515.1. Taxonomy (NCBI): domain Eukaryota; kingdom Viridiplantae; phylum Streptophyta; class Magnoliopsida; order Malpighiales; family Erythroxylaceae; genus Erythroxylum; species Erythroxylum platyclados. The sequence goes on along the minus strand of JAOQMM010000003.1, from coordinate 12,307,426 downwards.
CTGGAAATGCGGCTAATTGACTAATGACTAGTGCCTCAAAAGGCATAAATACAAAAATTTGTAGAACTTGGACTTATGAAAGGTTAATAAGTGCTCAGAAAGAACAATGAAAGGTCAAGTGAGAAATTAAGAATCACTGAGATCCTTGTCACCTTTTATTTAAATAATAAGAGTATATGAAGATGGATCGACCTTAGCATTTGTGATCTCGGAACAAGACATGGAAGGAGCAAGAAATCTTAGAAATATGAACAAGTCTAGCATGATAATTTAGTGATTGTAAGGTGTCTGCATGTTTGAGAGGAAAAGTCCAAAGCAAGACTTGTCCTGTATGAAACTGGGGACACCAGTGGCCCTTCACATTGTTCCCAATTCTCAAAAATGCTATCAAACATTGCAATCATCGCCACTTATGACCAAATAATACATAATTCATGGCTTTGGCTACTATATCTGGCTCTGGTTTGTTGTGTGAAACTTGCACTTCCCTCAAATCTGATGATATTTCTTTTTCCTTTTGGGGCCAGATTATTCGATCATAATCATTTCAGCACCATTTCGTCGATAGGAATTATGTATAGACTCAAACTATTCCTCTTTCTATGCTAAAGAGACCCATGCACTTTCTTGAAGATAATCAACCAACCTAATTGCCACATGACTCAACAAAAAAAAAAAAAAAAACTCGTTTTCTTGGTCTTGCCAAGTAAATAATTGAAACCCAGATGGGGTAATAGTCTAGCTTTATTTTTCAATTAAATCTTCATATCATTACCTAAAAGAAATATTCATAATTTTGTTAGAAACCATTTGTGATCGAATCACAGGCACAGTGCAAAAATGAAAATTTTACGGTTTCCGATTGGATCTGACAATTGAATAACTTGAATAATTAAAGGAGAATCATAAAATATGAAATCTTACCTGATTCAATTTTCCCGTTGAAATTCTTTCAAAACTTTTTCGATGCCTCAACCACAAGTTGTTCACACGTTCAGCTACTAATAATATCCACAGAGCAATTTCTCAGCTCTTGAGAGGAATTAAGCAGGAGTGCTAGCTCCCTTATGCTTATTTCTATTTATAGAAAAAATCTAGGTTTTTAATTTCTATTAAAATTAAAATTAATTTTAATAAAATCAAATATCTCATAATTGATCCATAAAGTTTCTGAAACTTTATAATTAAGTCTAACTTAATTAAAATTGATTTTTTCTCATAAACAACTATTTTTGTGTGACTCATTAGGTTCCTAATATATTGACAATAATTTTAAATTATAATTATAATTCATAATTAAAATTAGATAAATTAAAACTCCTTTCAATTTGTCTTTAATTCTCCAATTAAACAATTTATAATTATAGATCAAGATTAATATCTAGCAGCATGTTATAACCACCTAAATATCAGGAATGTCAAAGTAGTTTGACTTAACCTATCCATGAATGGTTATGATGTATAATTTAATCCTTTTGTCATCTAATGTTTCAATTGGACATAGTATGGATATAGTGTCTACTCTTTTGTATCCAGTCATGTTCGTTCTTACTAATTAGTAATTGATTTATAATTGATATTTGAAAACACCTTTTCAAATGTTAATTCAGTCTAGCTAGAGAATTTCATAAATCACTACTAGTCAAGAACAATAGAATATTATTCTCTTCGATTACTTTAGAGTAATGAATCATTTATTGACTTACTCAACTATCTTCATATGGTTTATACTGTATCCAAGTAATACTGACTGAATTATCCTAGGACAATTCATAAGTAGTATCAAAATATAATAAGCACTCACACATTAGTTTAAGTATCTCTACACTTTAATTTATGAGATCAATTATTTTTCATAATAAAGAAATATAATGTGTGTTGATTTTATCGCTTCATCAATATCTTGTCTTGATGAAACTGCAATTAGAAATATTTAGAAATAATACATAATTATAATCTTATCTAGGGATGACATTTTTGGCCCGGCCTGTGTTTGGCCCAGGTTAACCGAGCCATGGGCTAAGACCCGTTGGCCTGTCTGGCTCGACCTGTGGCCCTCCTCCAATATGCAAAATAGTGTCGTTTTTGACAAAACGACACCGTTTTGTTAATTTTTAAAAAAAAAAGATAGACGGACCGGCAGCCACCGGCTTGCGAGGGCCACGTGCCGGGCCTGGTGTAAACCCGACCTGGGCCGGCCCATTGTCATCCCTAATCTCATCATAATTTCAATTATATAGTGATTATTTCAGGAATTTTACCTTTAATATTATAATATCAAATATAATTAACTTAATACATAAAAATAAAAAATAATTTTATTAATTAAATAATAACGTCATATATTAAAATTGCAATCAACGATTTGTTGCGAGAACATAAACTAACAAATTTGACCAGCAAAAGCCAATGAACAATCATTTATACAATGGTAGAAACAGAACTGCAACTGTCCTTTAACTCGCATTAACTTCAGGTGATGCAATTAACGTTGCTAATGGAGATAGTAAAAGCTTTGAGGTTGACATGCTTACATCAGTTCAAAGAAAGTTAGGTTCAAAGAAACCCATAATGATGATAAGTAGAGCATTGTGGGTTTTCCACATTACCCGTATCGAGTACATGCCTATGCACTAGTGTCATTAGCGAATTGTCTAATGTTATTAATTAATGGTGGGGCATAGCGGCTTGTGGCTCTTGGTACTTACGAGAACCTTCATCAAATTGGAAGTCCCCAGTCTATGAATTCAAATCATCATTACAGGATTATGAACATTAACAAGGACGATATACAATTACTCCTTGTCGACCCTCTTAATGCCCATTTGTTCTTGAAACAGATGGCATGAGAATCACAAGGGAACCAGAGCCAAACACAAAGAAATATAAAATTTAACCAAGATGTGGCCTTAAATCATCCAGGTGGAAATTAATTTCCCAAGATAGGGATAGATCATTCTGTGGCACGTCTATTGGTTGCGGGTTTGGCCACACTGGGACTTGTATGATGATGGGACTACGAATTACGAAACCTTACCTTATAGAAATATCCAGTGATCCGCAAACCATAGGAAATCATTTTCTGGCCTTTCCATGGTAGACACGCAGAGACCTAACTAGTGGATTAGGAGGGTCCTGTGGTAAATCAACCAATAAAATAGTGACGAGAAAGATGGGATTTTGAATGTTTACAATGCCTTAAACCGCATTTTAATATGCAGATTAGCTAGTGGATTACGACCTTAAGGACACACGTAAGCAAAGAAAAGCAAGCATGCGTGCAATTCAGTACTCCTATTGGTCTCAAATGCACCACCCACCGAACATTATTATTATAAATATTATTATAGGACAAAGCAAGCTATGTGGCATTGACAACAAAATGAGAAGATATTAAAATATGGGTTTGTGTTGAAGGTTTGATGGATGCGAGGTGATCACATGGAATAATTTTAGCAGAAGATGTAAGATAATAGATGAATAGATGTTGAGAATGGGTAATGAGCTTATCCTATTTCACCCAATCACCACAACCAAAGAAAGGAAAGAAAATGGGAAAGTAGGGTTGTTCGAGTGGGGGGAAAGTGGCGACAGACAATTCTACACACGGTACATGTGATGGTACAAAGCTTTGCAGCCCCATCATCGCAAATGGGAGTGCCTAAAAAAAAAATTCCACAGCAACATGCTTTCATGGATCAGCTTGTGCCCTGTGGTATCCTACACTCTTTTCATGACTTCTATTCTCAAGTGATGACCAGATTAATCGGTATACCTTTTCCTTTTTTAAAAGAATAAAGGCAAGTCAAAACAAGAATACGCTACAGGCAATCGAAGCATTAATGGAAGTCATGAATAAAATATATTCCTCAATGTAAATATTTTAATTTTAATTAGTAATTCTGAATTGAATATATCTAAAAATATAAAGATACCCCTAACCTGAAAATATGAATCCAATTTTTACTCAGAAAGAAGCACAAACAAAAAGGCCGTGTAAACCAAAAGAAAGATATGGCAACTATTCCACTTGTATGTAAGCAACAATAAGAGAACGCGTTTTAGAAACAAGTTGTCGATAAGGTTTCAAAAACTATTTTCAGAAAATATACAAGTCTACAAATTCTGAAGTTTATCGCATTTGTTCTTCTCTCCACAATATTTCAAATAAAAGAAACACTATGATGTAACTCGACTCTAATTTATCCGAAATACATACTAAGTAATGAATAACGTGCTCTTTCCATTAAGTCATTAAATTTTAGGGTCTGATTCTTTCTATGACTCGTCACGTCTTAGTTTTAAAATTATTCCATCAAACCAAAATTTGTGATAGATTATGGTCACCACCAATGCACCAGTCTACGAAGCTAGTAGGCTCAATGGCAAATAATGTGAGATGTGTCTTTTTTTCGATAAGATTCCTTGCTAGGGTATACTGCCATCTGTCCTTAACCAGTTGTATATTCTCATTTGCAACATTTGCAAATCTTACTTACGTTAATACAAGATTTGTTAGGAAATTGGGACGGACCTACTGCAGCGGAATAATGACAAAATTTTTTTGTTTAATTTTTTGGAAGTTAAGATCACTAAAATTTTATAATATGATTAACACTTAAATCATAATAAAGCAAGAATTATAATTCATACCTTATTCTAAAACTTGATCATTTTCTTATCGTATCCTTCTAACTGTTTTTAAAATTAGTTCATCTCAACCACTATAGATGCATAAGTGTTTGACTTTTAAAGGTATCCATAGAACAAGTTAAGAGAACTCTAAAACTGTTGTAGAGAGGGTTAAGCGAGGAGTGTTAGTTTTATTAGAGCTTATGTCTATTTATAATAAATTTTAGACATTTTAGTAATTTAATTGAAATTAAATTCTAATTTCAATTAAACTGCTAATTAAATAACAATTATGCCTAAATAAGATCTAATATCTCATATTGATCCTCATTTATTAAATATCTCATATTTAATCATAAAGTTTCTCAAACTTTATATTCAAGTCTAACTTGATTAAAATATCTTTACTCTATTTAACTCATTCTTTATGTGTTATCGATAAGGTTTCCAAATATGTTGACAATAGATACAAATTATAACTCTAAATTACATTTAGGATTAGATAAATTAAACTCTTTTAATTTATCTTTAATTATTTAATTAAACAATTTAAATCTATATATCAAGATTGTCAAAGTAGTTTTGACTAACTTTTTGGACTTATCTAGCAACATATCATGACCACCTAAATATTTATGAATATCAAAGTGGTTTTGATTAATCTTTCCGTGCATGATTTGTCTATATAATTCAATTCTTTTATCATATAATGTTTCGAATAAACATAGAGCATAAAATTAATATTTACTTTATTTTGAGTCTAATTATATTAGTTCTCCACTATCAATTATTGATTTAATTAATGACATTGTTTACAAAACGTCATTCCACCTCGACTAAGGATTTTTCAAATCAATACTAATCAAGAACAACGTAACATTCTCCATAATTATTTTAGGGTGATGAATCTTATCTTAATCACTTAAATACCTCTATATAGTTCATGTTATATGCAATTACTACCGATTAAGTTATGACTAGAACAGGTAATAAGTAATACCAAACATAACAATTCCTATACAAGATAATTTTTGAGATCTCAAGTTAAAGAATTACTTATATAATCATCACAATAAGAATTTTCATAGACGTACAAATAATGTTATAAATGAATTTCTCATATGAGGTGAGTTTAGTGAACTTGTTCTCTAACAAGTACTCATATGCTTGTTTAAGTATCTCCTTATTTTAGTCTAAGAAAAACATAACGTATGCTAGTCTTTTTATGTTCTATTAATATCCAGTCTTAATAGAATAATGACTAGAAAGAATTTATAAGCAAAGAGCAAAGAGGAATAAAAGAGAACATAGAAAGATAAAGGGAGGTTCTTTTACGGTGAGTTGACAGGCAGAGAGAGCAAGTTGGTGGAGAGAGTAGTTTTTGTGGAGAGTTCTAATGACTAAAAAGCTAATCTTCCCGGAGAGAATTTAAGACCTTCAAAATGACTAAAAAGCAAAATAACAGTAAGATCATAATAACCAGTAAAATTAGGATGGACTTAAAGCAAAATTGAGTAAGAACCGTTTCTAAACTCTTTTACCAAAGGCCTAGACTTCCATACTTCCCATGAAGGATCTGTCTCAAAGTAATCCCCGCCTAAGCAACGAGGACTATTAAACTCATCCATTGCTTGGAAAACAAACTTATGAACATCTCCAATTGTCAACTCAATCAAATCTTTACCTTCCAGACCATGAGCCATAATTCCCACTATACATGAATCTCCAGACGACTCTCCTCCTGGAGCTAACCACCATGAAAGAAGATTCGTAGTCAAGTTTGGCTCCAATTCAGTTGATATCCACTTCACTTGAAATATTCGAAATAGAGACATTGATGGTGTTCACTTGAAATATTCAGCCCATATGAGAACATTTGGTAGCCTATATCATCTACACCGTATGTTAACTCACAATGAGAAATTAATGGGAGACTTCCAGGTATTATTACAAGGAGAAGTTAGAAGCAATTGAGCACCTGGTGGACTAGGAGCAGAGGCAGAGGAGCAGTCGAGGGCCTTAAGAATGTCAGAGGTCGAAGTTGGCTTGGAAGCTGGATTACAAATTTACGTGGATGATATTTTGATTATAGGGAACAACAAGTCATTCATTAAACATGCCTACATCAAAGTACAATTTTCAGCATATGAGATTCAAGTTAACAGTTTTTGACAAACCTGCTCAACTTGAAGGAGGGTGATAAATCTAATCCTCAAATTTGTTAAGTTTGTTGTGATAAACTAATCCTTAAATTTGTTCTATCTGGTTTATGGCTAATTGACTAATGTAATTTCATATTTCATCTCAAGACCAGCTGTTGTGTACTACGCACACATAAAAGATGCGCAAAGATACACATTTATGTCTGCTAGATGATAATCATGAACCCAAACACATGTTTTAGATTAGCTTGTTAAAGGTGAGTGTCGTGGAATCTAATTCTTTATTTTCCCCAACTCATAAAATAAATATATAGATATTCTGATCCACAAGAGAAATAAAGTGCTCAAGGGAAATTCCATGGTGGAGAATCACCTACACTGGGAGTATAGTTTATTACAGTTGCTAAGCTAAAAGTCATGAACACAGAATATTCAAAGAAAAAACAAAAACGTTTGCGTCTGCAAGTTGCTGCCTCTAGGATTTGGCAGGACTTTTTTGATCTAATCTTCTTTTTATACTAATAACCTTGGTATTTTAGCAAGTGGGTCAATAAACGATTCTGATAAGCAACAATCTCTAATAAGAAATTACTGGTTAATGTTTGAGTGAGATACCAGAACTCCAACGTATTGGTCGCTGATGTGACGGTATCCGATAAGGTAGTTTAATTAGGTGATTAACTATAGATGTACCTGTTGCTGATATTGTGTGGTAGAATATAAGAAATTGGTAAATTAATCTAGAAGAAAGCACTTATTCCTTGACAACACACAATTATGCAAGTGAACCAATGTACAGTACTGATAATTATATGCTATCCTGCATTTAGCTGCTGCTTTTACTGAAGTAGATGTTACAGAAACCTTTAAAACTCAATTTGGTGGGGCAAGAGGTCGTTCAATTTTCATTAATTTGCATGTCGGTGAGATGGCTTGTGTTCTTGGACATTGCTTCACTCTTCCCACCAAGCATATTTTACTTTTTCCCTTTATTCCAGTGGGATTTCCTAGGAAGGTAGCCCAGTAAGGCTCGAAGGATAAGTAGGGGATGTTGTTAACTGAATAATACAATATAAATTAGGAATCTGCATACGATTTTGGTTGTTCTAGTTACGTTTATTAAAATATATGGTTGGGATTTAGGTACTGGATGTTAACTAAATTGATAACTCCAATCTAATGGACCCCTCCAATCCCAGCATCAAGTGCTGGGTGAGTCACCGAAATTGTAATAAAGACGACGTTTAATTTACACAACTTTTAAACTGAGCTTCCTTGCGTCATGAAGCACAAGGTGTTATTGGTTGATAGAGCTTGAAGTGTTAATATGATTATGAATTTGTCCAGGCTCCTGAAGAAAACCACCCCCCCTGACATTGACTTTAACATCATATTTCTACATTTCTTATTCGCCAACTTTTCCTTCTCTTCTCCTGCCAAAGTAGTCCTCATTTTAAATAATTGCATTCCCCCACATCATCAAACACACCCAAAATGATTATCCAAATTACTAAACTTCCATTCTTGTGGTTCTCATGCATGACATTATCTGTTCAAAACATACATAAAAGTAAAAAGTACATGTATGCACATCTCCTTATCCGTCTTGGAAAGAGACTCAAATATCGTATAGTTTCGTATATGTATGTTTGTTTGTATGCATGTCTAGTCACAAGGGGGATACATAGGATATATTGTCATCCACAAGAATTGTTCAAGTTCTTGCTCATGTGAACGTCTAGTGATTATACTGTTACTCTTTGTCTTCTTGGTGAAATTTGGTCCACTTCATTTGCCTTTTCCCTCCTATATAACCCCTGCACTCCTCATGCTGATTTTATCCTTCCAAACAAACCAAATACACAGCCTTAAACTGCTATCACCCTGATTTGTAGCCATGCTTCCTGGTGAACTAACCGGAATTCACTATCTATCACCTGAGAATTCAATTCCTTTGCCTACAAAATTTGGCGCAATCACAGAAACTAACTACATCCATTTCAATAGATTATTAGCCAACTTGCAGACATCTTCCTTTCCTCAATCAGAACACGAATTCACTCTGCATCAGTCCTCAAGTCTTAGTAATTCATCATCAACTTCCAATGAAGCTAATGATCAGGAACATCAACTTAGCATCATTGACGAAAGGAAGCAGCGAAGAATGATTTCGAATAGAGAATCAGCTCGAAGGTCGAGGATGAGGAAACAAAGACACCTAGATGAGCTATGGTCTCAGGTTGTTCGGCTACGCACTGAGAACCACAATCTGATGGACAAGTTGAACCACGTATCTGACTGCCATGATCGTGTTCTTCAAGAGAATGCAAGACTCAAAGAAGAGGCTTCTGATCTTCGGCAAATGCTTACTGACTTGCAGATTGGCAGCCCTTATACTGTCTCTGCTTTAAGAGACCTTGAAGAGGTCCCCTGCAATACTGCACACCTCAGAGCTGAGTCTTCAAGCCAATCCATCGCTACCTCTGTAGACTTGCTTCACTGAAAACGAGAGATGCTTTTTCCTATAGCACGATAGCATCTAGTGTCTATGTTCCTGGTGTTTTGTTGTGTGGTTAACTAGTTTATGCCTTCATTCCATCTTTTTTATTAGATCAGAAGGGAATGCAATAGCTGCTTTCTTCTCTCTTCTTCTTCATCTACTCGTCTCATACATTGGCTAGACAATCAAATTCCACTAACGAGGACATTTAACTATTCAGTGTTCTTGCATTTGATAAATATGATTAATAGAAAAGTAGTAAGTGAAAATGATACATCTAGTCCATCGTACACCAAATTGTAAGCCTCATATTTGTCTGCCAAAGCTTATTTTTTAACATTTCTTAGAAGACCCTCCAAGCAACTTGAACCAGTTAGTGTTTACGTAAATTACACGTGACTGAGGGAATCCAAGAAATACTAAGAAAAGTTGATAAAATGTTCATAAGCAAGCAAACAGACAATTCTTTTCCGCAGGTGTACTAAAAATCGTGAAGATGAAATCAAACTTTTTGCATCAGCGGGTGTTGTCTGATCAACAGGTTCCATTCGCACTGAAACCAAGAGAGGCCCCATAGCCAGTCAACTAATGCTGCTTACGCTCATAATAGCAGAGAGAGACAGAGAGAGAGAGAGAGGAGGCAAGAAGACAAATGGTGGTGGAGGTGCTGGTGGTAGTGGTATCATGCAAATAGCTACTATAAGAGATGAAAGAACACACTTAAAAAGGCTATCCCTTTGATATATTTTTTACTTACCATTCTGATATTTGTTGATGTTGATGATTGTGTTGCTTAATGTTGTGGTTGATGATTTCTTGTTAAGTTAATCTATTACTACAGAGTAGGCCCCTGCCATATATATGCATATGCTATCTGCTTGGTATCATATATGCATACGTTATCTGAGAT
>JAOQMM010000003.1:12241197-12272320 GCA_027563515.1 Erythroxylum platyclados | reverse complement strand
ACATAACTTGAAAAACATATATATTATTGAAGTTCGGTTCCGTGCCGTCGCAGGTACTATTGCTAAGTTCGGTACAAATAATGTAGAGGGTAATGTGAGAGAAGGACAAGGATGAGAGGATAGTTGCAGAGGGAATTGAGCCCAAAGCTCTGTCTCCAGTCATTAGGAACAAACTCAAGGGTGTGCTTAAGGCAGCTGCTATTAAGGCGCCTTCCTTTGGTGAAAGCAAGAGCCATTACTTGGATGATATCGCTATCTTGACTGGAGGTAGCAGCTCATAAATTTTCTAGTAGTAGGTTCATACAATCTCACTTATCCCCAGGTTTCTAATTGTACATAATAGTTAAAACCAAAGAATTTGACTAGAGGAGTTTGAGGACCAAAACTTGTCCTCAATTGATCCTTAATAAATCTTATTTGCAGTCCTGATGAGCAATAAAAGAAACTAAGAAAGGAATGTAGTGTTTTAGTGCTGTTACATTGCTATTTATCCCTTCAGCACTTATATTGCAGCCACTGTAATCAGAGATGCAATGGGGTTGACCCTTGAAAGCGCTGGCAAGGAGGTGTTGGGCAGTGCTATAAGTGTGGTAATAACAAAGGATTCTACAATGATAGTTACTGATGGAAGCACTCAAGCGGCTGTTCAGAAGAGGGTTTCTGAGATACGTGGGCTTGTTGAGGTGCATCTTCCATTCACAACATAGATAAGACTACATCATTTATATTTCACATGATGCTTATGAAGAAATATTGTACTTTTAATTGGAAAAAATAGTTTCGTCCCAAACTGAACTAAGTTACACATGTTGGTAAATACTGGCTCGGGAACCTAGAGCTTAGTGAAACAGCAAAGCTTGAAAATAAGCTCACTATGCATGTTTAGTTTATAAATTAAAAGTAAACTTTTTTGTTTTATCAAGTTTCAACCAAAAAATTTCTGTCATTTTGTCATTTTGCAGAATACTCAAGAAAAATATCAAAAGAAAGTACTCAAAGAAAGAATAGCTAGATTATCAGGAGGAATCGCCATCCTTCAGGTAACTGATATATTTGGAAAGTATGAATCGATTGTGCTTTCGATTTAACAAATTGAAGTACAGGTAGGTGCACAAACTCAAGTTGAGTTGAAGGATAAACAGCTGAGAGTTGAGGATGCTTTGAATGCAACTAAGGTAGCTGCTTGATTTTCTGAGTCTTTCACTTGAGTTATTAGCTGATAACAACAACGAGCTTCTGGCACAATGTAATATATGCAGGCAGCGGTTGAGGAAGGAGTAGTAGTTGGGGGTGGGTGTAGCCTTTTGAGGCTATCCACAAAAATGGATGCTATAAAAGAGCATCTGGACAATGAAGAACAAAAGGTCATTTCATTTTTTTAAATATTTTTATTGCTTCTAGTAAGTATATCAAGACATGAAAAACTTCCTTGATCGGTTATTCTATTTTGTAAAACGCTTACAACTAGGGGATTATTGATAGTATAAGATATATTGTCAAATATGGTTGCAGATTGGAGCTGAGATTTTTCGAAAAGCATTAACCTACCCAGCAAAACTCATTGCCAAAAATGCAGGTGTAAATGGCAACGTTGTTGTAGAGAAGGTCTTTCCGCGATACTTCATCTCATCATCAGCCAATTGCAATAAGAAGATAAAATATGCCAACTCTGATTATCTGAAATTTGTAGGTTTTGTCATATAATGATGCAAGATACGGTTACAATGCTGCAACAGACAGCTATCAGGATCTCATGACTGCGCGAATCATGGATCCAACAAAGGTATTATCAGTCATATGCATCTTCATTAAATACAAAGATGATGAAAAAGTATGCCAGAAGAAATAGTAATATTTTATGGCAACAACAAACTGTAGGAAAAGTGAACAAGAGCATCTGTACTTGCATCTCTGGATCATTTTTTCTGTTATTCATGGCTCTCAATCAACACATGAAGCAGGTAGTTAGATGTTGTTTGGAGAATGCTGCATCAGTGGCTAAGACATTTCTGATATCCAATGCTGTGGTGGTTGACATTAAGGAGTTGCAGCCTCTGCCAATTAGAAAACCAATTCCAACACTCTCAGGTACTAATAATCTTTCCGTGCATAAACCGTGGTTCCTATAAAATTCTAATTTTTCATCATTTCAGGTGTCAAACCTTTTAATGTATAGAAGCCGGGTGAAGAGTTTGGACGCTTTTTCATTGAGCAGCATATTATAATCTGAAGTCGGCTTGGCACGCCTAGATTTCCATCTTTTTTTTATATGTATCTTCAACAAATAGTTCTGGACTGTGATGAGAAGACTTGCTAGCAGTTGTTAACGATCCAGGAAAACAATTCTTTAGCGTCAAAGGAGCCGGATAAGTTGAAAGAAACACATCTGGCGTTAGTTTGTAGCTAAGAAACTGTAGAGACACGTTTCAGATTTTCCTTTTTAGAAGAGAAAAGAAAAGTAAGAAATTAGGAGTTCTTTGTAAACTTATACTTCAACTTGATGGTATTTATAAGTAATTTTAACAAATTTAGTTTAACCCTTAAAATTTATATTTTATTTAACTACAAAATAATAAATTCTTACAACACAATTAAATTAAATGTAATAGAATTCTCTATTATTTTTAAAAGTTTGATGGTTGGAAAATAATTTGTCAAATCATTTAATTTACATAATTTTTTATTTTATGATTCAAAAATTAATTATTTAATGTTAATCATTTGGCACAAGAAAAAAGATAGTGCTATTGGAGAACTCTTCAATTAATTTTTATATAATTGTTTTAGATTTTACTAAATTATAAATTTTTTTATTCATTTGCTTAATTTAATTTGATGAATTATGACTATTATACTTTTTAAAAATAAATTTATGAATATTTTACTTATTTGACATGTGATTAAATAATATTTATACATTTTATATAATTATTAAAATATTTTTAAAATATGTATTTACGGAATATACTTAACTTTGAAGTATTTTTATCCAAAAATAAAATTCATTTGTTTGATAGGGTGTGCTTAAAACTTTAAAAAAATTTGGACTTTATTTTAATTCAAACTATTCTAGTTATATTTTATTAAAGTATAATATTTATTAGTTTCACTCATCTTGATACAAATTATTTGAGTCAATGAAAGGACAAAAAGATTCAAAATTATTAAAAGAGATAAGGGATAAGTAATCCTACATATATTTGTGGACCGATCTATAAAGGAGTTTTGAAGGCAACAAGTATAAAGCATCAAGTGGTTGTTCAAAAAGTACAACACTAGGTGGGAGGCCTAGTACACATTTATTATGGCTAAGACAGAAGTTATAAGTTTAACCCTCCTTGCCATTAATAGGCATTTGGAGCTCCAACTACAAATTTTCCTTTTAATCTTTCCTACCAGTGGCTTGAAATTTGAGTAATTAGGTTTTGTAGAATTAACAGGTATACCAAGAAATGTAAAGGGTAGTTCTATTACCTTGACGCCTATTATATTACCAATCCATTGTGCATTGTGGGAGGCATTAATGGATAAGTAGATATCACTTTTCTTCTTGATTGCATGTAGACCAAAAATTTTGTTGAATATTCTCAGGACTATCATATATACAAGGTGATGATCTGCCCTTGAGAAAAGGAAGAGATCATTTGCAAAATTAAAGTTTAGAATGCCAAAAGCCTTACATTTGTTATGATACTGAATAAATGGCTTCTTTTAACCACCTTCAACAAAATCTTTGTTGAGCAGCTCCATTGCAATAAAGAACAAGAAAGGGGAGATGGGATCACCTTGACGCAGTTTTTTTGCCCCTTTGATCCTATTTAAAGGTTCTCTGTTGACTAGTACATTGTAGGATACCCTTGATTTGCATTGCTCTATCCATTCGATGAACACCCCAAGGAAGTTGTAGGCTTTAAGGTAGTTGATTATGAATTTCCAATTAAGCGAGTTATAGGATTTTTAAAATTCACTTTTATTGTGCAGTTTCTATTACCTCTCCTTCTGGAATAGTTTCTAAGTAGTTGTTGAACTATTAAAATATTGTCCCTGATCTGCCTACCCGAAATGTATGCTTCTTGATGTAATCCAATGTGTTTTGGTAAGATTTTTTTCATTCTATCAACCACTATTCTTACAATTATCTTGTACACGGAGTTTCAATAGGCTATAGGGTGGTATTCGCTACTGTCCTTTGTTTCAAGTCTTCGGGCATTAAGCAAATTATTGTTATGTTGAACTCCTCTTATAATTTCCTTTCTCTGAATAATTCCTCCATTGCTTTTACAACCATCGTCCCTGTCATGTTCCATGTTTTTTTAGTAAAATAGGATATTCATCCCATCTAGGCTTGGAGCGTTTAAATGATTGAGTGCTTTTAGGGACATCCTCTATCTCATGCCTTATTACTGATTTAGCTAGTTATTCGCTTTCTTCCTATGACAATTGGTCTTATAAAACATCCCTTAAAAATTATTTGATGGATATTGCACTAGAAGGAGAACCAAGTGTATAGCCAAAGAAATCCTCCACTTCTCCCTTAAATCTCTTGTTGAGTTGCTACAGATTTTCCATCCTTATATATGGAGATGATTTTATTGGAGACTCTTCTTGAAATTACCACTTTTTGGAAATAGGCTATGTTCCTGTCACCTTTTACTATCTAAATTTCCCTTAATCTTTGCTTTATGATGCAACTCTCTATGGTAAGAAATTGCGACTAGTTTAGCATGATTGTTTCTCAAAATCCTATAATGTTAGGTCAGTAAAGTTCATGTTGAGGCCTGTTTGAGCCCTGTCAAGGATTTGTTTAGCTCTAAGAAGGGCCTATTATGTGTTGCCTATCTAATCTCTGTTGACCCTTTTGAGTTCTTCCTTAATTGATTATGTTTTCGTGGCACATATATATAATTTTGTTCCAGTTACTTCCCTGCAAAGTCCCCTGTGTACAGCTTCTTCAAATCTTGTCACATCAGCTAGAGAGAAGTTGAAGCAGAAAATGGATCTTCTAGGCTTCGAATAGCTTGTAGTGTTTACTAATTATGGGTGAATGGTCTGAGCATCTGGGGTTTTGAAGGATGCATATGCTTCTGGAAAAGTCTAGAACCACTATAGATTAGCCACGCATTTGTCTAACTTCTTTCTTATAAGCCAAGGGTGTTTCTATCTATTAGAACAAGTGAAGAAATTACCGCCTTGGGGAAGTTCCTTTACCTTAATGTCTGCTGTGCATCGCTTGAAGTCATTATAGTAGCTTCTAAGGCTGATGTTCCCTTCTGCTTCCTCTGGTTTGGGGGTTGAGTTAGAGTCTCCTATTATGAAAAGGCCATTGACAAGAGGCTAAAAATTTTATGAGTTTGTCCCACAACTCCCTTCTTTGAAAACTATAATTGAAACCATACACTACTGTGATCTAGGATATTGTCCAGGAGCTTTTATTAATGAGCTTAGTGTGTATCCTCTTCTCCTAAATAAAATTAACTCGGCACTTCTACGTTGTCGTTGTTATATAACACTAAGATCCTCCCATTTTAATGAGAGCAGTAATTATTTAGTACTTTCCAATTGCTAGGAAAAAATTGGAGAATGTTCTAGTTGTCTTTTTTTATCCTTGTTTCTAATAATTCAACAATATCAGGCTTAATCTCATTGACAAAATCTTTTATATCTAATTGCTTAGCAGGGGCATTCAAAATCTTTTATATCAATTTCATTTTTCAGGTGTATCTAAAGATATTCCCAAAGTAATAAAATTTGGAATCAAAATTATTTGGATGTACATTTATTATAAGATGAATCTAATCATAAAGACTTAAGGAGTAGACCCTAACCCTAGTATGAACTGTGAGCCCAGAAAAGGCCGGCCCGAATTTTGCATCATCATCACCGTCATGGCTCAAAAACCTTCACAATCCCAAATGCGTCTTCCAATCTCTATCTTTATTTATCAATGTGTAAATATATAATGGAAAACAATCCCGAGAGGAAGGACCAAACATAGTTAATTAAGATAAAAGCAAGCAAATGAAGTTCTTGATGGGGTTGCTAAGTCTTCAATCCATAATGGATTTGGTGGTGGCCAGTATTTCTGTGATCATCGGTCTCGCCATCTTCGCATTCATTGCTTCCGTTCTTTGCTCTGCTGCTTTCTTTCTAAACGCCAAGACTATCTCTTGATTTTCCCCTTCGTTCCTTTAGGTATTTGTAAATCGTCGTTTCCATTCTCTGTCTCTCTTATGTTGATTTAAATATTTGTCTGTTTCGGGAATTTGGATTCATCGGACTTTGAAACTTTTAACAAAATTGAATGTTCTCTTAGTCTCGCTGCATTGTTTGCTTAGTGAGTTTTTAAGGAAATCTCTTTATCTTCCCTGTAACAAATTTCTCAGCTTGTTTCTCTGCCGTTTAAGGTCTAATTAAAGAAGTGTCTTGAGAAAGAGCGGGTTGATGAAGATGGTCCTTCGGATTCCTCTAGGATACGGATTGTCGAGAACTGAAAGCGAAGACTGTATCACTGGGAATGTTGTTGTATTTGAGAAATAAAACCCTACGAATGTTTTCTGTTCTTTTTATGATTTACACAGTCACTTTCTACATCTATTGTTTTGATGTATCACTATATCTTGTTCGTGTTCCTCACGTCTTCTTCGGTTGTTAGATCTAAATAGTTAGGCCTCCGAGAAGATCGGAAACAAACCTTTGGGTGCTCTCCAGGATAAGAAAAATGGTCCGATGGACTGCTGTTATTAAAATTGTAAAGTTTAGTGTCGAAAGCAGGTGAATTCTTGGTTAATGTTCATGGTACAAAGAGAAATATGATTATGTTGCCTTGAACCCAATTCAAGACTTGAAGTAGCAGAGAACGTCTTTTGAATGAAAAAATCCTAAATAAGAGGCCAAAGAGGTTAACATTGAGTAGTAAAACAATTGGACCAATAAGAAAATTGTAGTTTCCATTTTCCTTTCCCCCTTTCTTAGGAGCCATGAGAAAGCAAGAAGAAAATTCCATGGTTCCTCATGCCTGACTGGTGTTGTACCTTCCTGCTTCGAAGCATCAATTAAAACAGCAGTTAGCAATCACCCCACATCATCAACCAAACAAATGAAATGTTCACCAGCATTCTCGAGTGCAAAGCAAAAGGATGGAAAATCTTTTTTAAAGAAGAAGACTTCTCCATATGAATTTAATGAATTTGCATTTGGATTTGATGCATCCTGTTACAATGTCCCCAGTGGCTCGGTATCAGCTATTTACAATACGATCTACTTCTTCTTTTTCTGTTTCCTGGAGTACACCATTCCTCTAATACCATCCGGATCCGCCACAAACCCCAGGGGCCGATAGAACCCAAGAACTCGTGGCTCCGAATACAAAGCAATATTAACAATACCCTTCTCCAACAACTCCTCCACAAGCCTCTCCATGATAGCTTTCCCTAAACCGATCCCCTGAAAAGAAGGATCAACCACGACATCCCATATGATGGCGTTGAAAACACCGTCACCAGTTGCTCTAGCAAAGGCAACGGGCTTCTGGGTCTTCTTGTGCTCGATCCATAGGAGTGAGTTGGTATTCTCCAGAGCGAGTTTGATTTTCTCAGGGTCTCTTCTGGGGAAGCCCACAGCCACGAAGACTGAGTTGAGGTGGTTGAGGTTGAGGTCGGAGGTTGTGCGCCGGAGATGAAAGCCTCGGGACAGTAGGTCGTCGTCGGAGATGGAGTAGCTGTTTGTAAGGGTCATGAAGCGGCAGATGTTGGTAGTTGGAGTGGAGCTTAGGGACAGGGTGGACAGAAACATGGTGGTTGGAGGTTTTGTTTTCTTTGGGATGGTGGTCTGAGTTGTGGCTGTGGAGCTGTGTGGTGGTAAAGTGATCGTTTATCTTGTTTTAACCTGCGCGGGACATTGTGGGACTGAGCTAGGAGCCTTTATAGTTGCAAATATCAAATCCACTCTAATACAATTCTTCGTCGTTGTTTATGGTTAAGACTTCAATTATGCATTTCGTGTGATATTACCTCATCCAAAAGTTATAAATTCGAGTCACACAAAAAAACTTCTTTACAAAAAATAAAAAAAAAGTTACGTATGTTGATAACTTTCTTTTACATTCTTGCAAAACGAAAAGTTTTATGCTAAAGTACGTTGAATTGTATTTTGTGATATTCACCTCAAACTCAAATGGTCTATGTAATGTATGCACTTACCTTCTGGTTTGTTACTTATTGTCTCGTGAAAATACCCTTTTGTCGTTTGGTATGATTCCATAACTTGAAGCAAACATTAAAGGATTCAATTATATTACCCTTTTTCTTGGTAGTTATTAAAGATCTTTATTAGCATACCTTTAACTATGAAATCATCATTTTCTTGTCCTTTTTTCTTAATTTATATATGCAAGCTTATCTTCACAATTTAAATATTATACATTCAAGCTTTTTTTAAGAAAAAAAAGTCTAAATTGGTCCTTCAACTTAGGGATACATTAGTCTCTAGACTTTTATTTTTGCCAATTTAAAAGTTTGTCGTTAGATCCTCACTTCATCAATAAATAAAATTTGTGGTGTTTATTTCACTCATGTGTTGCTGGTTTAATTAAAAGAGAGACCAACAAGGGTGTTTTAATATTTTAACAAGTAAAACTAGTAAGGCACCATTTCATTCCCTCATTCCTCCTTCAACTTTTTCCATAAAGTTTGTTTTCAAGTTTCCTATTTCTCTCTCTACACTCTTCTAGGTGGCTCGATTCCTTTCTCCTTTTTCCATTATCGAGCATCTCCCTCTCTCTCTCTCTCTCTCTCTCTCTCGCCTTCCCCCCTCCCCCCTTACTATCTACTATCTTCCTCTAGGTCAACAAAAATAAGCTCTAAATTTAGGTCTTTTTATATCCAAATGAGTGAAACACGACTTGGTTTTCCTAAAGATAGTAATTTAGGCAGGAATACCTATTTTTGGCTATATGAGAATTCACACCAGCTGACATTTCAACAATTGTGGAAAGTGATAACATTGATTAGGCCTTCAAAGCTCAAAATTCAAACTTATAGTTGTTACATCATTAATAATGGTTGTGTTATTTTGTTTAGATTGCTTCTTGTTTATAAGTAATTTTGGTGCTCAAAGGCTGAAATTGAAAATGGAGAGAATTTTCTTATGCAGGTACATTTAAAATGTCTCACAAGATAAATATTTGAATATGCCAAATGTGATTGTGGAAATTAGCTAACACTTGTAATGTAGGAGATTGAGGCTGTTAGCAGGATTGTAGTATAACTTTGTGTGCATAACTAAATTAATTTAACTTGGTTGTCTTGAATCATTGAAGATGTTGTATGTAGAGGGTGATACATAGATGTTAGATATTTGATTGGGATAGGTTCTTATCAACCATAACAGATAGTGAATCTTCCAAATCAACTGGCATAAGTCATAATGAAAAACAATATGATGAGTAAGTTTCTGCTTGATATAGAATTAGAAGCCTTTTGATGACTTCTTGAACTAATGACAATCATGAAAAAAAATGTTCTGAATATTAGAATTATAAGATAGGTTGATTATTAATAATAAAATAGTTATTTATAATAAATAAACTTTTTTATATTCTTGTATAAAAGGGATGTAATTTTTTCATATGGATGGATGAAGATTTAAGTCAAAAGGAAAAAGCAAATATAAATAAATTGAGAGTCAAAAATAAAAGGTTGAAACTTGAGAACAAGAAGTTAAAAGATGGTTAATGCATGGATAATATACATGAGCTATATGAAGAATTGGCATAAGTACCTATATTTGTTATAAGATATGTGCTATAATATTTGTACCTATTTTTGTAATGCACTTTAATGAGAAGTTGAAGAATATGAATTTTTTATTAAATTTAATTTGATTAATAAAAGAAATGATACATCTTGAGGTGTATTCAAAGTATTAATATAGTTATAAGTATTCAGCTACAGATGCATGTTGCACTTATCAGATACAACTGTTTTTATCTCCATTTTTCCTCACATGTGGTAACCTGACTTGATTAGGGTATTAAACATACGTTTGTTCCAGTACCGATAGATGCCTCCATCTTATCTATTCAAGATCTCTTGGGGCATGCATCAGTTTATGATCAGGTTACTGCTCATGTCTTAATCTTTTTAGATTTCTTAATGCATGTTTTAGTTGTGATAGGTTCTGGATCAATCGTTAAGTAGAGGTAGCAAGGAGGATCAAGGAAGGTGAAATAGGCCCAACTCCTGAGCATATCCTCTTAATTCAGGTATTTCCTTTCCATATTTATACAAATTTCCAAAGACCTTGGTATAAATACCTGTATGTATTAAGATACCTCCTCGTCTACTTTTAATTTTTACTTGATTTGCTTGTTAGGCTTCATGGGATGATGAATTAGTTTCATACCATTGATGGGTTTAAGCATCCCTCATTTAATATTCAATCAACCATCATTTCAAAAGTTGTATTTTTGGAAAAGCACCTATTGCTTCAGATAGTTGGTTGCCCTTCCTAATAGTTTGATTTAGGCATGCTACAAGTAGAGAATTGATCAGTATTCCTTGAGTAGGTTTATATTTTTCCTTAGCAATTGGTCTTGATTTTTCTTTTCACCTTGATTCCATTTCTTATAAACTAACCTCCCTAAGACTAACTTAAATTTTAAAGAGGATTGACTATTGCTCCACTTTTTGTTCATAACAACTTTAGGTATACTAACCAGTTTATAGGGTAATGGGTAGGAAAAATTTGTGGTAGCAGTGATCTTCTTAGGTAATCTAAATAGGGATATTAGAAGTATATATGATCAATTATTTCAACTATATTGGTGCATATGAGACATTTGTCATCTTTAGTGAATCCACTTCATCTGTTCTTTATGAAAAGTTTCCCTTCAATAGTCAACCATAGGTTGAAGGAAATTTTATAGATGACTTAGAGATACCAAACCAGCCTCAGCCATTGAACCTTAGGATTTATTGGAGAAAATCCTGAGGATTAATGTACCTAATGTATACAGTACATTGAGTTGTTAGAGATCAAAGCCATAAAGGCTAAAGAGGATAAGGCAGACTAATGTTGTAAATTGGTAGTGCATCATAACATTACATAAAATAACTAAACTTAAAACTATAGCTAGTGATAAGTCAAGGTCGATCTTACAGAGAGTGTGTGTAAAGCTTTTATAATGAGAAGAATTGATGTTTAGGATATTTAGGGGGTTTATTGGTTTTCAAATAACAAAATAAAATGAAATTAAACTAACAAAAGCAAATTAAAGCAAACAATTAAAAAGTGATAAAAATGATGAATGCGTTAGGGATCCAGTTTTCGGTTCAATCTCGACCTACACACAAATAAGCATATTTCATTGTTTTGTTATTCTTATACCTCTCCTAGCAATTATTGATTGTAGATTAACAATAAGCTCTGTTAATCTCGGTTTTCCCTTAGGTCGTATTTAATTAAAACAAGCTCTTTAATTAAACTTAACTATCAGAAAACCTAGAACAAGCTCTCTAGATTTAGTCGGACAGCCACATTATGAATAAAGAAAACAGACCAATCTATGCAACAACCACACAAGCTTGGGTCATTTAACCTATGTTACATTATCCCTAATGACTTAATGTCATTAGTTGCCATAAATGAATCCAAACACAACGATTACGTATTGTATTAACGATTTTAGCAATAGGTTCATATACAAACAATCAAACAATAATGAGAATTATGATCGTCCATACGTGCAAATCAATTAAGCAAAAGATAGCCTAAGCAATCTCTAGAGAAAGAAAGAATGACAAACATATTGTAGATACGCCCAAATGTGTTCTTCGGCGTTGATTTCACCTCTAAACCGGGTTGAGAAAGTTTATCCCTCGATGGGTCTCTAAAATATGTGTGCTCTGCCCCTCATTTTTGTCCCGAAATGATTCATAACCTATTAGCCGCTCAAATGTCGTTTTAAATTAAAAACTAGGGTTTTGAGGATATATAGTGTTTGATACACGACTGTGTATCAAACTGTGTATGACAAGAAATCTCCTCAATTCATGACTTTACACAGTTGGGTACATGATCGTGTAACCAACCGTATAAGTGAAACATTTATCTTACAAATGGATACATGGCCATGTATATTCCAAATCATCTTGAAAGCTTCATTTCCTTGGATTTTCTTTTCCTATCTTCACCCTAATCCTTATCCTTCTTGTTCCACAATGACAATTGTGTGTGAACATCAAGATGATGGGTCAAAGAATGTGCTTTTAATTCACTTTAGCTCTTATGCTTCCAAATTGTACCTCAAACCAAATATGAACCAAAATGAGTTTCTTAAACATTTCATAGCATTGATCGCTAAATGTTGTGAGATAAATCTATGATCAATTAAGCACATATCAAGAATTGAGATTAAAGCCATTAGTGAATACCACTTCTTTAACTGAAGCTTCAATAGGAATAATCTGTTTAATATGGGAATAATAGGCATTGTCTAGAAGATGACTAGCAGGTCCACAAGTCAGTCCAGAACTTAGTCCTTAAGCCTTCTCTTAAAGAATTTTTGAACTTGCCCTAAACCTTGTCCCTTATGTTCAAAATGCCAACCAAAGTCTTAGAGGTGTCAGGTTTAGGTTTATGGGTCCAAAGACTTGAGTGGTTTAAATGATAGGAGTGAACCCATCTCACCCATAAAGATTCACTATCTGTATCAACTTCTATAATCTCTTGATTATGAGGGTGGTATTGTTTAGTTTGAAGGCTATAATACAAAGCCCTTTCGTCCTTTAAGAGGCAAATTGTCTTCTAACCTACCTTGGTCACACCAGACCATATAAACCTTCTTAGGATCCTCTCTATTGTTTTAATGATGGCACAAGGAAAATCAATATAAGCTATTTAATGCATGTGTAATTATTTCAACACAACATTTATAAGTTGAACACATCCTTTTTATGAGATAGGAAGGCCCAAGTATGTAAAAGGAAGTAGGTGTTCTCTGATTTTAGTGAGTGAGGACATCTAAGGAGATAAGTTAGTAGATGAGGATAGGAAGAAGTGGCTTTTCTTTTTGTTCATTAATAAACTAGAAAGACCTCTAAAGATTTCAATTGCATTCATAAAAAGCTTTGATAAAGTGTGGATCAGTTGTAAATAGCAGTAGTAGGTCCTCACCAAGTTGTATATCTTTGACCTTTTATATTTCTTGTGAAACCTAAAAAGTCTTTCTAAAATGATTGTGCACTAATGAATCTCAATAGCACCTCTATGGTAAGTTCAAATAAGTACAACGTTAATGGGTCTCCCTATCTAATTCCTTTCCCCCTTTTGAATAACTAAATAGGGATTCCATTAATTAGAATGCAATAGAAAATTATTGAAATGCATTGTTGTATCCAATTTATGAAAGTGTCAATAAATCCCAATGCCTCTAGAGTATTAATGATAAACTTTCAATTTAGGTTATTAAAGGCCTTTTGAAAATCAACTTTGATTGCACAACATTTAGGGGATCCTTTCCTTCCATAGTTCTTAAAGAAGTCCTGGACTATAAGTTTATCGTGTCCAATATTCCTATCCTCAATGTAGGCTCTTTGTGATCTATCAATTAGCGGTTTAATAGCTTATTTGAGCTTATCTACAAGTAGCTTAGAAATCACTTTATATATAAAACTACAAAAAAAAATGAATTAGAGTCAAAAAGGTCTTATTGAATTATCTTAATATGCCCCTTTTTAAAGAAGCTTAAAACTGCCTTAATTATTTTATCTTTGACTAGGTGCCATGATTTGAAAGAATATGCCATTAAAACCGTTAAGGTTTGGTGCTTTGTTAGGCTTAAAGTTAAAGACCACTTTTTTAACTTCTGATGAGGTAAATAGGGGCTATTTGAGCATTATAACTTTCTTGAGAAACTATGTCCACCATAAAGGATCTGAGAAAAGTGGTAGAGGAAGTTTGATTATGTGTGCCTAGAGTCTCAGAAAAGTTATTAAAAGCAACCTTTATAAGCTTCTTTTGAGAAGTAAGTAAAGAGCCATCATTATTCTATACGGAGGATATTTTATTTAAGTTCCTTTTAGCTAATAGAGAATTGTGAAAAAAAAATAATGTTTCTATCCTTACTTGAGAACCATTAAATTATTAACCTCTTCTTGATAAGAGAGTGATGAGCTTCAACAACCTTAAATGGTTGGCCAAAGTAAACTTTTCCTTAGCCTGAAGGGATCTATTCACAGGATCTAAGTATAGAAGTAATTAAACTTTATCCAGCTTATCTTTTATTCTTGAAAAGGTAGAATTAAGGTTTCTATATCTAGCTTGATTGACAAGTTTGAGTTCATTCTTTATGTTCTTCAGCTTCTCATTACAAACAAATGAGGGAGATCTACTGAAACTAGTATTCAATCCTTTCCTAACTACCTCCTCAAACCTTTCCTTATTTAATAGATACTTATTGAATTTGAAGGGATGGTTCAAGGTATTACCATCATCCATATTGTGAATTGAGATTGGAATATTCAGAGAAGTACGAGTTCCTAAACACTACTTTGAAGTGTGGAAAAGAAGACAAGCAATGGGAGTTTACCTAATACTCTATCCGGGTTTTTTTAGGAACCAATTTCCCTACTGCATATTACTCAAAGTAGAAAAGTTGCCTTTATAATTAAGATCTATCAACTTAATAGCTGTAATACAATTAGTAAGATCATTTGTAAAATTTTGAATTGTCACACATTACCTGAGCTTTCAAAGGAGAAAGTGTGCTAGTGAAGTCTCTTATCACCAACCAGGGAGAATTTATATTAGAGTGAATATACCTTAACATGTTCAACAAATCACTTATTTGTAAAGAGCCAAGGAGATGCTTAAAGTAGTTGAGCTTATACTATGATAAGGATATGTTGTCAAAGCTTTAACATAAGGATGAATTAAACAACTGCAATATTGAAATCCATTATGAGCATAGTTATGATAATCTTGTAACTAATAGTGGAGAAATTGATTTTGATATCGGTAATGAAGAATAGTTATTTCCAGGTTTAAATGGAATATGATAATGAAGATTTCATTGTTATAGAGATGAGCAAATTTGAAAATGATATTGGTGATGATGAATATGTTATTGCGAGAGCTAATAGGAAAAAATATGGGAAGAAGGTAGGTAGCGGATTTGAATTTGATGATGTTATGGATATGGTTGGAAGCGGTAAAAACATGTAGTTAGGAAGAGCGAACTTATTCAAAGAATTCATAAAGAGAAGTAGGGAGTTCACATGATTAATGTAGTGAATATAAGGACAGTGATATTGAAGTTCAATCACCAATATATAGTGATGATGGTAGGTGTGAGGCCTCTAACACATGGAAGAAATATATTGTTATTAAACCAAAAGTAGATATGAAATATTTTCAGTTTGAAGTTAGCATGAAGTTTATGGATGAGGGTTAGTTTAAGGAGGCAATAAGAAATTATGGATATGATTTTTTTAGTAACGAGATCTAGTATACGAATGCAGTTTGTTTGTGATCCATATTGTCTCTTTGGGGTTTATACTAGTTGGACTGGGAATGAAAAAATATTTGTAATTAAGCTATTGGAAAATAAGCATACTTGCAAGAAAGTGCAAAGAAATAAGCAAGCTAGTAAGAAGTGGATTACAAATGAATTCTTACACAAGTATAGAAGTGGATTGCAAATGAATTCTTACACAAGTATAGGAGGAACTCAAATTGGCCAATTAGTAAGATGATAGACAATCTTCAAAGGAATTATGCATTATATGTGACTAAATCTCAATGTTATAGGGCTAAATGGAAAGCTATTATGACGCTACGAGGATCTATAAAAGGGCATTATGTAAAATTATGATCTTATGCATAAGAATTGCGAAGGGCCGATAAAAAGGCCAATTCATTATCCAAAATAAACTTGATGAAAACTTTAGATAGCCAATGTTTAACAAGTTTTACGTGGGATTTAGTGCATTAAAGTATGGTTTCCTTGGTGGTTTCTGAAAAATAATATGGTTGGATTTTTAATAAGACATTTCTTAAAGGTGTTTTGTTAGTTGCAATTAGGCTTAACGGAAATAATCAGATATACCCTATATTTTAAGTTGTGATTGAGAGAGAGAATTACCAATCTTGGCATTGGTTTTTAAGTCTTCTTGTTGAAGATCTAAACATAAATAGGAATTCATGGACTTTTGTAAGTGATCAGCAAAAGATGAACATTCATATATTTATACTATTTATTTGTATATATGTTTTGAATTATCATACTTATTATATTGTTTTGTGCATTCCCTTTTTTTTAGGGTTTAGTGGATGCATTGAAGAATCTCTTCTAAGAAGTTGAGTATAGAAAATGTGCCCGATATGTCTATACCAATTAGTCTAAATTGCATAAAGGCCACACATATAGAAGCTTATTTCAGGAAGTGGTTAATTGCATAATCGAAGTGAAATTTGGTGAAATAATGGATCAGTTGAAGATTGTCTAAGAAAAGGCTTACTATGACTTTAAAGGAAGGAATCTTGAGACTTTTGTGAAAGTATTTGTTAGCATAAGATCCAAAGTCTGAAATTGTTTACAATAATATTAGGGAAATTTAATAGATTCATTTGTGTAACCCGATCAGAAAACTTGATCAATATGCTAAAGGATATTTGAATTGTTTTAATGACTCAAATTCATGAAAAAAGAAATACAATGATCAAATCCACTAATGATATATATCCAAGGGCAAGAAAGAAGATAAAGACTACACAATGGGAAGTAAGGCACTATATCACCAAGACAAATGAAAGTTTGAAGTTTGAAGTAACACATTTTGCAAACAAGTTTATTGTTAATTTACAAGCACGAATATGCAAATGTAGACTTTGGGATTTAACAAGAATCCTATGTAAGCATGCATTTAATTATATATCATATTGGAGGGAGGATATCGATGGGTTTGTGAGTCGATACTACAAACATAAATGTTCTTTAAAGAGTTATCAGTATGTCATAAAACTTATAAGTAGTCTAAAATTTTTACTAAAGATTGAAAACTTGTAGCCTGTGTTACCTTTATTGATTAAAAAGGTACATGAAAGGCCTAAAAAGGATAGAAGAAGGGTTAAAAATAAAGAACCACATAATCTAAACAAGTTAAGCAATATATTGTTTTGCAGTTGCTCATAATAAAAAAGGATCCAAAAATAAGGACCAACCTCTGAGATAACCTGAAATTGCTAAGGTAATTATATATTTATTTATAACTATATATAGGGTAAATATTCGTATAAATTTTACATGTATAACATAGCAAAATGAGGAAGACTACCAAAAAATTTGGCACGTACATCCAACACTGACAATGGTGCAAGAAGAAAAGATAGAAAATCAATATTTATAGGATCCAACACTGCAACATCTATCTTAAGAAGGGAGAAAAGGGTGGTAAGTGAATATTCACTTTTAATTTTAAATTTCCGTCAACTTTTTAAAAATATCATAAATCTTTATACATATATGGGCTATCCAAAGATATGGTATAAAGTTTGAAGAAGTTAGTGGGAACACTTATTTTATAGTTTGACACCAAATTACAAAATTTTAGTTAATTATTTGTCATTTATTCCTAATTAGAAATATTATAATTTTTGTTTATTATATTTTATAAATGAGTGGATGTCAATTTCAAGTTTTTGAACCAAGTCAAACTTCTCAAAATACAAAAGCTCAAACAACAACCACAAGCAGGAGAAGATTCAAAATAAGGGCCAAAAAATCAACTCCAAGAAAATCTCATATTAATGATGGTGAATCTGGAGCAAAATGAACTGTGTTTCAACATTGTGTTATGATTTGGATATGGATTTAAACTTTGTATTATGATTTGGATATGAATTTGAACATTGTGTTGTGATTTAGAAATTGAGGATATGACCATTATGTTGGATTGGTATATTTGTGTTTTGGAAATTGGTATATTATAGTAGATTGGTATATTTGTGTTTTTGAAAATTGGTACATTATGTTAGATTTTTATATTTGTGTTTTGGAAATTGGTATATTATGTTGTGTTTTAAATATTGGTTTATCATGTTAGATGTGACTTTAGGGTTATTGATTACTAAGTGAGGATATGCCCTTGTTGATTATAGTAGCCATTAATACTTATCTAGAAGAGAAAAAAAATTTCAATGTAAATTGTGCAAAACTAAACAAGAAAGGGTACCTATGACTATGATTTTTAACCTAAATTATAGTTAAGTGCATATTTGGTAACTTAACTTCACAAAGAGAAGTATGTGATATATCACAGAATCATATTTTAACAATTGATCGATGTGCCTTTATGCATCTTCATAACCTATTAGGACTATATCACACAATTATATTTTAACAATTCATAAAGAATCGAAATGTGAATAATAAAGAATAACTTTGAAATATAGATATTTATAAATACATTAAATGTTCCCAAAGTACATAATTAGGATTTTTAAGGACATGAATATAAACTAATAAGTTATAAGAAAACAAAAGTTTTGTCTCGAAGAATGATGCGTGCTAAGATGCATAAGATGCCCAAGATATATAGTCACTCGGAACTTACAAAGTGAAAATAAAAATACAAATATCAAACTTGTGTCAAATTTTGAAATGTTCATGAATTACGATATAAACTCACCTCTTATGAGTAATAACACATCTTACAAGGAAAAGATGTCTAGCAAAATTTATTACAAAACCTCAACTCTTTAACCAAGACCATGTACCTATAAGACACCAACAATTTAAATGATCATTATTCAATTGTATAACATTAACATCATATAAGCTATAATTGAAATAATCATAATGTGTTGATAAAGACATAAGGGCAATACTCATATTTGTATCATTACATTGATAAAAATATTGACCAATATTAAGCTTACCAATTTATATCTGTAGCTTTATCTTGTCTTTACAATTGGGACAATCAGTATAAGGAATCTAGAAAATTACTCAGCATAACGATATCCTATATTATATACTAAATATAATAACAATAAAAAATATCAATCTTGTTTTACCGTTGAACATAATGCATTCTTTTGGCAAACTTGAGAGTATTTCCTTTCCGCTTCTACTAAATTGTTGAAACAATAATAAATAGAATTCTTGAATCCATTAACAACGCCTTCACACTCTTTCCATGTCAAATATATCCTAGGTGCAAGTGCGATAAAATCCATGTATATTTTATTTGTAGCCTTTTTTTTCTATAATACACATGATATTTAAATATGATTAATACATATTGATACTACCAATACAATCGCTAATGGTTGTACTTAAGAAAAGGATTTCCTTGGAAGAGGTTATAGATAAAATAATACTTTGTTTTAGGAAAGAACTAAGCATACTTGGAGAATCAATGGTAGTGTAGAAGTAGCTTACAATGAACAATGAACATGTTTTTATATAGCAAACACAACCATGGGAAATCAACTTAAAACTTCAACTTCATGGTTGTGGACGAATCCAAAACATCAACAAAATATAAATGGAAGAAAAATCATTTATTTATGAAAAGCAATTGAGATACAAAGAACACATCTAATGTACTAGCTATTTGAAACAAATAAAGTTATAAATTTTCAACTACTTTCATTCTATAAAGAGATAGATATAATCAATGTCTTCCCAACACAAGGATATTTGGAGCATCATCATATAAAATAAACTCAATATTTTGCTCTCTATAACCAAAAAAATTCCTGATCAAGATCATTTTAGTGTGAATTAAAAGGAGAGAATTCTAATGGTTTAACTATCTTCATTTAGAACATGCCAATCCAAGTAAAGCCAATTAGATACAGATATTGAATGTGGTTAAAATCGAGCAAGCCTTTCCTTGATTGTGAAAGCATTACATGGAGATACTACAATAGTTTGGATGTTGTGTGGGTATAGGCATCAGTTTAAATGTTTCATCTGCTAGAGTAAGCTTAGAACTAAAAATTAATTCATTGAAATCCTTAAAGTTTGTATCCTTCCTAAAATGCTTGCGAGAGCTCATACCTTTACTCTATGACGACGAAGGAGCAACGACTTTAGATCTTAGAGGTCTAATGGGGCAGTGACTTTCAAGCTTAGAGGAGTAGCTTTATTATATCACAATAAAGGAGTTAGGCAATCACAATCGTAGCTAGAGGCCCACGATAGTTTGGCAGGGAAGGGAAGTAGAAAATATACTGGGGTAGAAGCATATAGGTTACTGGGGAAGCAACTAAATGATGTTGATAAGTGCAAAAATTGATATAGATATTAGCTATGTCAGTAACATTAACCAAGAACTTAATGTTGGGTTATTTTTTACAAATTGAAAATTTGAATATTTAATGTTATTTTTTAAAGTTTAAGTTAGTATCGACAAAATTGAGAAAGATTTAAGATTTTCTATAATTTACCTTTAATACTAAAATGTCATCATTTAGTTTTAAAAGATAAAATAATAACTATATATTAAAAAGTCATAGGAACTTGACACGTGGTCACATAAGTGAATTGTGCACCACAAACTCAATGTTGGTGGCATAAGGGTTCAATGAGATATTTTTGACAAGTGTAAGGTTAAATTAACAAAAATGAGAATTTAGGGATTAATGTGCACCTAACATCAAAATTGAAAGACCAATTTGGCACATGAAATCCTCTGAGCTATTTATGATATTTTAATCATGTGCTATTTAATTTTATCCACACATTTATATAGGCCCTACATAAATGTGTAAATGAGATTTAATGAAAAAAAGTAAGAACTGGATTATGGAACAGAAGATCTGTTCTCAATTTGGACCTTATTTTTTCCGCCTTTTTCTAGAGGAATACAATTAGAACTTTCAATGTCGTAAATGCCCTTCGCTTTTCTTTTTATGGTTGCCTTGCCCTGCCTACGACAATTGTCTACGCTCAAGCTTTACCCTCAAGAAAACTGGAAGCAGAGGCACCACGGCTTTGTACTTAGCATTCTCTTAGCGACGCCGTTTTCACACTCGTGGTGCGTCTTCTTTCCTTCTCCTCTCTTTCTTGTTATCAATTGCATTCCTTGTCCTTTCATGTATCAAACTTCTGGCCGTTGCGTTGTTGCCTATTGCTTGTTAAAGAATCTGGGTATAGCTCAGGCTTATGTTTGTTCTAGATCCATAATCCTTCGTGACCCAGAAAGGAATTCATTTGCGTAATTAGCTTGTTTATATCTATGATTGATAAACAATCAGATGTAAACTCTTGTTATATGTAATGGAATATGTTCCTTTCTAGTAGATTTCAAGATCGTATTGTAGTTACTTGTTAATCCAAGTTTGCTACTTTCTGTTGCTTTTGATTTGATAGGATTCTGAGTCAACTTGGGGATGAATAATTTATCCTATGGTTCGTTTTGTATTCTGCAAGTAATGAATGCGGGATTTTATGCTGATAGCATGTGCTTGCTGCCACCTGTAGGTGATTCAAGTTGCAGGACATGGAAGACGTGCTCACAGAGATCCCACCTCCTTCCAGGTTCTTTCAAGAGGAGCTCAACAACTTCACCCCACCATCACCTCCTCTTCCGTCACCATTCCTCGTGTTCTCCAATCCAAAACTGGAATTCCCTCTCCAGCCCTCTCTCCTCATTATTGCCTTGTCAGCACCTTCTCTATATGCGTTCCATCATGTACCCTTGAAGACCTTAATAGGGGGGCTTTTTCTACCCGAGACCCATTTTGCAGGAAATTCTGTATCTCCCTCTCCAAGTGACAAATCCTGCAATATCTATGCTCTTAGTGATGTTGATAATCCAACTCTCGTTGTCTGTGTTCAGTGTCCAGTCAGTGCTGAGAGAGCCAACATAGTTGCGAAGTTGCTCATTGGGGAGCAAATTATACCTAAGAGGGTGTTGATCCTTGATTCATTTCACAGCCAGAACTTCCGTGGTAAACTTTCACCAGATGAAACCTACGCTTTCAAGCTAGAGTCATATGCAGAGAAAAAGTTTAGTTCTGGAGGCTGTTCATTGCTGAAGGGTATTGACTATTTTCCATCTGGGAGTGTCGTTGATGGCCTGGCAGCAGCTCTCTTGGCCCAATGTCAAATGAAAATCACAAGGGGAACTCTTTGTGTTTCTTGGCCTGAATATGGTGGTTCTGCATTGACCCTAGTTAAGGGTTTATTGCACAAGAATTTGTCGGATTGGCTTGACTTGAGCTTTGATGGAGATGATGACGATAAAGACTCAAGGTTCAGTTTTGTTAAGGATCATCCTTTTGATTGTGAATTATACACATGATGCATTTCGTTTGGTTTGTTCGTTCAACTATCCAGCGTCTATGAAATTTTGAGTAGATATGAGCATAATTTATTGCTTGTTTTCCTCTTGACGTTAAACTCTTCTCCGGTTCTTATCACACTGGCTTCTTTCTTTTCTCATCATTTCCAAGTTTCTCCTGATGCTTTTAATTACTTCTTGTTGACATCTTAAAATTCACTGCAACTTTTATCTTCGTTACTACCTTTGGCAATTAATGTATGAAGCGCGAAGTATAGCAGGGCCATAACTAAGTTATGTGAAATCTCCATTGCACACATGGGGAGAAAGTAATTATTTATTTTGCACATTGAACCCAAAAGTGGTGGTATAGAGCATCTCTATGCCATTAAGGCCGCAACCATGCCTGCAGTCTATTGCATTGAGATTGTTACCATCGGAAGGCCTGTTCTTTTTAAGCCAAGGGTTTCCCATGTTTCACAATTGAAGTGTTCTAATTTGAATGGCAATAGTTTGTTCTAAGAAAATACAGCCAGATAAATAAATTAGGTGACAAAGGAAAGTCATGGTAGTAACAAACCGGTGAGTGTTGGCACCCGGCAATTAAGGTTCAGGTCCAAAATATATTAGCCCACAATTTTCACGTTATCACTCACTCCACATGGATAATTAATCTTCAAGCAGTAGAATTTGCTCTTTAATTTCTAGCAGTGTTTCTTTTTCTTTTACAAGAAAGGAAATATAGAATAAGAACGAATTAAGTCACAGGAGTGAAGTGAAGTGCAAGATTTTCTTTGATTCTGATTTACTTTGATAGGAGAATACTGTACGCCAAACCGTCAAACCAAGTCAGTCCACTCCAATAGCAGTTTAACGAACTGGAAAAATAAAAATCAAGTCGTTGGCTATAATGTATACAAAGATTTTTTTCTTAAAGCTATACCATGTCAGGAAGAAAACCCTGAAATTTGTTTTGGAGTTGGAAGCGTAGAAAACATGGATGGTAGAGATTTTAGCTATGAACATTTTCTTGTTTGGTGGCTTGTCCATGAGTAATTTACACATATGGAAGTGGATACTTAGTTTATGAACCTTATTTGTCATCTATTTGGTAGTTTAACCCACCAACCATGCCAAGATTAGTTGCGTCCTCTGTTGACTGTCGAGATGTTCATGTAAAATACTCCAAAGTTAATGCAGAAAACAAGAGTTCTAAGCTCAGCATTCTTGCACTTGTACATCTCACAGTCCAACCCATCTCTCCAATTCTCTTTGTAACATTCAAAAAAAAGCAACAATGGCACTTCACCTTCATTCCAAGCTCCCAACTTTGTCATTTGCACTCTGGTTTTTCATTTCCACCATAAGCACTCTTTGACTCTTGACTATTATTCATCTTCTTCCCCTACGGTGTTAGACCTTGTTAAGAAAGAAACGGAATGTGCAGTGCTCTCTGATCCTTGTAATGCAGCAAGGGTAGTGAGGTTACACTTCCATGACTGCTTCGTTCAGGTCCAGTCTCTCAACTTCTTTACCCCAATCTTTTATGGTGGTGCAGCAAAAGGATTAATGATCATAGTGTATGGTTTGATGAGTGCAGGGATGCGATGGATCCGTTTTGTTAGATGACACAATTACTTTGCTAGGAGAGAAAGTAGCTTCTACAAACATAAACTCTTTGGAAGGTTTCAGAATCATTGATATGATTAAGAATAAAATAGAATCTGACTGCCCTGGAATAGTTTCTTGTGCAGACGTTCTCACCATTGCCGCTAGAAATGCTGTGATTCTGGTAGTTGTAGTACAATTAATCGTACTTCTGGATAAGTACTTGTTGTTTTAGAAATTCTTTTTGGCCTACTTTGACTGACAGGTTGGTGGACCATGTTGGGATGTTCCTGTTGGAAGGAATGACTCGAAAACTGCAAGTTACGAGCTCGCTGCGGAAAATCTTCCAACTGCGAATGAGGGACTTGTCTTATCATTTCCAACTTTGTTTATCAAGGCCTCTCAATAACAACTTTGTTTTTGGTATATCAAACAAGTTGGGCTCTGTTTCAGTAAAAAGTTACCAATAACTCTGAAATTGTGTTGGGCCTAATGGTGCTAAACTAATATGATTGATAATAGAAAAATCACAGATCCGATACAGCACTATCATGAAAAAAATCACTTGAAGATTGGTCAATGATCGATGACGCCAAATTTTCCACAAGAGGTCAACGATTCTTAGCATCACCTGTCACACCAAAAATACTTTATCGTATCGTACCAAGTTACACTTCCACCCTTCACATGGGCCTGCTCAGTAACGGGTGATGGATAGCAGAAACGAGAGAACCTGAATTGTACAAGAGAATAGCTATCATCATCCACATCATATTGGCCCCGTTTGACCATGTCAACCAAAATTCAGCTGATTGAAGGAAGATAGTTGTTTGATCATGTCAAACAGCTATCAAACTTGTTTGGTTATGAACTGGTTGAGTTAACTTATTCAACCTAATCAGCTCATTTTCTAAAAGCTCCTAAGAAGGAGCTTTTTTTCATTCAGCTGTTTAAATTTTTAACTTTATGACGATTTTATCCTTACTTTTTTCTTTCCTCTTATTGTGAGCAACCATGTATGATTCCCATTCAAGGGAAAGTAATATGCAATCTATGTTTGTCCCCTTTTTTTTATTTGATGATATTGGCAGTCTACAAGAAAAGAACATTAGGAACTTTCTTACTAATATTCTAAGAATCATCTGAAGAGTTTTTCCAGATTTTCTAATGAGCAAATCCGAAGCCCCAAAGATCCTTGTAAGATGAAGTTAGATCCTTGTTCGGTTTCCCTCTTTCCTTATTGCAGCCACAGATGTACGAGTAGTGTCGGAGAGCCCGTCAAATGCCACGCCTCTACTGGTATCCACACCCACGAGACTGAACAATCAAACTTGGTGTGCTAGCACTCCTTGTAGCCTCCTCTTTTATCACTTCAAAGGGAGGACGAAAGGGCTAAGTGAGTAGAGAGAAGGAAGAGAGTGATTTCGGTTTTGTAAGAGCTTTTTACAACAAATGAATTCATCTCTCAAAACTTACTCTCATATCCTTATATAGTGAGGCTTTAAAGACCCAAAGCCCAAGCCCTCAAAGCCTACTCTTATATCCTTATATAGTGAGGCTTTAAAGACCCAAAGCTTAAGTCCAAGCTCAAGCTTTAAGGCTTAAGGCCCAATGATCATTCAGTCGGCTTTGTGTGTGACCTTGTAGGCTTATTTAATATTAGTAGTAGGTCCAAACTTCTTTTAGGCCCACAAGTTATAAGCGGTCTCTAGCAAGACGTTATAACTACTCAATATTAAATAAGGTCGAAATACAACACTACCCGTATCACAACTGATTAATTAGAGTATAGATTATAATTGGTTCGTAAGGCATACACTAACATCATCTAAATATCCTTCATGCTCTGTTCCAACTTACTTGAATAAATAAGTCCTAAATCAATTTAACTTGCTTCTTCCTTCCATCTTTTTTCATGTTATTAATATCATTAAATTCCTTTGCAAAAACTTTTTTTTTGGGTCTAGTTCTAATCAGTCTTAGGACACACGAATCAGTAGTCAATAATATGTTTGATACGATGTCGGATTTAAAAGTTAGTTATTTTACACATGTCCTCATAAGTCATTTTACACATAAACAGCTAAAACTAAACAGTTAATTTTACCAAACATCTTTAATAAACAGCTAATGTCATCCTCTGGTCAAATCAGCTGTTAGCTAACTGCTAATAGAATCAGCTAACAGCTAATGCAATCAGCTGATTACTAAACAGGGCCATTGTCTTTGAAACTTGAATCATTAACGAGTTTTTATTGGAGTTAGGCTTGAATGGCAATTTTATTCTATTATATATAGTGGGTATTGTAGTCATTCCATTTTTGCTTACTGCGTAAGTGCTTGTTTTTAACATTAGAACACTATCAAGTGAATTGACTACAATAATGAAAATAATATTCATTCAAAACTCATTTAGTTCATGATAATGAATAGACACATCTAATGAGTTTGGGTTGTGATCTTTTATTTGTTAAATGTTATATGATCAATTAACAAATTGACATTGTCTATAAATATAAGATAATATTTATTTGATTGATCTGATAATAGTCTTTATAATACACTAAAATTTTAAATGAGAAATTTCTACGTTTTAAAAAAATGCTAATCATGTAAAGGACAACCGGTTTTATACGAGTTGCGACAGAAAGGAGATGACTCATCATTGTGTTAGTGCAATTACTTCATATGTGATATCTTCCTAAAGAAGATATAATACAACATGTTATTACCATTTATCACTTAATACAAGAGCTTTATTTTGAAAGTTGTCTGGCTTTCATAGAAGCTAAAGTGAACTATGGCTTTACTCTCAACTTTGTTACAACCAGCAAGTGAACTATTGAGCATGTTTTGGAACTTAGAACAGCCTGAGGTGAAATCATATAAATAGTTGGTGATAAACTTTATGAGAGAAGTTCAATGAAAAGAATTGATTTGGACTTTATATCCAACTGGCCTTTCATTTAAAATAATTAAAACAATAGCATATCAAGCTTCTAAAACTTTATCACATGAATTCATTGACTCTATTCTACGTAGAGTTTGTTATTACATATTGAACTAAGTTATTGTATTAAACTAAGTTATTGTATTGACCCGCATAAATTATGTTCTTTAATATATGTCAAGTTTGATATTATTTCGTCTTATCAAAATATATGTTATGTGAATGTTTAAGTTTGAAAATCTTCTAAGTATGATAATTGGCATTCAATTGTCATATGAATGATGATTGAGAACATACATACTCTTTCAATTTCATAGACAATTGAAATTTGATTATTCTATATATATATATATATATATATATGACATGACAACAACATGCAAATATACTATTTCTTTCTATGAAAATTTTGTGTTTTCGTTATTATAACTATTGTATTAAAAAATATTGTTGTTGAACTCAACAAGGGTGAGAAATTAAATGGCGATAATTATAAGATTTAGAACATGAAAATCTAATATATACTGGAAGGGCAAGAGCTTTCGAACCATTAAACATAACTATAGATGTTCCTAAGGAAGGCAATACAATCCAACACAAAAGAGACTGTGATGCTTATGAAACTTGGAAAAAGAACTCATTGGCTTGTATTACATTAATGAGATAATGACATCATGCATGACTTCCACATATATGACACTCCTAAGGGTATACGGTCCTCTTTAGCTGCACGTTTTAGAGGCACCTCAGTGACCAAAGCAAGGTCACTCACTTAAGTTTGACACCTATAAGAAACAGTCAGATCATACAATGCAAAACTATTTAAGGCATATGTCAAATATGATAAGTGAGTTGCTGGATGTTGGTCATGAATTATTAAATGAGCAACAAGTGCAAGTTATGATCTCATCATTACCTCAAAGTTGGGAGCATATAAAGATGCATCTAACTCATAATGAGAATATCAAAATGATGAAAGATGTTATGAGACATCTAATACTAGATGAAGAATGTCTTGAAGCCTCAAAGATCTCCTAAGAGGTATATGCAATTGTTTTTAGCTCATATGGAGCTGTGAACTAGAAGCGTAAGCATCATAGTGGATCATAATGGAAAAAGAGTAAGAAACATACCCACTATACTCAATACTCAAAGAAGGTGAAATAGAACCAGTATAGAGAAGGAAAATGTTCTTTAAGAAAGCAAAACATTAAAAAAAAAGTCAAGTGCTTTAATTATGGAAATAAGGTCACTTTGCTCGTGATTGCAATGAACCCAAAAAGGTACAATCCTATTGTACAAACATTTGTTCTGGGAAGGTCTCTTGTTCTCTTTTACTAACTGAATCACATCCTTTGTGGATTGTAGATTCAGGTGTAACCAACAATGTAGCAAAGGATAGAGATGCCTTAGTGGAATTTCAAAAAATTCTATATAGAACATGATGGATTTATGTAGGAGATAACTCAAGGGTTGCTATATAAGGGATTGG
Organism: Erythroxylum platyclados; assembly: GCA_027563515.1. Lineage (NCBI taxonomy): Eukaryota > Viridiplantae > Streptophyta > Magnoliopsida > Malpighiales > Erythroxylaceae > Erythroxylum > Erythroxylum platyclados. The sequence goes on along the minus strand of JAOQMM010000003.1, from coordinate 12,243,978 downwards.
AACTTACAAATTAGAAATGTGTGGTGGTCAATCCTTGATCCTTCATAAAGTATTGTATGCTCCAAAGATTTGATAGAATCTAAACTTTGTGTTAGTTTCAATGTAAATTTCCTCAGTGGTGGTATGAATTTATATATTCGACATATTTATTATGGTCATGGTTTTATGTTAGATGATTTTATTGTTTTGAACGTTGTTTATTCAAACAGTAAGATAAGTTATCATATGTTTACATCTAGTAATTCCAATAAGGATGCAATTTTGTAGCATGCTAGACTTTGTCATATTGGTCAAAGTTAAATAAGTCGTTAAGCTAAAAAAAGGCCTTTTAGGTAATTTATATGAAGTAGGTTTACCTATTTGTGAAAATTGTCTAGTAGGTAAAATGGCACGAAAGCCATTTAGAAAGGGAACACATGTTTCCTACCTATTACAATTGATCCATTCAGACATTGTGGTCTAATGAATGTAAGGGCACGGCATGGGGTTGTGTATTTCATCATTTTATAGATGACTACACTTGGTATGGTCATACTTATTTGATTTCTCACAAATTTGAAGCATTAAATTGTTTCATAAAATATATGAATTTAGTATATAATCAATTAGATAAGAAAATAAAATGGTTAAGAACTGATTAAGGACAAGAATACATGTTTAACAAGTTGAAGATATTGTGTGATAAAAAAGGAATATAAAAACAGTTAACTATTCTACGAATCCCAATACCAAATGACATAACATAAAGACATAATAGAACAATATTAGAGATTATTAGGTCCATTATGGCATAAGCAATTCTACCCATCATTTATTGAGGTGATGCATTACTTACAACCACTCATGTATTTAATTAAGTGCTCTCAAAATCAATTATAAACAATTCTTATGAGTTATGAATAGAAAAAAAAACCTAATATGCAATATCTAAGACCACGGGGATGTGCTGCCTACATTCATAATCTCTCTCATAGATATAGGAAACTAGGCCTATGAGGGAAGAAAGGTCTCTTTATTAGATACTCAAAACACTTAAAAGGATATGTGTTTATAGGTGAACGAGGTAATAAAGAAGTAATTGAACTTTAATCGTCAGATGTCATATTCTTAGAGAATGATTTTCTAAAGTAAGGTGAAATAGGAAAAGATCTATTTTATGTAAAACTCTTAATCATAATGATTCCATTACTGAGAATAATGACGAGGGACTTTATCAATTGGGAGTAATCTAGAACTTAAAGAACTGACTCAACGATAATTAAGATTACAATCCATTAAAATTTTACCTATCATATACGATCCGAGTAGGAGTAATTAAGATGTTTATGAATCTATTTCTTATGAACCACATTTACATTGAAGTAATGGTGGTATGATTCCTTGACATCAGTTTGAAATAAAAGGAAAAATTCACATGATTATCCCATAAGAAGATGTTGAGTTAAGGAATGTATATAAGGCTCTTAATGGTCCTGCTAAAAAAGAATGAATGAAAGCAATGAAAGAAGAAATGACTTCTTTAAGTTTAAATTAAGTATGGGACATGATTGATCTCCTTAATAGGCTCATAACTATTGGGAACAAATGGGTTCTCAGAATGAAATTAAAAGCTAATGGTATTATCGAAGATAGAAAATATGTCTTGTGGCGAAAGGATATACATAGTAGGAAGGAATCGATTATGATGAAACCTTTTCACCTATTATGAGGTTTGATTCAATTCATCTAATATTGGCTATAGTAACCAGTTTGGATCTTGAATTACACCAAATGGCTACCAAGATTGCTTTTCTAAATGGAGAATTGGAAAAAGAAATCTATATGAAACAACTTATAGGTTTTATAGAGACAAGCTAAGAACATAAAATGTGTTAGTTATTAAAATTGATTTATCATCTGAAGCACTCTTTAAGATATTGGTATATACTTTTCATAATGTAATCATTTCATATGATTTTCATATGCATGATTAAGACCATTGTGTATATATTAAGAGATCCAAAGATAAATTTACGATTTTATCTTTATATGTGGATGACATTTTGAGTTTTTGTAATGACTGTGAGTTTGTCAAATAAATCAAAAATTGGTTGTCATCTAAATTTGAGATGAAGAGAGAGGTGAAATTGCTAATATTCTTGAAGTTAAGATTTCAAGAGATTGTTCAAAGAGATTATTATCACTTTCTTGCATTTGGATTCAAACCTTCTTGCATTCCTTTCTTTCCAAATTGTTTGCTCACATAGTCCCATGGCCAGTAAGTAGATAAATTTGTCAGTCTTAGGAAAAACTTGAGTTGCTAGCCAATGAATAATGATAGAGATAGAATTATTAGAACCACTCCATAAGCATTTTAGTTTCACATGTTCCCAAACAAACTTCAAAATTGAACATATGAAAAGTATATGATCTCTAGTTTCATCATGTGTAGAACATAAAGCACATCTTCTACTTATGTCAAGGTAAGAAGGTCTATCTATAGTATTAAGTCGATTCCTGATAATAAGCCATAGGAGAAATGATACCTTGGGAGGAAGAACATAAATATATATATAAACGAGATATGGTGGTAGACTTAATGATAAAACCAATTTTTCAAGATACATATATTGAGTAAATGAAGTCACTTTACATAGATATTGAAAAGTTTGCCATCAATATAATATTTATTTTATTAAAATAAGAGTTATTTTTATCAAAATATGTCATTTGACGAATAACAAATTTTAAAATGGTTGAAGTAAATTAAGAATAACTCAATTATATATCCTCTAATAGATA
>JAOQMM010000003.1:12219936-12237055 GCA_027563515.1 Erythroxylum platyclados | reverse complement strand
GATACCATGTCACAAACAAATTTAGAGATGGCCAAAAGGTGATGTCTTTCCACTGAGCCTAGAAGAAACAATATATATAAAAAATTGTCAAAATGACGTCGTTTTAATATTGAGGAACAGACTACGAGCCGAGCCGAACCAGCTCGCCTGTAGTCCACCCTTGGCTCGTGAGCCGCACGGGTTAAAAAAGGTTAGCCTGTGGGCCAGCTCATAACCCGCCCAATCTGAGCCAAACACAGGCCAGGCCGGATGGGCCAAACCGTTTTTGCTAATCCTATAAATACTTGTGCAATGGAGGGGAAATTTTTCTGGTAAGGAATGGTAGGTGTTGCAAATACGTGGACAACTTTTTACAGCACGCTACTGCTGACACAACAGAATGTTTCATTTCTCTATTTTCAAAGCCTTGGGTAAAATATCTGTTACTGTCAATTATAGTTAAAACCTCTCCCAACTCCCAACTATATTGGGTATAAGAAGACGTCACAACAATGGCATTTTCTCCTAGCTTTTGAACACCTCCCTTCCTCTCTCTAATTTTCTCTGGAGAAACCAACAGCTACGTTTACCTGGCAATACAAGAAATGGCAGGGCAGTCAAGGAAATGGATGATATTGGTGACAACAATATGGATACAGGCATTTACAGGGACAAACTTCGATTTTTCTTCATATTCCACCAAGTTAAAGTCTGTGCTAGGTATAACACAGGTTCAACTCAATTTCTTGTCTGTGGCTTCAGATATGGGCAAGGCTTTTGGTTGGTGTTCTGGAGTCTCTCTATTATATCTCCCTTTGTGGGTTGTCATGCTCATAGCTGCTCTCATGGGTGTCATTGGCTATGGTCTACAGTGGCTTGTCATTAAGCAAATTATCTCCTTGCCTTATTTTCTGGTTAGTTCCTCATTCTTCTTTCATCTAGTATCTTCTTAAATTCATTCTTCCTTTTGTGGATGTTGTTGGCGTTAGTTTAGACATACCAATTGCAGTTGGTTTGATGAATGAACATCGATCTGGTACATACTAATTGTGGTTGGTTTGATGAATGAACGTCGACCTGGTAAGGTTGCTTGCGGTCGCTTTCGTTTTCATTTAATTTCTACATAAAACTTTTCTTTGCATTTCTGGACCTCTGACTTGGACATAGAAACAATAATCACCACATCAAGAAGTAGGCGTTCGTTTTCTTTTGTTTTTGGGCCTTTGTATATGATGTCATCTACTTACTTAAAAGGACCAGGGATGGAGAAAACTACGTTCTTGCGTTTTCCTTCTGGAGATAAGAACAAAATGGGCATTGATTTTTCTGTTGATTTCTTGAATGTAAAGCTACAAAGCTAGTATTCCTGTAACTTGGTTGTTCCAAGAGCAGCATCCTTTGGATTGGAGCACTACCAAAGTAAAAGAAGGGTTTTGAAATTCCTAGTACCCATTGGGATATGCACATGTTGCTGAACAAGTTAAGCAACGAGCCTTTTGGGGTGTTCCTGTTGTCACTTGCCACCTGGAAGAGCATAGTCTTATTTATCTAGATGACGCGGAAACATGGATACCTTTCATATCTTCGATATATGATCTTATTTATGTGGTTGCTAAGACTTTGACTTTCTCATCCATCCACCATTCTTACTAGTAAGAAACATGTAGGTGTCTGTCACGTGGTGGTTTGTAGATTAAGATTTCTTGCAAAATAATTATGAGCCTGAATTGTGATGTTGGGGCAGGTTTTTCCTTTTTGCTTGATGGCAGGGTGCAGTATATGCTGGTTCAACACGGTATGCTATGTTCTATGCATCAAAAACTTCCCAGAGAATAGAGCTCTTGCATTATCCCTCACCATCAGTTTCAATGGCGTTACCGCTGCATTATATACACTCATTGCCAATGCAATAGATCCTCAGAATGAAACTGTTTACCTCTTCCTCAATTCATTTCTCCCCCTACTCATCTCTGCCATTGCACTCCTCTTTATCCTCTGCCAACCACCTCCCTGCAGGCAGCTCAACACCGACATCATCAGCCGTGACTCCTTCATTTTCCTTTGCCTCAACGTACTAGCTGTTATCACTGGTCTTTATCTCCTCCTATTGAATTCTCTATCTTCTGTTGCATCAACCGCGCGTTTCCTTCTTGGAGGTGCCATTTTTCTGTTAGCCCTTCCCTTGTGCTTGCCTGGAATTGTGTCCGCAAGAGACTGGAATTGGCAAAACATCCGTTCCAGTTCCCTATTTGACCACTTAAGCTTCAGTCTGGTTAATGCGGATAATCTTGATGATCTGTTTACTGGTACCAGCTCTAATGGAAATTCATACAGTGTGCTAGAGAACGAACGGTGCTTTAGTTGCTTTCGTTGCTTCGGGAAGGTAATGGATAAGGATAGGTTGATGATGCTTGGTGAAGAGCACCCAGCGCAGTGGCTGGTGAGGAGGTTGGATTTCTGGCTCTACTACATAGCATATTTGTGTGGAGGGACATTGGGGCTAGCTTACAGTAATAATCTTGGACAAATAGCACAGTCTCTTGGATTCAATTCAAAAGTTGATTCACTTGTTACACTCTACTCGTCATGCTCCTTCTTTGGTCGACTGCTCTCAGCTGCACCAGATTTCCTGCATGAGTATGTCCTTTTTTCATAGAATATCTTCTTCATAATAAACTAAATGTTAATAAACTAAAATATGGATGCAGCAAGGTGCACTTTGCCAGGACCGGGTGGCTAGCAATTGCTCTTGTGCCCACACCAGTTGCCTTATTTCTGCTTGTTGCATCCGGCAGTGAAGCAGCATTGCGTTCTAGCACAGCTCTCATCGGACTAAGCTCTGGTTTCATATTCTCGGCAGCTGTTTCAATAACGTCTGAGCTATTTGGACCCAATAGTGCTGGCGTCAACCATAACATTCTCATTACCAACATTCCACTTGGATCACTTGTTTATGGCCTTCTAGCAGCTACACTGTATGATGACAAAGCAGAAGGCACCAAGTTGCTGCAGACGACCCTGGGAGAAGAAATGGTATGCATGGGTAGGCATTGCTACCTCAAGACTTTCTTATTCTGGGGTTGCGTTTCCTTGGTAGGCCTAGTCTCAAGTTTTGTGCTTTTCTTCAGAACAAAACCTGCTTATGATCGCTTTGAAAGGAATACAAATTCAATACAATCTTTGTAAACCAGAGAGTATTTCTGTGCCGATGCCCAATAAGGCTTCTTTCGAAAGTCAATTAAGATTTACGCGGATAGTAAACATACCTTGAAATAAACAAATATGAATGAGACGTGACGACCTTCTGTCCTTCTGGTCCCAGTACTAGGAATTTAAATTTGTCATACGACGTTTTCGCACTTAGGATACATAATTGTTTGAACTATTCTTAACTTTAGAGAAAATCTGATGACATATATATGTTATTAAAAATTATTTTTCTAATGAAATAATGAAGAAATCGTATGTTCACGTGTATGAAATATACAGATAGAAAATAAGAAAAGCTTGTTTCGAAGATTTTCAAATATGAATACTTTTGTTCAATTTATAACGATGTTGCTAAATTTTGTAAGGATACCATCTTCAACTTTTCTTATGAGATTTACAACTTAAACCTCAAAAGTCAAAACTATCTAAGCAAAGTACTTTTTTTTTGTAAAAGAACTTAAGCATACTTAATTGCTAAGTCATTAGCATACTTAATTGCTAAGTCATTACGAGGCCAAAGATGTCCATTTTCGAAGCAAAGCTTTGTGGGTCTTGCATCACAACCCACCAGAGACTAAGAGGAATATCATGTGGCCCACAGGGTGGGAGGCTCATTCATATCTTATCATGGAGAATTTTGTTTATTTGGGTTCTTTCTCGAAAATGTACTAGTTATAATATATAATAAAGGAAGAAATCTAAAAAATTAATCCTACAGTTATAATTGGGAGTCTATAAATATATCTACAACTACCTAATTCCAACACAACACTCCTTAATGAAGAACCTGCCAACCTCAATATGATTTGTTCAAACATATTGGACAAGATTATGAACTATATCACAAATAACTTTGTTGTCATAATATAGAGTAATTGGTTGTTTTAGTGGATAATTTAAATCATGTCAAAGTAGTCTGAGCCACAAAACTTCACAAAAACCAAATGCTATACCTCTAAATTCAACTTCCACACTTGAGCAAGTGACCACATTTTATTTTTTACTTCTCCATGTAACTAGATTACTACCCACATATGTGAAGTAGCTAGAAGTTGATTGTCTATCTTTTATTGATCCAGCACTATCAGCCTCTGCATATACATCTATACTTTGGCAATCTGTATTTTTAGTAAACAAAGTTCCTTTACCTGGAGCAAGTATTAGATACCTCAAAATTCTCATAATTGCCCTCATATGTCGTTCTCCAGGATTATGCATAAACTGACTAACAATACTCTAAGCATAAGTAATGTCAGGTCTTGTGTGAGCTAAGTACATTAGCCTTCTAACAAGCCTTTGGTATCTTCCTTTATAAACTAATATTTGGTTTGCTTCTGGACATAACTTCGAGCCTTCGTTAACTGGTGTATCAGCTGGTTGACATACTGACATACCAGTTTCTTGTAATAAGTTTAATGCATATTTTTTTTAGGATAGAAAAATTCCTTTCTTTGATCTAGAAACTTCAATCTTAAGAAAATATTTCAATCAACCAAGATCTTTCATTTCAAATTTTGTAGATAAGTATTCTTGTAGTGCCTTCCTCTCTTCTATATCATCTCCTGTCACCACTATGTCATCCACATATACAATAAGATAATGATTTTACCTTGTCTTTTTTTTTAAGAATAAAGTGTGGTCAGAATTGCTTTGATGATATCTGAAAGCTATCATACTTTGTGAACCTTCCAAATCGTACTCTTGGAGATTACTTCAACCTGTATAATGATTTCTTCAATCTACAAACCTTTTTACTCTATATTTCTACTACCATAAAACCTGTCAAAAGCTCTATATAGATTTCTTCAAACAAGTCAACATGAAAAAAGGCATTTTTTATATCAAATTGTTGCAAAGGCCAATACAAGTTTGCAGCTAGGGACAACAATGCTCTAATAGTATTGATTTTAACTACAGGAGCAAATGTCTCTGTGTAATCAATCCCATAGGTTTAGTGTAGCATCCGACTCTCATAGGCCATCTACCCGACATTCTGATGAACATCTAAGTAAATACCCTATAAGGGTGGCATACTAGAGAAAAAACAGTAGGTATCATGCAATATGGTCAAATGGAGCATAATCATCAAACTCATATTATGCATTAATTTTCCATAATGTTTTATTTAGGTATTTAGAGTTAATAAATGCATTACTTTCATATTATATTAAAATTCATATTTAATATGCACAAAATTAAAAAATAAAGTATACCAATAATTAACAATTTTTAGCATTTGTAAATTGATTTTGATTTCGTAAAAACATATTTATTATATTTTAAAACAATTAATGTAATATAATTTTTTAAAATTGGAGCTAATTTGATCTAGCCTATATATATATATATATAAGTGAGAAGGGAAGTATTAGTGTGGCTTGTGAAATCAATTTTAAGTTAATTACAATGTTGCAATATTTGCAAAAGTATTATGTATTATGTTTATTATACATTTTCACTATTTACTTATTAGATAATTCCTTTATTCATTAACCTCAAAATAAATTCATGAATAGGACAGGAAAGTTATTAATAATACATTTTCACGCGCTTAGAAAATATTATTAGTCGTGTCACATAAGGAGCAAGTTTGGTCCAATAGTAATAAGTTCATTCCTTCGATCATTGATGATTGAATAGAACAGATTCTGTCCTTGCACCGACCGAGGACTGACTTATCAATCGCATTGTCCCATCCACCGTTGGGGTCCAATAATAACAATGATCCTACGGAGGCTGAAAGGAAAAAAAGTGTGTGAATTGACAAATCGTAACATCGCATTGGAAAAGAGGAGTACGAAATGACGAAGAATAATAGGGTGAGAAGGAGATCGCTTGAAGATTGGGTCAAATACATTTTGATAAATCATACTCCTCCTTGAATTCTTCAAAAGAACGTGCACGCCTAAAAATGTGAGACCAATTCTCTGATTCCTCTTCTCTAATAGAGTTTAAATTCATCACTTTAATCAAAGATAAGAAACGTATTTAAATATTAAGTAACTTCAATTAATTAACTGAATGATACGCAATTTGTCATACCTAGGTCTTATTTAATAATTATTTATTATTTTCAGAAAAAAAAACTTAATTTTCTTTATTATTTTTGTAATTAACATTTTTAAATGATGTGCTTCTTTCTTCGTTACACGTTTGGTAGGAAGTAAAGATATCTCTTCCGTCATTGATGTTTTTAAGTATCCAAGTAGAAATTATAATTATGTTATTCTAATAAGGAAATCGTTTTTTGCCTTTCCTTACCTAAACTCCCACAGCTGCCTTTGTAATCACGTGTATAATGTTTGCATTATTCCTCGTAAAACATGGACGATTTTTATTTTTAAGTTGCTTTGCTATTTTTACCCTAATTATACTAGTTTAATCAAAAAAATATTTCAAGAATAATTATTAAAGAAACATATTAAATATTTAATTACCTATAATATCTTTTTATAGGCTCTTTGTTGTGATAACTAACGCTGACATTTTTAACAATTTATCTATTTTATCGTCTATATCTATATAAAATATTGTAATATCTAAATATCAATTAGCATTATCCAATATTATATCTATTCAAGAAATTAATTCAAAATTACTTCTTTTATTAGTTAAACATCTTATCATATAGGAGTATAAGATTTTAGGCTCTTAATTAATGATGTATTTTTTTAGATATTTGAGTTAAATGAATATAAGTAATTGTGTTATCATTCAATAATTGGAATTGGAATTGGAATGGAATAGGTAAAATGCATGGCCAGCATTCTTTGGAATCTTGTTAAGACAAGGTCATGTTCTATTTTTCTTCTCACTTGATCCGCGTGCACTGGTTAGTACACACACTCACGCAAGAAGCTAAGATATATATATATATATATATATATAATATTTCAAAAACAAGGCTGTCAATCATAGTCCTCCAAGATAAGTTCCCAAAGCCAAAAGGCAGGGAACTTGCTTTTGGAAATTTGGCTCAACCACAGTTAGGTATAATGTTCCTATCTTGCATTGCCTAACCTCACATTCAAAATGCAATAGTTTGGGATAAGGATTATAATATTGAGTTGAATTAAAAAATAAAAGAAAGGGCGACTGGGTTCTTGTCAGCCCCACCCCCACCGTACCTAAACAAGCACAGAGCAAATTTCCATCCAGTCCCCGGTCAGGAGAAATACGGACCTGTCACATGTGTGATTGGTACTACCGTACTGCTGGCCCTGGGGGATGCCCTTTTAATTCTTGTTCCAAGCACTTTAGATAACTACATCTGTCGTCATTCGTCAACTACTCTTTTGGTACTACCATTTTTTTTGTTGATGAAGCCAATCTGAAATAGAATTAAGAAAATTTCAGCTTCCTCTTTTACATTCCAACATACAAAATTGGCATAATTTCAAAACCAAAGGAACTTTAACAATAAACGGAACGCATAAAGAACTGGCAAAAGATTTTATTAAAATAGCTACTTTGAAACTCAACTTTATCTCCATATCATATATAGTTTATTTAGTTTGACAAATAAATAACTAATCAGTTATTTTTTGGTTGATTAAAATGTATTTAACTGTTTGATCATATCAAACGATCAATAATCATGTTTGATAATTTTCAGATTTGATTGACAGATTGAACCTAATTTTACCAAACATCTTTAAATAAACAACTAATGTTATCAGTTAGTTAAATCAATTATATTAATCAGTTATTAGCTACTCGCTGATAGAATTAGTTAACAGCTAATACAATCCACTGATTGCACTAAAATCAAATTCCCCAATAAAAAAATAATAAAGAAAAGAAAAGATAACTTGCCCTTTCCTTCTCGTGCCATAAAAGGAAACAAAATATCTATTTCCATATATAATATATATATATTCGAAACCCGACCTTGCTAGAACTCACTATAACATGCTTCTTATGTGTATCAATCGCAGTCGCCACTCTGATTCTCTTCCTATTTGTAACTCTCAACTCGCCCTCATTCGGTTAGTCCTCCCCTGGTCGTCTCTTTGGTGTTCTTCTGGTAATTTTGATCGGTTTTGTCTTCTGAGCATTGCTCAATGTTCCATTTTGTCGTCTGAGTCGTTTTTGTTTTGATCATTGGGTTTTCTTGTTTGAGAAACATGGTCTCTTTTGGCTTTTGTTGTTGTTTTCGATCCGTGCCAGTGGTTTCAGCTGAAGTGCTGGCCCTGTTTTCTGGATTTTGACTTCTTCCACATTCGTGTTTGTGTTGATTTTCTTGTGACATATCCTTATTTATGTGATGTATTCTTCTGTCGATTTCTTTTTTCTTCTTTTGCTTTGACAAACCGTTTCTTGGGTCAAGTTCAAGCTTTTTATGTCTCAAGCGTCAAAATCGTCGGTAATTTATTGTGTTTCTAAAAGCGAATTCCTGGTATTATTCTTATTTGAAGCCGGTTTTAGATTGCGCAAAAGCAAGTAATTGGAGCAGATATTGAAGTGTATTTTATCCGGACACAACAATTCTGTGTTCTCATAATTTGATACCACAAGCTGAATTCATTGTTTCTATAGTTATTTCTTCTAGCAGCAGTGCTACATTGTGTGGATGTTTAAGCTGTGAGTATTCGTGTTGTGAAGGCGTTTTGAGTTGTTATGATGAATTCCTATGCATCACTAGTCGACTGGTGAAATAAGCGTTACTTAAAATAGGCAGTTCAATGGATTATTTTTCTTATTTTCTTTTCAAAAAATGTTTAGAGTTTTTGGCCAATCAATTACTTATCCTCAGGCACTTGTAGAAAAAGAAGGCTTTTGTTAGGGGAAAGTGTTTTAAGATGCAAGCTTACTTTTGAATTCGAAGTTCTCTATTGATTAAATTAACTTGCACTCTCTTTATTTTCAAGAAGTTGGATGTTACCATCAGTGATGTATTTTTTCTAATTGTCCTGCAATGCTTTGTAGGAAGGGATGCTATGCATATTGAAAAGCAGTCATTTCAACTGAATATCTGATACTTTGCAGCTGCCGTCAGCCCAGGGACCATTGTTTCTGGTTTCTCATATTTGTTGGTTCTTTTTTTCAATAGAGGGATTCAATTATTTTATTGATGGCGCAAGACACTTCTGGTGCTGAAGCACATTCAAAGAGGCAGGGTCTACTGAAGGACCAAGTGAGGCTGGTTAAAAGGAAGGACTCTGATAGATATGAGATTGTTCCAATTCAATATACTTTGTCATTTGAGAAGGGGTCTTTTGTGTTTATCCGTGCATGTCAATCGTTAGCCCAAAAGAATGAAGGAATAATATTAGTCGGTTTAGCTGGTCCTTCTGGGGCTGGGAAAACCATTTTTACTGAAAACATACTCAACTTCATGCCCAGCATTGCGGTGATTTCAATGGACAACTATAATGACTCTAGTCGCATTGTTGATGGCAATTTTGATGGTAATCTGACTTTTAACTTGACACTTCCTTTTGAATTGTTATATTTTTCTGTGTGCCTTTGCACTAGGTGAAACTTTTATTTATTTATTGGGTATTTTTGCTGTTGTGCACTGTTTTATCAAATGTTTTTTCTTACCACAAGAAGCAGTAAATGATGGCTCTGTTTGTTGCCTCTGGATTTATTCACACCACCGTCATTCTCTTCTGGCCTTCCTTTAGCGGGAGACCAAGTTATATCTAAATTGTTGCCCTCCAGTTGAAATTGGACATGTTTGACAATGACAAACTTTCATGCCAGTTGATGTTATATTTCTGCCTGGTTGTTTCTGACTATTATGTGCCATTGTGTTACAATGAGATGTGTGATTAAGTTTTTTCTGCTGTTATGTGCTATACAAATTTACAGATTTAGTTATTATAAATGTATCATGTCATGCTATCTAGATGTGTGCTTTATCTGTTCTGAGCATGTTTAAAGCTGAATGGTAAGTTGTTACTAGGTACTTCAAAAGTTCAGAACCATATTTCATGTCAGTCTGATGGTTCGAAGTGGATCTGGACTTTGTCTTATTCTTGTTATTTGCTTCTAACGTTCTTTTGAAACAGATCCACGATTGACCGACTATGTTACATTGCTCAAGAATGTCCAGGATTTAAAGGAAGGAAAATCGGTTGAGGTTCCAATCTATGATTTCAAATCTAGCTCCCGAATAGGATACAGGTTGAATCCTGCTCCAGTCCTTATGCTGTTATCTTTTTTCATGATTATTGTTCTTCATAATGCTTCATCTCCTATTTATGTTCTTAATTGTGAAATTGTACTTTTTCATAGCTTCATTACCTTCAGAAATTTATCTGATTATAATGTTATTGTGTGATAGAACACTTGAGGTCCCAACTTCTCGACTAGTGATTATAGAAGGCATCTATGCTTTAAGTGAAAAGTTGCGACCTTTACTAGATCTGCGTGTGTCTGTAACGGGGGGTGTTCATTTTGACCTTGTGAAGCGAGTTTTACGCGATATCCAACGTGTTGGTCAAGAACCTGAGGAAATAATTCAGCAGATATCTGAAACAGTTAGTTAACTATAATTGTACCATCTGTCAAAGTTCTTGTGGGTGCTTTTGCATGCTTTTCTACTACTGAGCTTCATGTTCTTGTGCAGGTGTATCCTATGTACAAAGCTTTTATTGAGCCAGATCTGCAAACAGCTCATATAAAAATCATAAACAAGTTTAATCCATTCACAGGATTTCAAAGTCCTACTTATATATTAAAGGTCATATTTTACTCTGATCTGCCTGTGGTTTGTTTTTATCTTATTGTTCTTGGATAGCATTTCGGTTCATGATTTTGATGGTTTTGATTATTACTTCTTCCGTAACTCGTCTGTTTTGACATATGAGTATTTCTTTTTATGTAGTCAGCAAGGAAATTAGCAATGGATCATATCAAGGCTGTTCTATCTCAAGAACATAAAGAGGCAAAAGAAGAGACATATGATATATATCTTTTACCACCTGGTGAAGATCCAGAGTCCTGTCAATCTTATCTGAGGATGCGAAACAAAGATGGAAAGTACAATCTTATGTTTGAGGTTTGCCTCAGAATTTCATTTATTATGAATTACAGCTATGGTAGCTACATGCTTTTCCAAATGGGCGAAATACTTTTAAGAACTTATTATGCACAAAAGGTTAGTTGTCCCTGTCTATACAGCTAATCTTCAAAAGTGACAAGCTTTTAGTTGGCACATCCATCTCAAAATGACTGACATCTACATAACTAATTTTCTTCCACTAGGAAGCATATGGGAACATTTTTCAAGCATGTTATCTTGACTTGTATTAATTGGACATACAGCTGCTTAGAAGTTGTGTATAACATGTATTTAAATCTGCAAGTTCTCTTAGATGACGGCCCTAAAATGGTAGAGTTCAATTGTAGAATATTGTAAACCACATATGTTTAGGCATTTCTGTAGAAATATCATCAGGAGAGTCCTAACAGTGCTTGGCAACTTGACATTCGTTTCCTTTTGTTTGATTTGCTATAGCTGTCAAATGTAGGAATGGGTGACAGATGTTCCATTTGTCATCTCGCCAAGGATCACTTTTGAAGTCAGTGTCCGGCTTCTTGGTGGTCTGATGACCCTGGGATACACAATCGCTACCATCCTAAAAAGAAGTAGCCATGTTTTTTCTGATGATAGAGTGTGTGTGAAAATTGATTGGCTCGAAAAGTTAAGTCGGCAGTATATTCAGGTACTATGACAAAAATCATTGTTACCTGACTACTTTTGAGTAATTGATAATTTCCCATGTCTTTATTTCTCATGTATTTCAAGTGTGGTTGCCTAAATTTCTTGCTACAGTATGTTTTCTTTAATGACTAAAGCTCGCAAAAAGTTCATATGTTTATCCTGTTTGGTTAACCCACTTGAACCTGCATAGGAATTGGTTGTTTAAGATAAAAAAAGGTACCCTAAAACTATTTGTTCTTTGCTTCTTATGAAATGATTATTTCTTTCCTATGTCATTACCTGGAATGGGGGCCTTATCCGAACCCTAATAACTAGTAAAGTTATATTTATATGCCGCAACTAAGATTTACTTGGTGGATGTTGTGAGCTTTTACGATCTCAATGTGAAGATGCAAGTTGTACTTGCTAATATTGCTTTTTGCTATTTGCGAATGTTTATCTTGTTATGTAATGATTTCAAGCTTGTGTTCTTACTTTTTCTTTGAAAAGGTGCAAGGAAAAGATCGCTTGGTAGTAAGAGACATTGCTAAGCAGCTAGGTTTGGAGGGGTCATACATCCCACGAACCTATATTGAGCAGATCCAACTGGAAAAACTTGTGAATGACGTTATGGTATGATAATATACAATGCATGTGGTGCCTTACTTTGTGGAGGTGGTCGCTGATATGATTATTGTGCAGGCTTTGCCAGATGACCTAAAGACAAAACTCAGTCTAGACGAGGATCTGGTTGCAACCCCCAGGGAACCATTTTTCCATGACACTGCAGATAGAATTGCCATGAGAACTACAAATGCCAAAAGGTGCCATATACTGATCCAAGTCTCACATAGCTCTAGGCAGTGCAAGATCAGTGTTTTTGTTTTTCATCATTTTCTATTTCTGTACAAGATGGTGCCTTAATAGTAATTGCCTTTTATAGTGGAATGTCACATTCATACTCAACTCAAAGGGACAAAAACTTGTCCAAGACTACTGGTCTGGGGGTGAAAGGTCGAAGGTACAATGGTATAATTTCCGAGTCACCAACAGGTCTTGCAAACCAGGCATGTCTGATTCCTTGTTGCTTGTTGCTTTCTATTTTTCAGGTGCTTTGAACCTTTAGCATTTTGAAGTCCTGTTTCTGTTAATTCCTTCTTCACTTCTTCCCAATATGCTCTGCAGGGAGTGGTTAATCAGCTTTCAGAACAAATGTCATCCCTAAACGATAGAATGGATGAGTTTACTACGCATATTGAAGAGCTAAATTCCAAGTTAGTTATGACAAATACTTCATCCAGTCAACAGAACATGGCCCTCCAAGCTGAAGCATGCAATGGCTCTGCCCCAACTGCTTATTTCATCTCAAATTTAGGGAATGGTTCCTTGACTGGATCAAAAATATCCAAGTCCTCATCTTCATCCCAGTTGAGCAAGGAATCACCTTTAATGGAGGAGGTACTATGACCAACTCCATTTATGTTTTAATTACTTGAACTAATTGTTTGTAATGGTTATGAGGGGCTGGGTTATCAGACTGCACCATTTGGGAAGAGGCTTTTGGAATGGGATGTGCAGTTGAATAAACAGAACGAGTAAACCAATAAAGGTTCAGTGGCATAAGGGTTCCTTCCTGACTTAGTGACTGTATCCTTGATACAAAAGCACAAATTTCCTAATATAGCAAATAAGAGATAGAGATTAAGAATGATAGATGTTACCTCAAGTTAATTCTAGCTCAAGTCACTGATATTGTTTCTTTTTTTTTTGTCTTCTTCAAACCCAAAGAATTGACTATATGCCTCTTGTTATATTGTCAATTTTATTTGAAGCAGCTTTCTGGTATTGCACTGGGACAGCGTCAGATCAAGCATCAGTTGGATAACTTGACCAATATTCTTCGGGAGAGCTTGGGAGAAGGGCACCAACAAGTAAGAAGAAACAGGAAAAGTATAATAGTTGATACTGAACTCATTAGAGTTCCACTTATATGCACGCTGGCAATTGGTGGTTTAGGACTCCTTTTATTCAGGAACTCTCGAGCTCAGAACTGAATCCCATGGATTAACAAATTTTCCTAATTTCCACTTCCATTCTATTTTTCCCCTCAGGGTGTCCCCTCGCGGAAGATAAAAATGGATTTGATCGTTGAGTTTGTAGGAAGAGCTGGAGGCAAATAAGAGCCTTCAAGTTGTAAATTTGGGGCTACCCTCGGACAAATTTTGTATTTTTATGGACTTGGTTATTATAACGCAATAGTTAAATGTTGAATTTGACAGTCATAGTACTCGCCGATTTCTACTTTGTCATCATCCCAACTTATACACAATCCAGGACAACGCCCTTTTTTGACGGATTCACAAAAATAATATATGCATCTCTTTTTCTCTAAAGTTAAATTCGGTTGATGGCTAAACAAGAGATTACAATATTATGGTTAATAAAATAGATCTTGCAGGAGGCATAACAACAAGGCTTGCAATTAAATCTTAACAACGATAAACATTGTTATTGACACGACGCAAATGATCTAGAACTCGAAGCTCAAAGACCTCTGGATGATTAGATGGTAGAGTTTAAGCAATAAGGTTGTAGTCAGCTGAAATCTTGCTCTTACGTGCCTTTAGTTTTGCTATGACTTTTGGAGTTGATTCGGTTTCATAAGTAAATTGAAATCTTTTGCTTTCTTTGCTGGGCAGCACTCTCTCTGTCTGAATGTTTAGTTCTCATTGATGCTCTAGCTGGGCTCATTTTGTAAGGAGACAGTTTGCCAATAAGTTTTCCCATGTCCAATTGATTGTTTTGTGGTTAAATTCCTATTTGTGCAGCCTGTGATTTTGTTCTCTTTAATTTTTGTACCTGAAGATATCTCTATCTGAATTGTTGGTGAACTTCCTTAAGCTATGTTTAGTTTAGACTATTAGATCCTTTTTATACTGATTTGGATTTTGACTAGGCATGTTGTTCATGATTACGGAGAAGCCTCTAGAGGGATGGCTACACCCATACCAATTATTCTCATTTATGATTATTTCAACTTTTGCATTTCATGGAATTATTAACCTAATTGTCTGTATTCTGGTAACTTGTGAAGGGATCTAAATTCATGCTAATTATTAAAACAAAACTTGATTTCTTTGCCATTCTCGACATCAGTGTTAATGCTATCTTGATTTTGGTCCCTCGGAGCTAGGATGTGTTTCAGGTTCCATAAAGAATTCACTTTGGTTTTAACATTTTATATGCTTTTCCTTTTAAAAGTGACTGTACACTCATTTGACCCACAAAGACTCTTTGTCAATAAGAAGCTTTCATAATCTTTTATTAGCGACTCTTATCAAAATGATCCATAGACCCCTTTCACTTAGGAGTACAAAAGCTAGGACAGCTAAAAGTCACACTTGCTTTAAGTGCCTCACAAGGTTGTGGACCTTAGGAATAAGGAGTTCTTCTTGAAGAGCACTTGATGGGTTCTTTAGATTCTTTGTTTTTTGGATAAGAAGTATACAAAATCCACTAAGAAGACCTTCCTAATGCATCAACATTCATTAATAACCTTCAATCTCATTGAGCTGCGATAGTAATACACTCAAGAATGGGTTACTGAACATCTTTAGATCCAATAAAGTGTTAGCAATAGCTGCATATACATAAACATAAATTTAAATTTAAGATCGAGAAATAACTTGAAATAAATAAAAACCGAAGTAAAATGAACTCGATGAAGCAAAAGAAATGAAAAGATATAGGAGAAGAGAAAGACACAAGGCGACTAGGACTAGTCATCTACCTTTCATATACAGTAGTATTTATTACAAATAATTATTTTGGATGAGTCACCTTTCAAAATAGATAATAACTTTTTATTGGATAAAAATAACATTTTTAATATCAAATAAATATTTTACAAAAATTAAGATAAATTCTTAATTATTATAGCTTATGACTATTACCAAGTTATTCTGCATTAAGCATTATAGACTCATGAACGTTCTAAAATTATCGTGTAATTAAGAAATTATGAATTATTACAACTTTTAATGACAACTATTGAATATTATTTATTTTAAAAAATCATATACATGCATTCAACACTTACATTTTGTATAAAATCGATAAATTAAAATTTGTCTCTTGTTTTATTATTTAGGAGTCCAATTTTGTAGCTAGTCTTTCTTTTTAAAAATATTTTAAGTAAGATTATTTAATAATTTATTTATTTTTATTAGGTTTGTCTTATACTTAATTTTTTCTTATTAAATACAAGTTTTTACTTTAAGATGTGATAGTGATAGTAGAATTTTTAATAAAGAGTTTAATTATACTTGTTATTTTAAAATACAATTTAGGTAATAGAGATGAAATATATATTTTTATAAATATCAATTAAAATCTTAATAAAATCATCTATACAGGGTATGAATAATGCCTAGTGAATGTATATATATATATATAATGAAGGAAATGTGATTCAATTGGATTTACTAAAAACTAGTCAATTAGTAGGTTATGCTAATATAAAAAATTTTAAAATTTTAAAATTGAACTATTAAGATTCAAATCGACTAGTTAAGATTTAAAGTGTTCGCTTTTATTAAACATTTTAAAATTGCTCAAAATAGTTAAGAGATTATGATTCATATCCTTCCTTAAATTTTTTTTCTTAGTCGTCTTCTTCCTTACAAAGATTTATTCAAACTCTTGTAGAACTTAAGTTTTTTTAAAAATGTTTCTGTCTTCTTATCAGGGAGTGCTTGGTTAGTTGGTATAAGTAGAAAGGAAAGAGTAAGGAATGAAAAAGGATGCTTGATAATATATTATGATTAGATAAAAAGTATTTCTACATCCCCTTTTGGAGCAATACTGCATAACCCCTCCCACCTCCCCCGTTCCGTACTATATTCATTATAAATTCTATTACCTTTTTCCCAAGTGAACCAAGCACACCTTCATTGTTAAAGTCATATGAAAATAACTATCTTTGCTAGTTGTCATAATTGGTTTCCAAACCGACATCAATATTTTTTTCTTGGATTTATCTCTATTTTTATTTTCATTTTTAATGTTTTTTTTCCTTGCTCCATCGACGAATTTGGGTTTCTTCATTTGATTTTCTCCTTTGGGTTCTATTTCTGTATTCCTTGCCTCTATCTTTGGTTTCGTTTATCTTCTTCATTGCATCCCTTATCCAACTCCAAAACTATTGGACAACAACAACTGAATGCTTCCATTCTTAAGAGCAATGGCGACCAAAGTGTAGACAACGAGAACATTTCT
>JAOQMM010000003.1:12209013-12219836 GCA_027563515.1 Erythroxylum platyclados | reverse complement strand
CGCTGGCAGTCTCTCAACCAATTGTTCATAACAGCAAACTATAGCATTTAACCATAGTTAATATAGAGTTAGAACTAGAGTTTGGGTTGCACAGTTGCTATAAATAACAATGTAAACGTTTAAAGGAAACAATACAATACGATTCAACATATTTAATCTTTCATCTTTTAAAAACACCACTATCCTTGTCTTGAAACTCTCTAAATCCTTGCGCCTCCAAGCATTTAGAAAAATAATAATACCCATCAAAGAAGAAGAAGAAGCTCAAATTAAAGCATAAAGAAGCCTTTTACAGTGTCACTTATAAGGGTTCAGATCTTCTGTTCTGTTAGCTTGTTCTACCTCTATTTCTGCCACAATACGACGTCGTTTTATGTCTAAATAGATATAAAATCACATCATATTAGGGCAAAAATAAGATTAGAATAAGCTAACGGAAACAGAGGATTTCATGTCCAATAATAAGTTGAAAGGCTTTTAGAGACTCCCTAAAATTGTCGTGCCCATCTAATAAGTCCCCAAGAAGGACTTTCTTAGAGTACCCACGACTTGCTTATGGCCATTACCAAAGCTATTGAATTCCTAATAATTTTGGAGCTTTCTGAAATAAATTGAGTACGACAACTTGCTTCTGACCATTGCCAAAACTATCAAATTCTTAGGAATTTTAAAGCTTTCAAACAAATTGAGTATAAAGACAGTAAAAAGTGTCTACTCTTTTTCTTTTTTCCATGCACTATTTATGCATGTTGCTTTAATGCTTCCTCCAAATGCATTTATGATTATTTAAAAATCTTTTAATGCTAAAAAAGGTTTATTAATCAATATATGTTTTTAATTTTTTTTATTGTTAAGTTTGCGCAAAGTGTAAAGTTTAATTATTTTTTAGTTTTTCTTGCTTCCCAATCCATCCTTACTTACCGAAGCTTGTGTTTTTTTTTTTTTCATGTATTAACTATTAAAGAGGAGGAAATTTTTTCTGCCTTGATTTCAATTAGGTCCCTTGCCCTTTTGGAAAAGGAATCAGACATCATTCCTCTTTCCACTATTTGATCCTCTAAAAAACTACAAAATAAATTATAAAGATAAAAGCAATTAGTTTAAGGTTGGAGATAGGAATTCTAGATTTTTCTTTAATGCCATTCTCAGTAGGAGAAGCTCTAATAAGATTTGTTCTTTAACAACTAACAATTAAGAAATCTCTTAGGAACAATTAAAGCTTAAAGAATTAGCTCTCAACCATTTCAAGCATCTTCTAGGCACTTCCAACATTACTTGCTCATTTTTGAAGGAGCTAAGAGAGTTCATTCTAAAGGTTATTTCTCATCAGCTCAAAGAATACTTGACCAGACTGTTCTTATAGAAATAAATCAAACTAGCTTTATTCACTATGAACTTTAAAAAGTCCCTAGGACTATATGTGTTTTAAGTATCACTATAAATGCAAAATAGTGGAAGTCACTAACATCACATTAGTAGATGATATCCTGTTTCTTTGTAGGGTTGATTCCAATTTAATAAACATAATAATGGAGTCCCAAAATCCCTTTAGTAGATTTTCCAGTCTCATATTAAATAAGCATAAAATTTGTATATACATTTCCTCATACTCGACTATTCTCATTAACTCACTCACTATAGGCTCGGAGCTAAAATAGCAAGAATTTCTTTTGAAATATCTTGGTATTCCAATATTAGATAAAATACTAACCTAATAAGGTTTTCAACCACTATTTGATCCCATTAATAGGGGAATTAATCATTGGAATAATAAATTTCTCTCCTATGCAAATAGGTTACAACTTATATCAGCAATCATTAATAGCTTTCATACCTATTGGTGCTTTCACATGAATGCAAGGTTAGGTGGTTAGAAATTTGCACCCTAAAGGATGAAGGAGGCCTCAACATTAAGCCTATAAGAAGCAAAAACAAGATTCTTTTAACAAAGTGGATCTGGAAGCTCCTTATAAATTTAGAGTCAATGTGTCAATGTGGATACGTGCCTAAATATTAAAGAACCAAAGCCTCTGGTACAACAATGCAAGCAAAATTTGTCATAGACTCTCATTTAAATTTTGAAACTCAAAATTCAAATGTCCCAAGAAATCAAGAGCATAATAGGGAATAATGAAAAAAACCTCATTCTGGTATGGTAATTGCAATGGTTTAGACCTCTTCATACCATTCTAAAACTAGAGAACTTAAAACCTCAAGTTCCTATGAATGCCAAAGTCAGTTTTGGTTATCATTGATGGCACCTGGAATTACAAATTTAGGGGATTCCCCTTAGTTAAGAAATATATTCCTAACTATAATCCCAACATGGAGGTAGAAGATAAGCTTATATGGAGGGTTCATAACTCCAATAAGTTCTCTAACAAATCATGCTTTAGCTTATTCAGGACTCCTATTTAGAAAATCTCTTGTGGAGACTAGCGTGGTTTCCTAAAAATTGTCCTAAGGATTCCTTCATTTTATGGTTAGCCATTAAGCAAGGATTAAGAACCATGGATAAACTAACAGGTATATCCATCTCCAATGCCTTATGCACATTCTACAACTCAATTGATGAAACCACAAACCATATGTTTTCAACCTGTAGCTTCTCCATAATCTTTTAAACCCATCCTCTTCAGTTATGTTTGTTAAAATACACTAGAATCAATTGGCTTCAATTTATCAGATGGGATGAGAAAGTTAGATTTACTCATCAAGGTGATCAATAAGTTTTAATACTTATTATCAGTCATGGTGTTTATGCTCTTTGGAAGGAAAAGAACTTGAGATATTTTCAAAATGTCCACCAGTCATTTAAAACACCTTGTATCAGATCAAGTAGTTAGCTCTAACTCAGAACACCAGGAAAAAAGATAAGAGTGATGTATTGTCCCACAAGTGGAATGTCAATGACTTACCTGTTAGTTAAAGGCTCCTAACCATTGTAAGTTAATTATAAGTTGAACTTTTGGTGAGAACTTAGCCTTATGTGTTGAAACTTGCATTACCTGCGACTTGTAGCCTTATGCTCCCTGGTTTTCTCGACAATTCTAATAATTTCTTATTAATGCATTCTCGTTTCTTTGGAAAAAAAAAAAAGATTATATCGGATATAATGTCAAACAAAGCAGGAAATCATTTCCTGTGGAATTGTATGGTATATATATTTTTTAGTTATTCAAAATTTAGTGACAAAATATTCTGATCAGTGATATGACATTCCACCGTGCAACGTGCAAAACGTTGCAAAGACAGGCTTATCTCTAAGTGCTACGTGTGGCTGTTCAGTTGGTAACAATTCCACAATATTGGACAAAATTTTAGTGCATTATTGTACTATGACAATGAAATCTCATTGCTACTGGGTCGACTAGTTTTTACTTTTCACCTGCCTCGCCTCGTCCAAATGGTCTCCATTGGTCTGGCTTTATTATAGTATAGCTAAACTAGCACTGTTAATTTTTGCTAGTGAGATATCTAAGGACGAGGGTTCTGTGTATCATTATTTTTCATTAGTTTTCAATTTTCACTAAAAGAAATTACAAAAATTGGTGAAGTAATTAGTTTTTATTTGTTTTCTTTTCTTTTCTCTATTATAGTGTCTGACGGAAAACATGTGACGAAAAGAGTAATGCACGCCTGTTTTCTCTATCTTATTGTGGACACTAGCGTGTGTCTTTTGTCAATGCCAACAAGAAGCCACGGGAATCAATTCAAATCATTGTACTGAAGTTATAAGTGGACCACTCTTGTGCTATTGCTGAATTTTCCAGCTCCAAGGTGGAGGGTTAAATTTAGAAAAGTTATGTTGGTGTCTTTAACATACCCAGATGCTGAATTAAAATTTAAATTTTCTAACTTTACCGTTAAATTTTCAATGGTTTGGAAATTAGTTTGAATTTCTTTAACATTTGGAAGAGAATTAGACTTGAATGTGATGAATTCCATTAAATAATAATAAAACTAATCTTTGAATTTTAAAATATCAATGTTGAGACTTTTCAAAACAAATATCAATGTTGAGTAAATTTAGTCTTTTGTACTTACACATTCGAAAAGATTAAAAAAAAAAGGTATTGATATTATTATATAACCAAACAATTTTCACAGAATTAATAAAGATAATTTCATTTTCATTGATTTTTAATATACTATTTTCTTATCGAAACCCTTCTCCAACATAGAATTATAAAAGAAACTAAGTGTAAAATATATAAAAAATTAATTTTATTTATTTTTTAAAATATTTGTATAATAAAATTATCTAACAATATTTTGTAATATTAAAATTATTAGTTGTTTTTCAAAAATTTCTCTAGCTGCTCTTCATCAATAATGGGGACATCAGGTTATATGGATAAGAACTCTTATAAGAGTGTTATGAATCTTCCTACAAAGGAATGACAATCTTATGAATAATACTTTATGACAACTGATGAAAAATTCTTCAAGATAGACCTTATCATAAAGATAAGTGTAGGATAGTTAGCAAGTTGTTTGCAATCACCTGTCTGCAAGACTAATAGGAGAACTTACCATTTGAGGTGTGATTCCAAATGATGATGTCATTATTCGAGTTAATACAAGCCTGCATAATTTCAGTCTTCAATGGAGTTGGAATTAGTGCAAGCCTGATTTGATCCCTTCTTGTAAGAGCTTGAGCCATTGTATCTTGTTGTTGTATAAGAGGTTTTAGAGCAGCAGCTTCATCCAATTTATCCAAGGGACCTATTGATAACCAATTGTCAAACCAGAAGTAGGTGGTCTTCCCTAGACAAGCATAGTCTGGTTTGGTCATCGACATTCTTGAGCATTTACAACTGTTTGGCTTGCTATGTTAAACAAGCTACCAACTGTTGATAAGATTACAAGATTCATATACTTTACTAACTGGTGTACTCTTTATAAAAGAGCTAAGGAGACTTCAAATAATCTCTTCTTTAATTGTAGCTATGTTATTGTCACTTAGAAAGCTTTGATGCAGAAATGCTTGATTAGTGAGTTTCCAGAAGACTTAAACCAAATCAAGGTTTGGTGTACTAATATAAGATTCCAAAACAAAACCATCAAATGGTTTTTTTGCAATTCTCTATCCTTTCTAGTTAGAACTGTATGGGATGAAAGGAATAATAAAATTTTTTATGATAAATATCTTTCCACTAAGCTATTCAACACTCATCTAATGTAGCTGATAAGAACTCACATCAACATTCATAGGCATCAGGAGTTGGACCAACAATTTCTCAGCTCCTCTTGGAGAGTGTAAACACATTTTCCTAATTATAGCCCTTATATCTTTAACTATGATTCAATTGTAAGCTTTTATTTGGTCTGTTTCTCTTATAATTTGCAAGTTGTCTTGTACTGGTATTGGTTCACTTGATTTCCTTTTATGGCTTAATTTAATTCAACCTTTCTAAAAAAAAAGATAAGGATTGGGATAAAGTTCTTCCCAAGTTGTATTGTTTGGATAAAAGTATTACGAAGCATTAATCCAACAAAGGTAACTCATTCGGGAATGAATCTAGAAGACTTAAAGATGGAACAAGAGGAGTGTGCTATACTTTCAAAACAAGGACCGATTGAATCAACAAAATCAAATTGGAAATATCAAGCTTGTAATGTAGAAAAAAGAGAAGAAAATAATAGAAGAAGAAAAGAGATTAGTTTCTAATTATAAGCCTCTGAATAATTTTCTTTAAGATGACAAGTTTCCATTACCCAAGATAAATACACAAGTGTTAGTTATGAAAGAGGCAAAAATATTCTCAAAGTTTGATTTCAAAGTGGGATTTTGCCAATTGGGTATTGACCAAAAGGATCAGTATAAGGCAACATTCTACATTCCTAATGCCTAGTATCAATGGACATTCATGTCATTTGGGCTAAAATTTGCCCCATCACTGTTTCAGAGGGCCATAACAAGGATTTATGATGACATTCTATGGAGTGCTTTAATTTATATTGATGATATTCTACTTTATTCTCAGATTTAGCAAGAGCATCAAGCCATATTAAAATAAAATTTGAATCTTACAAATAAGTATGAGATCATGCTCTCAGCCTACAAAAAACGCATGAAATTTCATGATGGTTTCTACTTCTTTATAAGATCAAAAAATTGTCTTAACAAGGCTTAATGCTCTTGTTGACTCTGAGAAAAAAGCAGGATATTATCAATTTAAAATAAAGCACTTGATAGAATGTCATCATATATCCTTATCATGGCTATTTGAAACAGTGATGGGGCGACTTTTAGCTCAAATTACATAACTATCCACTAGTACTAGGCATTAGGAATGCCAAATGTTGTCTTATGTCGATCCTTTGGATCAATACCCAATTGCCAAAATCCCACTTTTAAAACAAATTTTAAGAATATTTTTTCCTCTTTCAAAAAAAACACATGCATATTTATCTTGGGTAGAGGAAATTTTTCATCTTGAAGAAAACTATTTAGAGGCTTTTAATCAATAACTAACCACTTTTTCCCTCTGTTCTTTTATGCTCTTTTTTCTAAGTAAAAAGCTTGACATCCTTAATCTGATTTTATTGGTTTAATCATTCCTTATTTCAAAAGTATAGCACTCCTCTTGTGCCATCTTTAATTCATCTAGATTTATTCTCAGATGAGTTGCCTTTGGTAGATTAATGTCTTCATTCTTTTTAAATAGCAATTGAACATAAATTTCTGATTTCTGCCATAATGAATATGGGAGATCAAATTAATCTTGACTTTTGGGGAAATATTGTAAAAGTTGATCCCTGATATCTTCATATCTAGTGAGAACATATTATAGTTCAAAGATGTTGCAGTCTTTAGTGTACACACGAAATTCTTGTTTGTAACGAATTCCTTTCGGCAAGATTTGTAACTTTTCTGCTTAGCAATGAAAATCCATCCTAATAAGTATGTTAGTACCAAGAAGATCGCTTCCTAACAGTTTTGTCCAATTGATACAACTTGGGAAGAATTTTATCCCAATCATTCTCTTTGTTATAAGGTCTATTTTGAACAATTTATCGTCAACTATAGTAAAGTATTCTTTATAAGGTTGCTATTTCTCTGTAGGAAGAATATATAGTTTCAGAACACTCCTACAAGAGCCTATATCTATGTAACTAATAGCTAGGATTGGTCAATGATACTTCTTTAGAAGCAACTGGAGTTTGACGTATGGCCTTATTACTACTGGCTTCCTGGGCTTGAGCTTTAAACAAGACTGCTTCATTATGTACATTGGTTCTTCATCTTCTTCATCAAGAGAAAATACTTCATCATTAACAGATTAACAAACAAGTAATGCAAATAGTGTCTTTTAATCTTCATTGGACCGTTCATCAAAAATAGACTTAATGTCTTTATTTTCTTTTATAGGAATCACAACCTCAATGGACTGCAAGATTTTCATATCTTCTTTAGTGTTTTTAAGGAACATTTTTGCATAATGACCTGTTATCCACATAGGTAACATCTGTCTGACTTTTAGTTTCATAAGCTTATTGTTTAAAAAATCTTATCTTATTTTCCCTCTTTTTATTGAAATGATGCCAATGCACTTAGAATGACTTTCTTCTAAACTGTTTCTCCTTCTTTGTGTTACATGCACATTTTCTTTGTCTTTGCACTTAATTTTTAAGTAAGGCTTCTTGCATGCTTGTTTGAGTGGAGGTTCACTTTTTAGCATAACTTTGAAAAACTTATGTTGCTCACACAATTTGTCTAGTGTTACTAAAGCTAATTGGTAGATTTCTCCGAGACAGATTTTAGACGTGTCTCTGTGAAGATAATTGATTGTCTTTTATAATTATGGTTGTAATTCATTAGAAAAGGAGGAAATGATTGTGTACCAAAGATTAACATCATTGAAGCTATTAAACATATAATATTTTTTAGACATTCTTTGAAAATGCTATTGCAAATCTTTCCTGTTCATGGAGTAGCACTTCATTTCAAAGTACTCATATCTACTTTTTCAGTAAATGAGCTGGAAATCTTTGATGAATTCTTTATGAAACAATCCTAGTAAGAAACTGGATTATGGAAGTTGTAAGACTTGGATGTGTTTGTATTCACCAAGGCTTTAGAACCATCCTCTTAAAATTCCGTCATTCTGGAGGCAAATTTTGTCAAGATTTTTTTAAGAGAAATATTTGGCCTTTTCATTTAAAGATCTATCTAGGCACTAATCTCATTTAGTTGATCTCTCCATTTTATCAAATGTCATCAAAAGTGAACAATGGTCCTGAAGTAAGTGTATAGATAGGAGTTGCTTGTGGTCTAACTAGTTTAATCATTGATTTTGCATCTTCAATGTCTGGCTCAAATTCTATGCGTGGTTGAGATGAGTGTGGAACATTTATCATCATTTGAGATATTTGAGTGAGATTTGCAAGCTATATAGAGCTTTCTATAAAAGAATTAGAATCTTGGTTTTCATTGTGACTTTTAGAGCTATCTAGAATTGATTGAAGAGTAGCTATGAATTCTTAGTTAGATGTGGGTTTTTTTGTTGTGTCCCTATTTGGGGAAAGTCTTTCTCTAGATGGAGAAGTGGGCGGTATGTTGATTTGTAAAGGTTTAGGAGCATATGAAGTTAATAGAACATCTTTTTTTGTTGGGTTTGGCTTAGAAGGTATTGAGAATTTTAAAAGGGTTGCCTGAATAACAGATAATAAATCTTGAAGACTTTTTCGTAATCAGTATGGTTCATATAGCGCTGGATCTTTAGCAATGTCTGAATCAATTTTTTTGAGCTCTTTAAACTTTTTACATTTCCTTTTCTTTCTTAGAGAAGTATGGTCCCTAATAATGTTGGGTATTATATCTTCTAAAGTTAGAATCTAGTTGTGTAGCTTAATTAAGTAGTCATTGATGTAATTGTCGCACTTAGAGAGAGATAGAATCAACCTTTGAATTTAATCCTTATATCTATTGGGATAGACCATCAAGCTTTGAATCAACTTGATGAAGGACATTATTTTATGCTATAGTATTTTGTGTCTGCCAATTGAGTAATTCTTCTACCAAAAAAAGATACATAATTGCCATGTGGATTCAATCTATTAATCTTCAGCATGGCCTCACAGATGCCACAATATAAGCTTCCAACGATGGAAAGTCTTCCTCATATGATCTCATTATCGTACAAGGGAATGGTTTTGGGATCTCCTTAGGGATTGAGAGAAATTAATGGCATAGAGCATCTTGGTTGGATCCAGTGTTCCTTTCCAACCACTCTCAATTGTTCAGAGAGATCCATTGGCCTAGGCTTAAGATTCCTAAGACAAATCAGAGGTCTCAAGCCATCATCTTTATCATGCTTGAGTTGGATCTTCTTTTGTAGTTGGCAATTAAATCTTGAATTTCTGCTGGGCAGTTATCTCAATCTTAGGATATAATCTTCATTTTCACTATCAGAATATTCATCCATCTAAAATTCTCAGTGTGAATCACACATAGATGGATCTACATCTCAAATTAAATGTCCATTGACATGGCTGACATACACCTTATGTTCATCAAAGTGGACATAGCGGATTGGAGGATCACTAATGCTTTTTCAGGAGAAAATGATGGAGTAATCATCATTATTGGCCCAAAAGAGGCTTTGGATGATTTTGGATTCTATTCTCTAAGCTTACTGAAAACATAATTTACTATTCCATCTTTTAAACTTCTCAATAGTGGATGAATTGTACTATGAATGCAGCATTGATAAGGAGTATTAAATTCCTTCTTGAAATTTGTGATCCACTTTATAGGCATTAACTCTTTCCAGTTATTATGGTGGCAATTTTCATGGAATCTGGATAATTATGTTCTCATTCTGCTACCATATAATGGGCATCTTGTGTAGAGTTTAAAATTTTCAGATCTAGAGCATAGTTCTGCAATCTATAAATGATCTGATAATGGAGAGTGGCCATAAAAGCAGTAGGATCTTGCTCAGCTCCAACAATTTGAATTTGATCTTTCAATCTTATGGGTATAATTGAATCATCAAGTTTAATGTTAAAGTCTAGAGTAATAGTTATGATGATACTTTTCATTGTTGAGAGTGGTCAGAAGGGTGTTGATTAAGGCATTCTAGTAAGACGGGTGCATCGTATCTAAAAGAGAAATTCTAGCTATTGCTGAAATTCCTTTTCTTCCATGTAACGTTAGGACCATACAAATAGCACATACATGGAGATGTATGTAACACAGTCTAGCCATAAAGAGATTACTTCAGAGGGAAACTCCACAGTTATGTATTTTTCTACAAAAATGAATTTTAGGTCACATTGGTCTAATCTAGATCCTTGGATCAATTCTTTTGCTTGAGGTCTATATGTGGAAATCAAGGAGCAAATACTACTTGGAAAAGAGCTATACGCTTAATAAAGGTAGCTAAGTATTATGGATTTTAGTATCTTTAGGTAAATAGGTAATTTATACGAGGTTTTCTATTTTACTATAGAGAGTTTTCTTAGTGGTTAAAAGGGATTTGTTCTAAAGAAAGGGCTAAAGAGAAATGAGTAGGGTACTAATAAGGTTAGAACTTCATTCATTGTTATCTAGGTCTCTCCTTATTCACTTTTATGAACAAATAAATTTTAACACTATCGATAAGGCAATTAAAGCAGATAAATTAACATCTACCTCTACTAAATATTTTTGAAAAAGAAAAATAAATCTTTCAAACTGATGCCAGTGAATATCTCTGGGGAGCAGTATTAATAGAGGAAATATAAGGAAAGAGTTTTTATTGCAAACAAGCTAGTGGATCTACAAAGAGATTTTGGCAGTAAAAAAAGGTACAATATGTCCTTCCCATAGA
>JAOQMM010000003.1:12165061-12178201 GCA_027563515.1 Erythroxylum platyclados | reverse complement strand
GGCATCATCTGCATTTTGCTTCATGCTTTTATAGGTGATGGAACACCCACAAACTGTTATGATTTCCACGTAGGATAGTTTGAATCATCTAAGAACGGTGACCTGATGATTGATGCCCCTTCTCTTATAGCCATAAGTGCGAAACATAAATCTACACCAACTTGACATACCAATTTCTGATTCGGTGACCCGCTCTGATACCAATTTAAAATTCAAAAGGATGTAGTTTCATAAAAATGAAGCAGTGACCAATGAAGAAGTAATGCTGGACAAAGATGTAGCAACGACGGCACAAAGCAGTGCTAGTGACAGAGAAGATACCCATCATCGGTAGAGAAGTACGTAGCAATGACAGAGAAGCAGTAGGATGGATGGTGAAGCAAATGTAGACGACGACATGAGATGAGAGAGTCGGGACACAGAGAGAGGTGAACGAGGTTTGCATTTGGGTTTGGTTGTGTGTGTGAGAGAGAGGTGACAGGCAAATGCTTCCTCCTTCGATTTTTTTTTATTTTAATCCTTCAAATTTTCATATTTACAAAACTTCTCCTGGTATTTATAGATATTTTTGGTACCGGTGGGTACTAGTCGATATCAGGTAAAATTGTCGGTATACATATAGTCGATACAGTAAGTTTTAATTTCATACGGTCTTCCAACTTGTATGGTGCAAGATTCATACCCGTGGGCCTTTCACAATTAGGCGTAAATAAGGGGAACAGATTACCTGTTTCCATTACCATGTTCCTATCTTATTCTATGGATGGATGCTTATGGAATAGGATAGGAACAGAGTAATGAAACAGTGATCTGAGCCAGTAATTAAGAGCACAAAAATAACTCCATCAATACTTCTTTCCCTTTTCTTCTCATCGGAATTTTGTAGATGTTACGTTCCAACCTCACTAATATTAACTCTTATTGCGTTAAGACGAAACTATGAAGTTATTAAACCTTCTTTAATTTCACTTATTTTTAGTTTTAATTTCTATTTCAAACCAGAAATATATATATTTAATTATTAATGACAATAAAATTATAGAACTTTATAATAAATTTTAATTAAATAATTAAATATATATTTAAATATATTTTAATTATTCAGTTGGATTAAGTATTTGATATTTTGAAAAATATTTCATAGATAATTATTTTAAAAATTTAGAAATTATGTATTTTAATGATAATTTAAAATTTTAAAAGTTATTTATTAAATAATTATCAAATTTGGAAATATTTAAAACTTTTCAAAATAATATTTTTAAAATGTTAGGATTAATCATAAAGGTTAAAAAAATAAATCAAACAATTTAAGTATATTTATTAAATTTTATTAGTAATTAATATTAAAATATATGTTTAATTAATGTAAATTATATTATGTAAACTAAAAAAAATCAATAATTAGGAAATTAAAAAAACTCCACTAAATACTTTTATATTGAATTTTAAAAAAAGGAACCAAATAGACATTAACTTTTTGACTCAATCTAAAAATAACTTATGAACCAATCTTAAAATAATGCATCCATTGAGAGATAACATATTCTAAATTATCTAATTTTTAAAGATTTTTTTAATTCGCTTTAAAATTTATAATTAAGTGACTAACCGTTTATATTTTAATAACTCGTTTCAAATGTTAGTTTTGTCAATATTTTGTTAATTTGAGTGGTTAGGTATTTTAATCCACGTATAGTTGATAATTAATTTTTCACTTGAATACTTATATGTTATGGACAAAAATGATTCTATTAGCTAAATCGACAAAATATTAATAGAAGTAATATTTTAAACTGAATTATTAAAGTTATACAAGGTTCATTACTTAATTAAGAAAATTTAAAATTTAGGCATTCAATTTAAAAAACCTAAAAAGAGGTTGGATAATTTAAAATTGTTATTCCTGAGAAAAATACGGAAGCGTGCTCACTGCTAACGCTTCCGTGATCATACAGCCCTTGTGAAGAGACTGATCTTTTGATCCTCTTTCGGGTTTTTGATTTTTTTAGTCAACTTTGGGCGTATTGCAATAAGTACACAAGTTAATGTCCCATGGTGGAAGATTTAGGGATTACATCTTCTGTACCATCAACGTTGTGCTTATTCTGTGTCGTACTCTTCCAACCACAAACTTCTCAATAAATAAATGAGATAATGCAAAATTTGTGGTTAGAGCATGATGGCACAGGTAGGGATGGCAATGGGCCACTGGGTGAGCCGGGCCCGTCTACATTATTTTAAAAAAATTGACAAAACAACATCATTTTACACATTTCGAGCAGGCTACTGGCCAGGATAGCCCCAGCCCGCTCTCAATCCGTGACCCGGCCCATGACCCGACCAACCCGGACTAAACACAGGTCGCGCCGGATCGGAAATGCCATGTTTAGGCACAAGGTGGGCACAACCTTACGGGCTCAGACGATCTGCAGCCAAGATTTATGGAAAAGAATGACATATTTTCTCCTTGTGGCGTACAATTATTTTTAATTGTATTTGCTATCTACTCACTTTTTTATGTCGACAAACCTTGCTTGCTTTGGCAAACATATGAAAGAGGTAATCTATTAAAGACTATTGGTCCGTTGGAAATAAACAACTTTTGGTCATCTCGTTCTAATTCCTATTTTAGTCTCCTTACATATACTTTGGTTATATTAGATTCTCCTATGACGGTGACGGAAGTTCTATACACTCGAAAGTTTTTTGTTTAATGTAACCTTTACCCATCGCCAATATAATCAAACATAAATTCCCAATTTAATATAACAATATTGATGACTTGGATAAGAACTACAATTTGCTATAATCATCAATCAATGAATGCTGCAGTCATTTATTTTGCGACAATGTGAACCCTTGTCATGTACAGACATCGTTAATGCAATAAAAACTAGTAATTCTACATTCGGTGTTCTCAACATTGGACAAAATTTTAAGTTAACGATGAGACTTTGACAAAAAATTCATTTTATTCCTTGTTTTATTTTTCTTTCAATCTTTAGTACGTTTCCCATTGCAACAGAACTAGCACTAGTCATATATGAGGTTAGCAAATTCAAGTTTTACCATAAGTTAAATTGTAAGGAAGCCGTTACACTTTCCAGTGGTAACAAAAATCGTAGACCATCAAAAAGAAGCTGTTACACTGTCCAGGTTAAACGTCTTTCAGTGGCAAAACCAAAGTTGTGTACAAGGATGCTTTAGCACAGAACGTTGGTTAACAAGGGGAGCGTGATGAGTTTTCATTCCACAGAAATTTATACCTCTTCAACGAATTCGTCAAAAGTATTGTGATAAAATCCTACAACGACAAATAACTCCTGTATAACCAATATGACTAATTGACAAGGGCTCTCTTTAATTGATGACAACCTTAATCTATATACCAGAGAAACTAATGAGGGATAACAGGAAAAACAAAAGAGAAAATAAAAGGAGACAATACAACTTCCAGTGACGATGACATGTTGAATAGATCTTCAATCTTGAAAAGAATGGGAATTGACTATAAAACATAGTCAAAGCTTTAGAAGGTAACACAGAGCTTAACGGATTACAGGGCTTTCTCCAGCCATCTTGGCAATCTCAAGGAGTTCCTCATCCCAAGCCGTGTAATGAAGATAGAATACAAGAGATGTAGCAAGAACACAAAGAATCCACTATTTAGCAGTACCTGTCCAATAGCTTGAAAACTCTAAGAAGGTAACCATGCTTAAAAAATGAACAAACATGCGGGTGAAGCAGGGGCCACTGAATATACCAGAAATCCAAATAGAGTATATATCACATTCATTGATGGAACTGCATTAATCCCAGTGGCAGCAAATATGTATGTGAGAGAGGCATGGATGTTTATTGTGATCTAGAAAAAAGGGAGAAACTTTGTGAGTTAAATCCTAATGTTTGACTTGCAGAGAATAATGGGCAAAAAGAGTAGGAATTTACCAAAGCAAGTATGTTTTCTCTTATCAAGAAAGAGGAGGTTAAGACATACCCCACAGCACCTGTTGATCGAGCCTGCATTTCAAAGATATGATTCTGTCAATAGCAAGAAAATGCCTTTGTTTGAAATAGCGAGATGGAATGGAGGACAAAAGGGAGCAAACACTACAATTGTGCACAGGAAAATTGAAAGATTCCAATTTGCTCCCAATCTGCAGGGTGAAAAATAAAGAGGCCCATCAATGCAGTCAGTCAATGACTCTAATTCAAGTAAAACACAATAGTTTACCAATTTTCCCACGCTGATTTGAATCACAATATATATGTCAAAGAAGTGCTAGAAGCTCATCTACACTATTGGCCTGACAAGGCTATGGACTTAATAGCACCTGCTTACCATAGCCTTTTTGTTGAGATATAACAAAAAGCATTTAAAATGTGGAAAAAGTATAATGAGTTGCTTAAATATGTGAGATCAAAGTGAGGGATATGACACAGCTAGAGACATAATACATAACATAAATGAGACATTTTTGTGACATCTTGAGGAAGGAAATAAAATACGTACCTCCATAAAGAACCCATTGTGAAGCCAACTACACCATGTGTTAACTGGAAAACAGATGGACCAAGCAACTCATCCGTTACTTACGGAAGTAGGTTGTAACTTTCAAGCGTAACAAGGACATAAACATATAAAATAGATCTAAACCTAATATATACTGATAACATCTCATGTTGAAGACCACAATAAAATATAAGAAGCAATTCCACTAGTTTAGCCAAAACTATTTTCATGTTTCAAAAGTGTGCCAGGTGAAACATAGATGTTTTTATATATCATTACCAATCTGGATTCAGAAGCATGATTCGAGAATAAAAAACGTACTTCTTTCCTAAGTTCGATTGGGACAGATTTAAGCTCTAAGTAGAGTACTAAATTAGCTATCTTTCGCCAGAAAACATCCAGGGAGTAGAAGTCGATGCAACAATTTGAGTTGACTGAGAGGGAGATCAGAGTCAACCGACAAGTTTTGAAAAGACCATCTAATTTTTACAGCAAGCTGATCCAAAAATTGGTGAAGAAAGCTGGAAAAGCGTAAGATGTTCATATGAAACTCACCAAATATGTTAAGGCCTTTACTGGACCAGACAACACAAACAGCAACATAGCTGTGGCCACCTGCCAACATGTAAGAGCTTTTCATATTATCATCCCGCACATTAGAAAATCAGAAATTACAGTACAGAGCATAGGCATTCACAAATGACACAGCGCACCAACCATAGTTTTCCGCCCAGCTGCAACACCCCATCTCAAGGAAGAGATCACAATCGGCAATGGAAAGAAACATCCAAAGTAATTCTATATATGTACAAAAAAAAAAAAAGAGAGAAGAAACTCAACAATACTATAAAACCAAATTATTGAGAGGACGATTCAACCAAAAGAATACCGATAGATATTCAGAACCCAAAACGCAACTGAACTTAATCAAGCAAACAGAAACCTCAATTGACAAGGAATTGCTCAAGAAATAAAGAAGGCCAGTGACAGCGGCGAACATGGAGCACTCGACCAATCTCAGAGTATTACGGTAAACAACAGTATCTGTTTCCAAGTCCTCGTACTCATTCAACTCCTTTTCTACTCCAACGCCACCATAGTTCCTCCCTACATCTTCATTACCATCAATGAATGAAGCTCCAATCTTTGAAATACAATAAAACTTGGAGGTGGGTGTACAGAGAGATAGTGAAAGATGAGCAGGAGAAGATAAAGTAGTCTTCTTTGTTGGAAAATTGGAAACTTCAAAGACAGAACGAAGAGGGTTAGTTGGAGAACAGTGGAAAAGTTGAGGCGAGCATTGATGTGTTCTGACGAAATTCATTGCTTCCCCAGAGCCAAGAGAGCCACAACAACGATGAAGGTGTTATTACAAGAAAAATGGAGAGGTGTGGAAGAGAGGGCTGGGCTTAAAGGATTAAGCTACTTGCTCGAAGTTTGGGCCTTGTTGGTGATGCATGGCAGAGAGGGCTGAGCTTGCACGTGGACAATTTGATCGAATCTGCATGCAAGTGGATAATGGCACATCTGTGGAAAATTGAATAAGACATTAGAAATAATCTTACATGATTAGTATAAGGATAAAACTTTTTCATGAAATTTTATAGGTCTTAAAGCATCTTTAAAGATTTTAATTACAACAAATGTATCAATTAATCCTTTAAGGGTAGGTGGTTATATATCAATAGATGTTAGATCATTATACTAGAATGTTTCATGAGTCGAGTGATAAAATCTTTAAATAAACAATGCTAGGGGGAATTTTTGTTTATACACATTCTCAAGTTTGATTCTTTTTGTTTATTTGTTTGTTTTATTACTAGTGGTATTTGATAATTAACTAGATAACAGTAGGAAGGTTAGAAGTAATATTTACTTTCTTCCTTGTAGGATCGACCTCTATTATCACTAAATTACTACAAGACGAATAGGTACACTTACTTAGGTTGAGTATTATAATAGTAGATTGTAATATAAAATTCACACAAGATTTTAGTGTTGTTTCTAGGGAATTTAGTAATAATAAAGAAAATCAATCATAATTAATCTACTACTTTTTTTATCTTTTTCTTATTCATCTTATCGTATTCAATTTAAACTTTTCTAATTTCTGGTGTTTGTTCTTTTTTATTTATAGGTATGTAAACCTTGGTGTATGATAAGAAGCAATCCTTCTGAGTGTTTTTCTAGGTGTTTAAGTGTGTTTTTAAGTATTTCTTAGAATTATGTTATTGTTAGTATTTGTATGCATTTTAAGTATTTGTTGGTTTAAAGCAAGAGTTGATCTTAATTATATATTTCAAGAGGTGTTTGATGTGTTTGGAAATAGGAAATTGAAAAATGAAGAAGATTGTGGATGCATACAGGAAGGCACAATCGTGTATGACGAAGATGAATGGGCCTCAGGCACAATCATGCATGGAGGTATTTCTAGGCATGAGTTTTTCCAAAATTTTGAGGTTTGGTGCTATTTTTGAAACTAAAATAAGTAGGAAAACCCTGGATACAACCCTAGAACCCTCAAGCATTATAAAAGAAAATGAAAAACATCAAAAAGAAGCAACCACCACTACATTAAAGAAGATCAAGAGAAGACATCAAAAAGAGCTTCACAGAAATTCCAGATTTCCATATCAAGACACAAAGTAGTTTTTCTTTCTTTTCCCTTTATTTCTTTCATTGTATTGGAAGGTTATTTGGATTTTTATGATGTTTAACATGATTATAGGTTTCTAGATCCTTATTAGGGATTGCTCTTGAATTATTTTGTGAACCTTATTTTTTGTTGAATTGAATACATTGATGAATGTTTGTGATAATTGTTATTCTTATATTTGGTAAAAAATTGAGAGAGTCAATCAAGTTACAAGTGTTAAGGTGTGCAACAAGAGCTGTTAACTTAATAGACCTATAATTATCAGATTAATTAGCAATTGAAGAGAGATCTTAATTGTAAAATTAATTATCCATATGATTGCTTCAGATCTAATTGAATAAGGTAGGAGTAGTTTTGTGAATCAAGAGATTACAACTCTATAAATATCGAATTCAATTAGGGTTACTTGATTAGATCTTGAGAGAGAGTAATTAAAACTTGAGAATATCTTGGATTAAATATAAATTGAATCAACAAGATAAAGGAAAACAAAATAAGGATATAATTGTTCCTAAGTCTTTAACTTTAATCAACCTCAAATTCATTCACAACTCACTTATCACTTATCCAATTGTTTCGTCTTATTAGTTATTTCAATTTTAGTAATTTATTAATTTAATCAATTCTTAGTACCTTATACAAAGTTATTTTCAAGTTGTTTAAGTGTTTAATAGTTATCATGGGAATGATACCCTTGCTACTGCAAGATACGATCCGTATACTTGTGGTATTGAGAGTTTTGTTATTATATAAAACTTGCTCAACAAG
Organism: Erythroxylum platyclados; assembly: GCA_027563515.1. Taxonomy (NCBI): domain Eukaryota; kingdom Viridiplantae; phylum Streptophyta; class Magnoliopsida; order Malpighiales; family Erythroxylaceae; genus Erythroxylum; species Erythroxylum platyclados. The sequence continues at coordinate 12,170,261 of JAOQMM010000003.1, read as the reverse complement.
TTATTAACATTGTTGCCAGGGACTAATTTAGCAATTTGTACGATTTGAATTCCTTTGATTTAAGGATTTGGTACTTTTCTTGTCACAGTGCAATTACCTGAAATTTGTTTTACAAAAAATTTCAAAATGAGCAACTTGTAATCCCTTTTTTTTCCAACCCAGTGAAGGCATTACAGAATGGATGGGTTACTATCACACATATAATCTTAGCTGGCAGTACCACCCAAATTATTCATAGATTAATAATGTAAGATATTATATGAGAGAACAAGGTCCTCCTAAGTTTTCAATAAGATAGTCTTGGATCCTTGGAATCAAATTTGAGATAATGGACGAGATAAGCTCCAAGTTTGACAAGTTAATAGACAAGTTTGATTAGTGGGAAAGTGAGAGGAGGATTGAATTTGACAAGTGGGAACAGTTCATAAAGAACCACTTCTCTATTCTTCATAACTCGAAGGTTCAAGTTGCTCAACTTTCCATTGCATTGTTAACAAGGAATGTGGGGAGCCTTCCAAGTGACATGGAAGCACAACTGACATCCATCTTGTGTTTTTGACATTTATAGGGGTAGTCACCACAATTTTCAATGTTAGACACCAATTTATATGTGAGAACATCCATATTGCTTGCGAGACTAGCCTCAAAATACAATAATTGAGCATACAGATAATTCAAAGTGGAGCAACTCTTACGCTGATGCATTGAACGATTATGCTTCGTTTAAATTTTTAATGGAAGAACTTGCCAATAATGAAGACGATTATGCTTCGTTTAAATTTAGCATGTTTTGGGTTTCCATTACTGCCTCAGAGTGATGAGGAGGAAAAGGTCAATGACATGAATGAAGTTTCCATTTAAGAAGAGATACAAGAACAGAGGATCGAGGAGATAGAGTTTGAAGACGATAAAGAAGTCTCTGTTCAAGAAGCGAAAGAAGAAGAAGAAGGGACGAGGGTGTTTGCAAAAGAAGAAGAGCAGTTCACCTTCTTATAGGACAAACAGTTGGATTCAATTGACGATTTAGGAAGTTTCATTATTTCCTATTTTATTGACGACTTGTTAAGGAAAAGGACATTACTGAACTTACTTGGTGTTCTTAATTTGATCAATTATGTCCTTCTTATTATCTTACAATTTGTGGCTTATTTACAAGCTACTAAACTGCAATGTGGAGAAACAAATGGTAGCAAACTACTCATTATAAACCTAGGTTGAGGGTAGAAGGTAGAGTACATCAAGCTAATAATATTAAACAAGCACTACTTGGGAGGCAACCCAAGAACTAAGATATTTATTATTATTATTTTAATTTTCAGTTTATTTTGTTAGTACCTTTTTATTTTTATTATGTTTACTTTGTAGAGAGTGCATTGTTGGATCTTTATGGCATAGAGTGTCTCTAAATTCCATCACCCACACCATCACTGCCTCAATCACCATAAGTATTCTTGCTCTAATTTTTTTCTTTATTGTTATTTATTTTTATTTGCATTGCTTTGTTTCTCACATTGACGATAATGTGTTGTTCAAGTTTAGGGATGTATATGCAATTGCATATCAATTGTGTGTAAATTTTGCTTTTGTATTGTATAGTTTTTGATTAGTTTGGCATTGTGATGTGTGCATTGCATGAACGTGTTAATTCCAAGAATTGAATGGAATTATAAAGGCACAATAACATGTGAATTTTGTGTTTTAAGTGTCTTTGGGATGAATATGTATGTTAATCAGGATATAACACTTATTCCTTCACTTTATAACTTTATTCGTATACATTTATAATTAGATTCAACTGAATTGGTTAGCATTATTAGTACCTTTTCATGAAAGTGATTGACTAAGAAGAAATAAGGTAGGTTAAAAAATTTAAATAATAAAGTAGGCTAAAAAATTAAATGTAAAAAAGTGTTAAATTCCTATTCCGCTGGCCCTTTTTTTTAAGAAAATTGGTTTAAGAACAGAGCTAGTAGCCAATTGAGAGTTATGATATAGCTGAGTAACCAGGGGCATTCACAACAAAATGTTTATTTTTGCGTTAAAAGACTAAAATGACACTCCAACCAAGCTAATAAAAAAAGTAACCTAGTTGAGCAACTAGGGGACATTTATGACAAGGTGTTTGCCTTCGCGTCAAAAGACTAGGTGATTGTAAAAGAAAATTAAAAAACGGTGTTACAATAAGTAAAACCTATTGATCTTTTACAATTAGCAAGAATTTTGATGAAAGGTTACTTAGTGATAATTTGCCTTTTTGATTGATTAATAATAATAAATGTGTGCTTATAAGCTCCATAGATGTATGAATAGGGTGTTAATATTTTGATTGATATATTTATTCAAATCAATGCACCTAAACATGAAAGGAATAAGTTAGTATGTTGGCCTAAACATGAAAGGAATAAGTTAGTATGTTGGCATGTTTTGAGTGATTGATGTTTGAGGTTAACTTTATTCCATGAGATTTGATATCATTGTACCATTATTGTATTGTTGCATGATTATGTGATTATCTATTTTCGTGTTTTATTTTGTTTATGTTTTAAGTTTTGCCTGAGGACAAGTAAAGGTTTAAGTGTAGGAATGTTGATAGGTGTAGATTATATTATGTTTTTCTAGGTGTTTATATGTGTTTTTAAGAATTTGTTAGATGATTATCGTGTGTATGGGCTTATAATTGTGTTATTGTTAGTGTTTTTTTGTATTCTAAGTCTTTGTTAGGTTTAAAGTAAGAATTTGATCTTAATTGTATGTTTTAAGAGGTGTTTGATGTGTTTATGAGTGTTTGTAAATAGGAAATTGAAGAATGAAGAAGATTGTGGATGTATGTAGGGCATGATTGTACCCCATGCATGATTGTTCCAGAAGGTGTTTCCAAGCGCAATTTTTTTTGAAGTTTTTAAGTTTGAGATATTTTTGTAATTCAAATAAGTGGGGAAACCCTAAAAACAACCCTAGAACCCTCAAGAACTATAAAAGAACATGAAAATACCAAAAAGAGGCAACAACCACTACATCAAAGAAGCTTAAGAGGAGACATCAAGAAGAGCTTTATAGAAATTCCACATTTCCATATGATTATTTGCACTTGCACTTCATCTTGGAGACACTCAATTATTTTATTTTCTCTTACAATTGTCTCTAAGATAAGTAACCTCAATTACTTACTTTATTTTAGTAAATGGGGAACCTACTTCACCTTTCCGAATTGCTAAGGGCTTAAGACAAAGAAATCCATTGTCCCTTTATTTATTCACTTTATGTTTAGAAGTTTAATAAGAATGATATCCAAAGTAATTGAGGTAAAAGAGGAATTCACTTTCCATAATAAGTGCAAGAAATTGAAACCCTTTCATCTCACTTTTGCTAATAACATTCTTCTCTTAAGTAATGGTAAGGTCCTTTTATGTGAAGCTTCATATGGATACTATAGAAAAATTCAGCAGGATGTGTAGTATGTCTATAAATACTAACAAAATTTCTTTTTTATTTTTTTAATTTCATGCACACAACTAATATCTTTCCAATAAGACATGTCTTCAACTTTATTATTGAATATTTAAGCATGTATATATATGATAGAAGAATTTCATACAATGTGTCAACTACTGTTTGGCTCGATTAGAAGGAAAATATAGACTAATGGATCAACAAGGTTCTTGTGTTTAAAACTAGATTACAACTTATTTTAATAGTTTTGAAGAACCTCTAGGTTCGCTATTGTAATAATCTATTTCTTTCCAATAACATGGTTAAGAAAATAGAAAAGACGTTAAAGAATTTCATTTACTCAGGTAGCTTGAGTGATAAAAATAAGGCAAAAGTAAGATGGAGGGATTTTTGCCTAGTAAAAGAAGAAGGAGGCTAGGGGATCAGTGAGAGCCACAAATTAAATATTATTGGTTTAGGGGTTTTGGAAACTTTTTATGAAAATGAATCAAAATTGGGAAAGTGGATGCATTCATACATCTTAAAGAATATAAGTTTTTAGAGCAAAAAAAAATAACCTAATTACTCATACTTCCTTAATCAACTTATAAGGATGAGAAGAGTGTTAAACTAAGAGATGAAACAAAATATTGGCATTAAAAGAAAATTTTGGTTTTGGTTTGATAAATAGAATGACTCAAGTTCTTTACATAAAGTATAAAAGATGGAGAACCTTATATTACTAATACCTTACTTAACTAAAGTCTTTGAATGTTATGACTCAAATGAGCATATGAATGGCACGTGCCCTCAAATCACATATATGTCTGACTACTAGTGAAAAAATAATGCAAAATATAAAAAAATAGGTGACAGCACGAGCATGCATACATATAAACTCAATGAAGTATAATAATGTTATTGTGTGTTAAAAGAAAATTTTTCAACATACTAAATCATATCACTTCAGACTTTAAGGTACAAGTATACGTGAAAATAAATGAAAAGCATACATAAAAGTAGGTATATTGCAACCGATGCTCCTCGTAATCACTATGGCAAAGTTGATGGTAGCTAACCTAAAAAATGGAGTTAAGTGGAGTCAAACTTCACTGATTAAGTCCATATCGCCCCATGACACATAATGACATTGTCACACAATATATGATGCATCACAAATCATATACAGTACACAATAAATCGTGGAGAAGAAATATCTGTAACCCTAGTCTCTAAGGGTACATCCATACAATATTGCACCTTGAATTGCTGTGGGGAGCTAAACATCACCAACAACCCATCCATATACTTATACTCATATAGTTATAGTTGTAAGGCTCTCTTAGTCCAAAAAGGTTGCGAGAGCTAAGCATCATCAACAGTCTAGCCGTTACTCAATATGCCCAAAATTGCAATCACATCAATAATATACATGTCAAACAAGGACCCATCTAAGAGCCAAGCATCAATCATAATTGATCTATATTATATCCCAATGTCATATTATGATCATCTCTCATAATCAAACCAGTGTGCACCTAGTTTTGATGCATACACATCTTGTGTTACTTTCTACATATTTTTCCTCCTCCATAATCATAATCAAACACATCCATGCATAAACCAAATATCAATCATGTAATTTCTCAAATAAGCACTCAGTCATGTGAGGATCATCATAAATGCATGCAGTAGGTACCAAAACCCATATCCATATACTTAGATATCATTTTACTACTCGTATAGGCATAAAGTGATAGCTACTAGATCG
>JAOQMM010000003.1:12114670-12126127 GCA_027563515.1 Erythroxylum platyclados | reverse complement strand
GTCACAGTTTATTTTTGTTTCCTTACTAGTTTAGGTTCCTTTAATCATTAGATCTTTTATTTGAGTAGGACTCTTTATTCAAGTAGGAATCGGTATTCAAGTAGAACTCTTTGATTGATTAAGATCCTCTAATTTAGGGATCTCTCTCTGATGTTATTAACAGCCCTTATAAAGGCTACGAGTATGAAATAAAGGCCAGCAATCAATTCTCCTAGAAAATACTGAAAAATTCAGTATAAGAGGGGGCTCTGTCAAGGACGAGTCAGCCTTCCTTAATTTACTATAGGTTCTAAAGTAAATTCTTCCATGTCTAGGCCTGTGACTAGGTCCTACGCTAAGGCACATAACACAATATGTTTCCCAGCCATGTTAAGTTGGTATTTTATTTCTACCAGAAAATTTCGAGTCCTATATGTTAGCAGTGGAAATATTAAGAGATTATAGTTATCCTTTTTACATTTCCTTTCTTGACCCTGTTATTTTTCAGTGTTTTGTAGTATTGTGTTAATTCCAAATCTTGAGTTTTTTTTAATTTATGTTTTCTCCACCTATTCCCATATCTTGTATAAACACAGTAAGGTTTGCCTGATGATTATGTTACTATTGTTAAAATGAAAGTTACTCATTGTCAACATTGTTCATAATCTTTGGGTATACAAACTTTACGGGATTTTTTAAATTTATTTGTGTTATATATAATGATCCTTTTTTTTGTTTGTATATTCACAGGCTCCTTGACCCTGATATGGAAAGCTCTGGTTCACTTTTTGTTGGTAGTTACATTTTGCAACTTATTTTACATCTCCCTGAGCAAATGGCACAGCATATCGAGAACTTAATAACTGCTCTTGTTAGACGAATGCAGTCAGCTCAAATAGCAGTACTGAGAAGTTCATTGTTGCTTATTTTTGCTCGATTGGTACATATCTATTGTTATATATTTTGTAATTTTGTAATGATAAACCTTCTGTGTACTTTTCTCTGTCAAACATATGAATGCTTAGTTGATGATGGTTTATGATTGTCTCGAGTTGTGGATCTTGTACTAATATGCTTTAGTTTATTCATCTGAGGCTGGTGAAATGTTTTCATCGCGGGGAGTCCTTTAGTAGCTTTTTACCGAAAAACATGCTACTTGTCTAACTATTTTCACAAATGTTGGAGACCATTTTATTTCTGCATAAGTATTAACGTTTTGATTGACATCCATAAAATACACATCTTATTTGGAAGTTTCTTCAATACCTGTATACTTATCAGCTCATTTTGTTGGCAATTTTTCATGCTCACTGTCCATGTTTTCATGGTTCTACTTTTATAAAATGCAGGTCCATATGAGTGCCCCAAATGTTGAACAGTTCATTGATATGCTGGTCAGTATCCCAGCTGAAGGCTTTGCTAATTCCTTTGCGTATATAATGTCAGAGTGGACTAAACAGCAAGGTAAAGACACTATATGTTACTATGATTAGCCAAATTTCTTAGGAATGACTACTTTATGTTGCCAATTGACACGTCACTCAAGTTAAATGGGTTCCAATGGTTACAAATTTCTTTTATTTTACAGTACTTAATTCTTATTCATGAATAATAAATGCTGATGCTCAGAGTCAGATCAAGACGATGTTTCTTCCATTAGAAAATACAATCAGTTTTTTCTTTAGAAGTTTAAGACTAATTTGACATTCAAAACTTCCAACAAAGTACCTTATTTTTTTATTGATTGACAAAATTGATATGCTGCCTAAATCTCATGTTCAAAGTATCGTACATCCGGCTATTTGCTCTTTCCTTTTCCTTTTACAATGTGTCTTCAGTATCTTTCCCTGGGCAGGGTTTTACAAGAAAATCAGTGCTATGGCTGACTAATGCTGAAATTCTAACCAACTGCAGCGGAGATTCAAGGGGCCTATCAAATCAAGGTTACAACCACGGCTTTGGCATTGTTACTCTCCTCAGGGCATCATGAATTGGGAAAAGTTAATGTGCAGGGTCATTTAATTAAGGTTCTGCTACACTGTGAAGCTCCCAAAATACATCATTATGTATCTTTTTGTTCAAGAATTCATAATCTTTTCATATATGTAGTCCACTGCTGGGATAACAACCCGCTCAAAAGCAAAACTGGCTCCAGATGAATGGGCAATTGTACCACTCCCTGCAAAGGTAATTTGAGATTAATTCTAGTAGTATTTATGATCTATCTGACATGCAGTGAAACCTTTAGGACTTATTTGAGGCAAACAACCCAGAACAATTAAAAGGTCAGCTAGTTGACAAATCTTATAGATGTGAAGGCAAGCATGTTTAGTGCAACAATAAGCCAGAAGCTGAAGTTATTATTTTCTGGCATCTGGCTGTGATCATTCATGCATTTTGTTCCTACATCTTGGAATAGCTTCTTTGTTAAACCTGTTGGTAGCAACAGCTTTGTGTACATTTCATGTCTGAAGGCACGTGTCTCTCATCCTACATCCCATTACCCTATTCAAAGGAGAGAGCATAGATGGAGGGATTATATTGTCCAATCAATTTGAATGTTGATATGATCTTTTCCTTGTTTTTTACGTGTTGCAGATACTGGGATTGCTCTCAGATGAACTAATTGAAATCCAGGAGCAATTGGATGATGATGAGGTGGTTTGTTGGGTTTCAGATTCTTTTATATTCTCTCAAGTTTGGAAAGTGGAAATTTTGAATTGTGAGCTTCTTGTTCTAATAGGCAAATGATTGGGAAGAGATTTATGAAGACGATGAAGAGTCAGATAATAGTTTGTTGTACTCTGCTGCTGCTACTACTACTGCAGTTGGCAGAACTAAATTTGATAAACTGGAAGCAATGGCACAAGCATTTAATGAGGTTGCTTGATATTATTAACTGTTAATATTCCTTTTCTCAAGTCTTTTTGCCCTCTGGAACTAACAGCTGTTTATTGATTGCAAACATCAAGAACCAAGATGATGAAGATGATGCTGGTCTGTTATGCGTGGCTGATCCACTGAATGAGGTGATTTCTTTGCTCTAAATTTTGCCTTGGCTATATGTTTACAGTGCTATATGCGGCCGTGAGTTCATGAATTTTGCTGTCAGATTAACTTGGCAACATATATGGCGGATTTCTTTACAAACTTCTCCCATACCAACAGACAGTTGTTTCAGCATCTCTGTCAGGTTGATTTTAGACTCTGTCTGTAAAAATTCTTGGGAACTATTTTAAAAAGAGATTTTGATTTTAACACTTGAAAATCAGCAAACCTGACATAATATCTTTTGCATTTTGGAAATTTCAGAGTTTAACGCAGGCTCAAAAAGATGCAATTCAGACTGTTCTAATGCGATGAGGGATTCATGTGTCATGAGGGGTGAATTGTTGAGTTTTTTTTTCCTATTCCCATCCCAAAACGATTGATTGTGATGAAACACGTAAATTTTCCTATACATTCATTTGTTACTAGTAAGGCTTCTGTGTACATTCTTCCAATTGCAATTTTAATGTTTCCGTGTATAATTTATAATGGTTTTCCTTCGTAGTATTCTTAAGTTGCTTGTATGTATTAAGTGAATACTTCTATTTTTATTTGGTTATATTTGTATTTTTTATTGTAGTTTCTGGTTTTGGTGAGATAAATTAATTTTATGACTTAATTGAATAATTTTAGTTTAATATTTTGCACAATATTTATTCATTTAATTTATAAATTAATATTTATTTGCTAATATATTTTAATAATCAAATTTTGATTTTGTTATTTGTAATTAATTATTTGGTTTTTTTAAATTTCATAAGTAACTATTTAAAAATATTAAAATTTATGTATTTTAAATTGAAATATTTTCATAATTAAATTATTAAAAATTATAAATTTATTAATAAGTAATATTAAATAATTAAATTTAAATTAACAGATTATTTGTTAAATTTTAATAATAAAAAAATTTAAAGCTGGAATTGCAATACAAGCTCTGTCGGAGTCACGCGGGCGGCTACGAAATTGGGGTGTTCAGATTTCATACTGTCACTCTGCCATGACACGTGCTACAACTTTTTGTATAGTCGTTCATATTTTAGTAAACTTGCCATTGGTTCCAAGAAATGACGTTTGCCTTTTGATAAATTAGCTTAGTTAAATTATGTTTACTATTTGATAAATTAGCTTAGTTAACTCGACAAATAGAGTTGTACATGGATCAAGATATTTGTAATAATTGAATCAAGAATCAAATTGAAATATGTGAAGTTCTTCTGAACTGAATTGGATTAAAAGATTGCAATTTTGTTGTTAAATTTATATCAAGTTAAGTTGTTGTAATTGGATTATTTATTATAATATAATTAAATTAGATAGGAAACTTTATAAGAATTATCCAAATCAATTTGACCTATTTCTAGTTTAATTTCAAGACTTAAATAGTCTATTTAACTCAACTAGAGTTTATTTAGAAGTTCAAGTTTAATTTATTCTAATTTGAATTTAATTGAGATTTGAGCTTATTATAAAAGTTTGGAGATTCAATTTTAATTAACTGTAATTGAAAGTAGTCTTTAAAATTGATTTAGAGGATAATTAATTAAAAAAGAACAAAAGTGAAATTAGGTTAGATAACGATATTTGGGAATTGTTCAGTAAATTGATCCAAGATATGCTTTGTTAGATGATTTTATAATAACTTTATATATGTAAGAAATAAGATATATATAAAAAAATTTAAGAAAAAGAATGATTTCATTGATCAAAATGGATATACATAAGTATAGTACAATTTTAAAAGCAATTACATTTGAAACTTAATGAAGAGAACATCCAAATGTAAGAGGTTACGTGCTGTAGTTTGTTCCACTCTTATCTAGCTAGATGATTCCCCAAATGGTTTTGATTCTAGATCTGATTTGTGCTTTTGGATGTACATGCTGAGATGTAATATGATTTTGTTCCATTTGATCTTATGAACTCTTTTAGTTTGTGGTTTATGCTTATGTGGACTCTACTATTTCTTTCACTCCATACAGAAGTGACAAGGAAAGATAATGCTATCGAAATTAACCATTTGTGCCCTTTAGGCATGTTTATGATCTTTTGACTCCATTTCATGATGTAAGCCATTTGGAGGGACAATTTGCCACTCTACATTATGTCATTATGTTTCTTCAAGCTTTGTTAGAGTATGTACACTAAAAAAAGAGATGATTGTGCAATTCCAGATCTTTATTGCATAAAGCACAATAGTTTTGGATGTATAAGTATTTACCAAGTCTTTTAAGAGTGGGAAGCTTGAGTTTAAAGGCAATCCACAATGTGTGAGCAGTTCTAGGACAATGATCTTTTGCACCAAAGTATCTTATGCTAGCCAACTTAGGGAATTGAATCTTTATAGAATGCTCTACAAGAGTGGTTTTTGTATTATCTTGAAGGCTCCAGTCTCTAAATAGCCTGGTCCTCATGCTGATTTAATATGAAGTTCTTAATAAAATTAAGGACAGTTGAGGATGAAGAGTTGATTGAGGTAGGGTGATGGATGATATTGCTTGTGCTACATTAGCATTTGGTTTAATTGTTCTTTGTAGAAATGCGAGCTCATTGATTTAAGTAAGGGGACCAAAAGAAGTATATGAATCCTGCCAGAAGCTAGCGTACATTCCATCGCCTACCTAGTTCGAGCATACATCCCTTACTTTGTTCCTGTGATGATCAATAAATTTCATAATAGGTTGGGTGCTTTGAGTCAATTTGAAGTTCCACAAGCAGTTGTCTTTGAAATAGTATTCATGCACTCACTTAAACTAAAGAGAATTCTTGTCTTTTATCAATCTTTAGATCTTTTGGTTTAGCAAAATTTGATTTTTATTTTTATGGAGTTTACTCTTAGGCTTCCTTGCAATTTGGTTTAATAAACCTTACCCCATTTAACTCCATTCCTTATGTTGTCCATTCTAGAGCTAGACCACAAGTAGTTCTTAAAAATTCTATCTATTTTCTTCACAATGTTCTTAGGAAATACCAGATGTGATGCCCAATATACACCGATGGAGGATAGCATAAATTTGATTAGAAGGGCTCTACCTGATAATGACAGTTATCTATTGCTCTAATTGTTGATTTTCTTGATAATTCTTTCAAGAAGTGGTTTGAGTTCACTTTGGGACGGTCTGATTGTAAGGATTAGGATTACAAGGTAATACATTGGGAGCTGTTATGGTGAAAAACTAGTGATAGTTGCTAGGAGAGGATAGGAACTATTGACACTTATGGAAACATAGATGGAACTTTTGCTTTGGTTGATGCTTGAGCCTGACATCCTCTTAAACATCCTAAGAGATGTGATCAAGGTTGAAACTGAGTTATAATCAGCTTTAAGGAAGAGAATTACATCATCTCTAGAAGTGAGACTAAGGATTTTAAGTTTCTTGCATTTAGTGTGAAATTTGAAATGCTCGCTTCTTTCAATAACTCTTATTAGTAGTTTGTTTAAAACTTTCATAACTAGAGAAAAGGTAGGGGAAATTGGATTCCCTTACCTGATGCCTATTGTTGGTATAATTCAATCAGAAGGCTCCCCATTAATTAGAATATTGAAAGTGACAATAGATATGCATTAATGAATCTAAGCGATTAAGTTGTTTGGAAAATCTAAATCAATCATAATATTGATGATGAAAGTCCAATCAATAGTATCATATGCTTTCCGAAAATCAACTTCGATTGCACAATTCTTATGACCTCTTCTTCTGGTGTAGTGTTTGAAGAGTTCCTGAGCTATTGTGATGTTATCTCTAATGCTTCTACTAGGGATATTGGCACCTTGTGCCTGATCAATGTGGTTTAGTAAAATTTGCTTAAGCCTTTTGGCTAGAACCTTGATAATGATCTTATAAATTGTGGTGCAGCATGCTATAGGCTTATGATCATGAAGTGTTTCTTAGTCAGCTCCTTTGGGAATTAAGGTGATGAAATTTCTATTGATTTCCTTCAACATTTTGTTTTTGGTGATGAATTCAAAGACAACATCAATAATTTTTTTGGCTTGTGATTGAATAGGTTTTTGTGGAAAAAAGTTTGCATTTAGGCCATCAGGACCTGAAGCCTTACAGGGGTATAGGGATTTTAGAGCTTTTGTAAATTCTGTAATGGTGACTGGTTCTGTCAATGTGAGGATTTCATGTGGCTGAAGCTTGTCTTACAAGATCTTATGTAAGAGTCTGGATGTGGAATGACCATCAGAGTAGTAGCTGAGTAATTTGGAAAAGTGATATGAAGAATCCTTAAGGAGTGTGTCTCGTGTTGTGAGCAACACAATTCGATTGATAACTTTCTAGAAGCAATGAATTTGTATAAAAGGAAATTTTTTTGTCACCATACTTTAAATAGTTAACTTTAGATCTTTGCTTCAATACTGAGTGCTTAAATTTGACTGCTTGAGAGAAGTTATGTAATGTCCGTTGTTCCTTGATTTAAAGTTCTTTGGAAAGGGGATCTATATAGTGTTTTGTTTGAGCAACCTCTGAAGCATTCAATCAAATTGGGACGACAGTTTCTCATTATGAAACTGTAAAATCAGACTTAGCAGTATTCACCAGGTGATGTGTATTGCTTATATTTTTCTTGTAGAGGATTTTCAGTTGTGCCTTAACATTTGCAAGCTTCCTAATAAGAGCATATTGCATTTTTTCATGAACTTGAAGATGCAATCCTTTTTCTACAGCTTTAGTCAAACCTTCAATACTCGTTAAAAATTCATTTAATCTAAAAGGGATTCTGATTAGAATTGAAAATGAAGAGTGGACCATGATAGGTGAGTGATATAAGAAGCCTGTATTTGGGAACACTGCATTGGTGTGAGGAAATTTATGGAGCTAATTTAGATTTGTGAGGCTTCTATCTAATTTCTTCCTAATGAATGTGTTATCCTTGTGCTTGTTATTCTAGGTAAAAAAATTTCTACCAAAAGGTAGGTCACTAACTTGGGTTTCATTGAGACAATCCCTCATATCATTACCAACAACTTTATAGGGATGGTTACCTTGATTCTCATTAGATGAAATGATGTTATTGAAATATCCTAGCAAGAGCCAAGGTTCAAATAGAGAGGAAGCAATCTCTCTAAGTCTTTTCCAAAGAGCAATTATCTGGAAAGGATAGTTAAAAGGATATATAGTAGTGCTGCAAACAACTGTGTTTAGCTCTTTGATACATACCTTTACATGGATTAGTTGATCAGTCACTATGGAATTTAGTATAGTGATCTTTGCATCAATATATAATAGTAAGATTCTTCTATTTTAATGCGAATCATAATTGTATAAGAGCTTTTAGCATTTAGGAAAAAAATTCGGCAAATGGTAGTTCAATTGCTTGATCTTTGATTCAAGAATGCTTAGCATAATACCCTCATTGTCCAACCAGAAATTCTTAAGCATAAGTATTTTTATCAAAGGAATTCAGGCCTTTGGCATTTTAGGCTAAGATTAGCATGATTATTGATCCTTAACAAAGGATCTTTTCTTTTTGCTAGATCTTCTTCTTATTGCAGGCTTGAAACCCTCCTCCTATTGCTCATGTGAAATATGAGTTGAAGCAGGTTCTTTGATTAATTTCTCTATGTTATTAGACAAACTTAATAGGACTTGTGAAATCTTATTTGGTGCTGCTATGTATTAGAGTTTCTGTTTGTGATTGTAGATTGAGGTGTTTTTTACAATTATGAGTAAAGTTGGATCATTACTCAACTTTAGAGTTTGTTTTGCATCTATAGTTTCCCCATCTTCTTGATTTTTCTCTGTTGGATTCATATAAATGTCATCCCCTAGCAGATCTTATGAGAGTGCAGATTTGAAGGTCTTCCTAGAAGGTTTCCACACTTTGTTGTTCATCTTAGTAGGCTTCCAAGCATATGTCACCTTAACAGTATCTTTTGTCAGTTGAAGGTTTTCATCAAGTCTGAGTATGGGAATTTCTTTAGGTAAGCATTTCATGGCATCAACAACTACACACACTTTGGCATAATGGATTATACTAATCTTAGTTGTTGCTTATTTTAAACATATAAGTTTCCCAACATAGCTAACAATGTGACCGAGACCTAAAGTGGTCCAGTATTCTGAAGGAATTTTGTGTATGCATATCCAAATGGGCACATTAGAGAATTTAATATCTTCACTATTAATGCCAAGGGACCAAGTTTGAACAAGGATAGGCTTATTCTAAACATGCTAGCGTCCAAGCTCCAAAATTTTTATGAAACCTGAAGAAGAAAACATCTTAATTGTTCACAAGAAGCTCTTTGAAGCCAAGTTGTTTCCAGTTGTTAGCTGCCCATGCTTTCATTGTTGGAAAGGAAATCCTTTTGTCAATGAAAATATCTATAGGTATGGCATTCCACATTTTAGCCCCAGCCTATAGTGTTTCCAGAGGTGGTGCAACCAGATGATTTTTAGAACTCAAGCTAGGTAGAACATAAGCAACTTGAAACCAAGTCTTTCTAGTTACTTCAGTTGCAAATGGGGGGTCAGAGGAGGCAAGTAATAAAAAGGATGGTGTGGCATTTGGAAGTGTAGAGGAAGCAAATGAATACTTTATGGTGGAAGCTATAGTAAGAGGTGGGAATGAGTTTTCCCCTAAAATTATTAAAAATGCAAACAAATTAGTGGATTTATGAAAGGTGAGAGGCAAGTAAAATAACAGGATAAGAAAAGTACAATAGTGCATTTCAAGGGCAATGAAGAAGATGAAGGAGCAAGCTGATAATGAATAAAGTAAGCTGAAATGGAGGATCGAGTGCAAGAAAGAGGAAGGCTAAAGAGAGTTAGGAGCATCTCTCTTTATGTAATGCAATTGATATGTATTTAAATACATATCAAAATTTTAATAATAGTATAGAATGTTAATTTTTATTTTAATGCAATTTTTCAATATTTAAATTTTTTAGCATTTTAAATGGTTTTAAAGATTGCCTTTGAAATGTATTTTTTTAAAAATGTTATTAATTTTGTAATTTAAAATGATATAATTAAAATTCTTAAGTTTTAATTATTACATTTTTATTAATAATAATAATAAAACCATAAAGTGAAATGGAGCACATCTATTATGCTAAGTTGTGTATTGAAATTCAGAGGAATGCTCCCTTTCTTGATACGTTATCTGTCTTAAAGCTAGGTGAGACTGGTGAATTGGAAAAGACAAAGATACATATTACCTACCTATGGAAGCCTAGTGACTCTACTAAAAAATGGGTTACCATAGGTAAAAAATTTAAAATGGGGTGGCACGAGGAACTAATGAGAGCTGAGACTAGTGAGCCCTCCATTAGTCAATAGAGTACATCAGAAGTTCGACAAGTAGAGGACATTGATACTACTAGCTTACCAAACTCAAGTAGCATAATGTAACCAAGTGAAGTAGTCCACTTAGAAACTAAACACGCTAAAGTTCAAGATGAGCCTATCTAGAGTGAGATTGCGCTAAACTCTTCACCAGTTGAGTTAGAGTGTAATAGATTTGAAAAGGCTCTTAAATGCAATGATGAGGTACGGGTGAATCCTGAAGTTTTTCTTAAAGATAACTCTAGTAAGGGGAATTCTAAGATAATCTTTGGGAGTATTACAAAGGACATCATCATCTATTTAACCACTACCTCTTCTTCAGAATCTAAAGACTTTAAAGTGTAGAGTAATACTTCCTAAAGACGATCGGCTAGGAAGAAAGGGAAACAAATCAACAAACATAAAGAGGATTTCCTCTTAAATGGTAGCACTAATTTGGAACATTAGAGGGCTTAATAACCCTCTCAAAAAGTCCTTGGTGAAAGAGGTTAAGAAGGATAAGCAACCTGTGCTTATTAGGTCTTCTTCAAACCAAAATAAAAGACCCTCTTAACCTTGTTGGCTCAAAATTTTTGGGCGCTCATCTCCAATGATAGCTCACATTGCAATGGCAGAATAAGCTGTTTATATAACACTAATCTGGTTGGTGTGATAACGGTATAAGAAACTGATTAACTTTTATAGGTCAAATGTCAGCTAAGAGGTATGCCTACTGTTTTTGATTTATCTATTGTGTATGCTTCAAATTTTAGGTTCCAAAGGGATAAGTTCTAACTCGACTTGCAACATTTTCAACTTCGAATCCATAGTCCTTGGCTAGTTGCGGGGGACTTTAATTGCTTTCTTAACTCAGCTGAAATTGAAGAAGGTAGAAAATTTCACCTTGGCTTGGCCAAAGAACTCTCTAATTTCCTTAACAAGATGGATTTAGTGGATATGAAAGCAACTGGGCGATTGTTCACTTCGACCAACAATCAATACGGTAGTTTACTTATTAGGAAAAAACTTGGTAGGTCACTTAAAAATTTAGTTTGGTTGAAGCAATTCCCCAATTCCTTTGTCCACTTTGGGGAAAATTTGATGTCTGATCATTCCTACATGTTGATACAAAGATTGACAGAAACTAGAGTAATAAGTG